>JBBBDQ010030175.1:152500-165000 GCA_037127315.1 Ascarosepion bandense
ACTGTTGGTCATTCGTGGTCGAGAGGTCTAAGACGCGCCTGATCTATTGATGGCTTCCCCTATGTTTGTAGGGGTCGCAGGTACGAATCCTGCCAAAAGGTACACATTTTCAGAAGAAAATTTATCGGAAATAATAAGACCGGTAGAAATAAATATATTATACAGCTTGATTATAAACAGAATTTCTGTTCAAATACAAGTATCAATTAAAAATAATGTTCAAATAAATAATTTCACTGTATATATTTCCTGTTTTAAACGAATTATAACCCTACCCAGGTTTCTACCATGAGTGGTGTCTTCAGGCGATTTTTAATAACTGATTTTAACTTTTACCGTTTTTCTTTTAAAGAACGTTCTTGTAACGTTGTTTTATTTGAACGCTCATGTCTAGCCCTATTATGACCAAAAACTAAGTATTAAACCAATATATATATATATATATATATATATATATATATATATATATTATGTTCGTATATGTATATATGTTTGAGAGAGATATTACGACATATTTATAATTATATATATAAATAAATGGACATTGAAATCAACGCTTAGAGGACTTCAAATTCCCGATCTATAAGTTATCATCATCGTCATAGATAGAAAGATAGATAGATAGATAGATAGATAGATAGATATGAACAGACTGAGATAGATAGATAGATAGATAGATAGATAGATAGATTAGTATGAACAGACAGAGATAGATAGATAGATAGATAGATAGATAGATAGATAGATAGATAGATAGATAGATAGATAGATTAGTATGAACAGACAGAGATAGATAGATAGATAGATAGATAGATAGATAGATAGATAGATAGATAGATAGATATGAACAGACTGAGATAGATAGATATGAACAGACTGAGATAGATAGATAGATAGATAGATAGATAGATAGATAGATAGATATGAACAGACTGAGATAGATAGATAGATTAGTATGAACAGACAGAGATAGATAGATAGATAGATAGATAGATAGATAGATAGATATAAACAGACTGAGATAGATAGATAGATAGATAGATAGATAGATAGATAGATAGATAATGAACAGACTGTGATCGATAGATAGATAGATAGATAGATAGATAGATAGATAGATAGATAGATAGATAGATAGATAAGGAACTGACTTAGATAGATAGATAGATAGATAGATAGATAGATAAAGAACAGACTGTGATCGATAGATTAGTATGAACAGACAGAGATCGATAGATAGATAGATAGATAGATAGATAGATAGATAGATAGATATAAACATACTGAGATAGATAGATAGATAGATAGATAGATAGATAGATAGATAATGAACAGACTGTGATAGATAGATAGATAGATAGATAGATAGATAGATAGATAATGAACAGAATGAGATAGATAGATAGATAGATAGATAGATAGATAGATAGATAGATAGATAATGAACAGACTGATAGATAGATAGATAGATAGATAGATAGATAGATATGAACAGACTGAGATAGATAGATTAGTATGAACAGACAGATATATATATATATATATATATATACATATATATATATATATAGATATGAACTGACTGAGATAGATAGATAGATAGATAGATAGATAGATAGATAGATATGAGTAGACCGAGATATTTTTTTTTTTTTTGCTGAGTCGAAATAGCAATGTGACAAGTTTTCTTTATTTTTCTTATATCAGTTAGAAAGTCAACCTAAGACGATAGTCAGAATCCACTCCATATGAAATAAAATAAAAACTAACATGGAATAATCTGATCTTTTATTTCATCATTTTTTTTTTTCAAGAAAGAAAGAAATCGCCCCGACCTTTCACAGGTAAACCAGACGTAAATCGTATTCACTGTATCTAGTTACGACGGTCTCTACCCTGCGTCAAGTTAACCGTTGTGTGAACAGATTCCTTCGTATTTTTTTGTCTTTTTCCAGTTGAAGGATTCCCCCACCCGCTGTCTCAATGAATCTCCCTTACTTCCACTCTAATGATAGGCATTGTTAGTCATGACTGCAGTTGTCATCGTAGCGATGGTCGCTTCACTTGGGCAGATAATTGAGAGTGACTAGCCTGACCCGTCATTTCTCGATAATTATGAGAAGCACTGAACTGTGAAGCGTATAAGATATAGACCCGAATCGCTGGTAAGTTATAAAAACGCGGACATCTGCAACGATGGCTACTGAGGGAGTATGGCGGTCGGAAACGAGGAAGATATTAAGACGTGGTAGTTTCGGAGGAAAGATTCATACACTCAATGATTGATCGATGTGTTATATGAACACACACAAACTTTCTTCTACACACGCATATATATATATATATATATATATATTCGGGGTTATTAAGAAAGAAAAATCAGACTTCCAAGAACTTATAAAACCAGATACTAAGAGGCTGAAACATATTCAACACATTATTGGATGAGAAAAGGTTCAAAGTTTATTATTTTAAGGATTAATTTTTGTGCACTCAACATCAGCAACATGTGTTGCCCGACATACACTATCGGCCATATTTATTAGACTATCCCTGTATTTTACAGGAAATGATGTATTTCATACTATTTTTTAGTATTTATTGCCAAATGAACAATTGTGAGGATGTGCGTTGTGGTCCAGTGGATATCGGCTCGGAAAGAGAAATCGAGGAGCCGAGTTCAAATTCCAGTTGAATTCATTGCATTCACTTACGCACAAATACCCTTGGGAAAGGTATTAATCCGTCTCTTCCTTCCGGTTATAGGTTAAATAACAGATCAGATTGGGTTCTATAGCCTTGGCTGGCAACCAATCTACCGCAGAAAGCAATGGCCACCTGCTGCAGGATAATCTTCTGCCCAGTCAGTCATGTCTCTTTCGAGACATGATCGCCCAAGTGTGTTTCACGTATGGCACTTAACTGACTGAATAATTGTAAATGAAAATAGAATGGTTCTTTTGTTAATACTGCACAATAAAATGTGCATCAAATGAATTTATAAATATTTAATAATTACCTATATTGCAGTTTCATCAATGCTTCCTTGCCTTGTAAAATTTTGCAAAGTAATAATAACGAAAGAACCATTCTATTTTCATTTACAATTATCTACTTGGCAATAAATACTAAAAATAGTATGATATTCATCATTTCATTAAAAGAAAAAAAATGGGGTGGCCTAATAATTATGGCCGGTAGTGATTATATATATATATATATATATATATATATATATATATATATATAATCTACAGGGTGCGGTGGGTAAATTGTCGCTATTTTCCTTGTAAAATTTTGCAAACGGACCATTCTATTTTCATTTAGAATTATCTACTTGGCAATAAATACTAAAAATATTATGAAATTCATCATTTCTTTAAAAAAAAAACTAAGTTGGCCTAATAATTATGGCCGGTAGTGAGTATAAATATATATATAGATGCTAAAAATTTAACAAAAAAAAAAAAAGTTGGAAAAAATTGATTTACAGTATCTATCTATCTACACTACCGGCCATAATTATTAGGCAACTCCAGTGTTTAAAAAAATTATGTATTTCATACTATTTTTTATTTATTGCCAAGTGAATAATTGTAAATGAAAATAGAATGGTTCTTTTGTTATTTAAAAGTTACCATCAATGAAAGAATGAAAAAAACTTAGGGTGGTTCGGACGAGTTCATCTTTGCTTCCTTGCCTTGTTAAACTTTGCAAAGTAATAATATCAAAAGAACCATTCTATTTTCATTTAGAATTATCCACTTGGCAATAAATACTAAAAAATAGTCTGAAATAAATCATTTCTTTTTAAAAACTGTGTTTTACCTAAGAATTATGGCCGATTATATATATATATATATATAATCTACAGGATGCGATGGATAAATTGTCGCTGTTGGGAAAGGTATTAATCCGTCTCTTCCTTCCGGTTATAGGTTAAATAACAGATCAGATTGGGTTCTATAGCCTTGGCTGGCAACCAATCTACCGCAGAAAGCAATGGCCACCTGCTGCAGGATAATCTTCTGCCCAGTCAGTCATGTCTCTTTCGAGACATGATCGCCCAAGTGTGTTTCACGTATGGCACTTAACTGACTGAATAATTGTAAATGAAAATAAAATGGTTCTTTTGTTAATACTTCACAATAAAATGTGCATCAAATGAATTTATAAATATTTAATAATTACCTATATTGCAGTTTCATCAATGCTTCCTTGCCTTGTAAACTTTTGCAAAGTAATAATAACAAAAGAACCATTCTATTTTCATTTAGAATTATCCACTTGGCAATAAATATTAAAAATAATTAAAAATACATCATTTCTTAAAAATAAAACAAAAAAAAACTTTGATGGCATAATAAATATGGCCGGTAGTGTACATCGAAACGTCATTCCAATTCTTGCCTCACCTGAGTCAATTGATCTCTGGATACTGACTTCACAGTTTCTACAATTTCATGTCTTAAAGCTTCAAGACTAGCGGCTAACGGTGGGACAGACTTTTCTTTTGTATACACCCACAGATAACAATTGCATGGGGTTATATCTGGTGTCCTGAGTGACCACAAACCCCTTTTCGCCTAGATTATAACAAGTTAAAAACCTGCAAAACAAAAAAAAAAAAAAAAAAAGCAAGACTGAAAAAAAGTTAATTTGTTTTAATAACCTTGAACCTTTTTCGGTATATACAAAAATATTTTAGACCAATAAAAATAACGTTTAAATTAATAAAATATTTGTTGGATAAATAAGAAAAAATATATCTTTATATTTTCCAATATTATTTACGAATTTACATCCCCTTTAAGAAACAGCGTTCATGATAATTATAAATAATTGTATAGGTCATACCACTATATGCTTATCAAGAGGACTCGCGTAACATCTCTCAGACCACAGTTCAAATAGAACCAATTTTAAAACACATGAAAACCTACCAAACTACCCCCGCAAGTTACATGTGGAAAATACGACCATGGTATATTTATCTAGATAAAAATAAAAAAAATAAATAAAATAAAAATAATGGAATCATCAATAATAATAATAATAATAATAATAATAATAATAATAATAATAATCAATCATATAAATGGAACCTATAAGTCTGATGAAATAAACATCAAAAGAGGTATATAAATCTGGTATATAATCAATCATATAAATGGAACCTATAAGTCTGATGAATAATATAAATTATAAATAAGTATACCTATAATACATAATTTATAATAAATTATAAATAATTTATAATAAATTATAAATTATAAATTATAAATTATAAATAATTTATAATAAATTATAAATTATAAATTATAAATTATATATAATTTATAATAAATTATAAATAAGTATACCTATAAGTCTGATGAATAATATAAATTATAATAATATAATATAAACATCAAAAGAGGTATATAAGTCTGGTATATAATCAATCATATAAATGGAACCTATAAGTCTGATGAAATAAACATCAAAAGAGGTATATTTCAAGGTGATTCCTTGTCTCCATTGCTATTCTGCATATCATTAATAGCACTAACCAGTCAACTTAATAAGACAGAATGTGGTTATAAAATAGGAAAAAAGAAAATAAGCCATCTATTTTACATGGATGACTTGAAGTTATATGCTAAGAATGATAATGAACTGGAAGGTCTTCTGCAAACTGTAAAATGCTTCAGCGAAGACATTGGAATGAAATTTAATTTGAATAAATGTGCTAAAGCTACAGTTTTACGTGGATCAATACAAGAAACATCCTCAATTAGCCTAGACCCTGCTGTAACAATAAAAGAATTGAAACCAGAAGAAGCTTATAAATACCTAGGTGTAAATGAGAGCGAAAACATTCACCATAAAAAAATGAAAGAAATAGTGCTCAAAGAGTACTATAGAAGGCTACGAATGATATTAAAAACTGAATTAAATTCACAGAACAGAGTTATGGCCATTAATAGCCTTGCAATCCCAGTTGTCCAATATAGCTTTAACATCTTAAACTGGACTCTAAACGACATCAGGCGAATGGATGCTAAAAGAAGAAAGCTTCTTTCTAAGCATAAGATGCATCATCCAAAGGCTGATGTAGATCGTCTATACATACCCCGTAAAGAAGGTGGAAGAGGTCTTATTCAGCTGGAATTGTCATACAAGACAACAACTATTGGCTTACTAACATACATAGAAACAACAAGGGATTGGATGATACAATTAGTAAGGCAACATTAAGAAAGAAAGAAAAAATATTCAATAATAAAAGAAGGCAGTAAATTCAAACAAGATTTACAGTTAGTAGATTCTGTAGAAAAGCAAAACAGAAGCCAAGAACCAACTATTGCGGCAAAAAATATGAAAATGAAAGCCAAAGATAAAGCTCTTGAAAAGATGAAACAGCGCTGGCAAGACAAACCTCTGCATGGCCAATATCCAGTATGTGCCAATAAATCCAATGTTGATAAAGTTAATACTCATCGATGGTTACGTGCATCTGGATTAAAGTCTGAAACTGAAGGATTTATTCTTGCAGCACAAGACCAAAGTCTTTTCACGAGAAACTTTCAGGCAAGTATTATGCATAATAATATGGATCCAAAATGCAGGTTTTGTGATAAACACCAAGAAACAATAGACTACCTAATCTCAGGCTGTTCTGTGCTTGCCCCAAACGAATATAAAAATCGCCACGATAGAGTTGGGCAATATTTACATTGGGCAATGTGCAAACATTATGGAAAAGCTGTAAACAAACACTGGTATGAACATCACCCAGCACCGGTTACAGAAATAGAAGATTCCCATTCTATGGGATTACACCATCTACACAGACAGAAAAATTGAAGCAAACAGGCCAGACATTATTGTTAAAAACCAGAAGGAGAAAACTTGTCTATTACTTGATATGGCTTGTCCAGCGGATTGTAACATAGCAATCAAGGAATTTGAAAAACTGTCAAAATATAAAGATCTGGAAATTGAAATAGAAAAAATGTGGAAATTGAAAACAAGAGTTGTGCCAGTGATAGTAGGTGCACTTGGAATGATAAAAAATGGAACAAAACAACACATTGAAAGAATCCCTGGAAACCCCAGCTTAAGAGATATACAAAAAATTGTCTTATTAAGTACAGCCCACACACTAAGGAAAACTTTATCTATGTAATGCTGGGGATGATAGGGAAGAAGAAAAACATGAAATGGAGCCATAACAGCACGCCACGACCTGCCTTAGGTCTCCCCGCAGACTTGGTTGGTAGTGAGACCAAAGCAGAAATCGAAATATGATGAAAAATGACATAATAATAATATCAAGTATGAACACAGCCAAAACACGCAGTCCAATTTTTTTTCTTTTTTTCACCCCCATCCTACCCTTCTTCATTCTTCCTTTAAAAAAAGAAAAAAAAGAAAAACGAGGAAAGGTTGGTTAGTATGTAATTCTTTGGGGCCAAATCCCAAAATGAATCTTCGCTCTGATGAGTCAAAAGAAACACACATGTAAATTTTATATCTTCCCACATACATACACAGCGAATGAAAGGATTTTTGTTATTTAAATGTAAACCATCTGCCCAACTAACATCAAACATTGCCTGATGATGAGAATCTATCTCGAAACATAGAAATTTCCGTGTCGCAATGCACAATTAATTCATAACTATATATATATATATAAACTTATTTATAAATGGAACTTTTTCTCTGTGTGTGTGTGTGTCTGTGTGTGTGTATCCGTTATCTATAGACTCCGAAACGGCTGAACTGATTTCCTTGAAAATTTACACAGTTGTACTATAAGCGTCTGCGGGTGTTCTTAGCTAGGTCTGGTGTCGAGGTACCCCCGATAAATGTCGAAAATCGATAACCGAAAAAATAGGGTTATAGAAGGAGTGGTCCGATTTTAATCAAATTTTGATAGACAAAAACATAAGAAACGATATTCAGAAGTTTCAAGTTTGCAGTTCTTACAATAGTGCAGAAAATCGATAATATATATATTTAAAAGGAAAGATACCGGGTCTGATCAAAATCTGTTTTTCAGCCCTTTTATTTTAGTTTTTGCTTCGGGTTTTGCTCAAAGGAGATATAATTGTGGTTCTTAGTCTCATCCATGATATTATTTACTCAGAGGACTTATTTAGCCTTCAAAATTCAGTTTACGACAAAAACAACTCACTTGATATCGATACCAGGAAATCAAAATTTGACTTACATTCATTCATTTTTCTTTCAGTCTACGGTTTCGCTTTAACTGGAAACAACTATTGCTTTTTAGTCTTTTGAGCCAACGTCCAAAGATTCTGAGCTCCAGGACCATGAATTAGTTTTAAAGCTTTCAATTACACCCGAGCAACGCCGGGATATACTGCTAGTAAATAAAAATTGAAAGAGTGTGAGTTTTTTAGTTTTGTTTAACGGCGTATCAACACCTCTGTGGGTTATAAGTACAATTAAATGTTTCTTTACTTAAAAAAATTTAATATATGAGAACGCTCGATTTATAATTTATGACGACTTTAACTTTAGCAACGGCAGTACCTAAAATAAAAATTCAAATCGAAAATCGTTTGTTTAACGGTTTGCGTGTGTTTATTTAGGTATAATTGTAGTTCTCAGTGTCAGCCATGATGCCATTTACCCAGAGGACTTATTTAGCCTTCAAAATTCAGATTACGATGAAACAAACTTATTCGATATCGATAGCAGGAAATCAAAATTTGACTTATATTCATTCATTTTTCTTTCAGTCTACGGTTTCGCTTTAACTGGAAACCACTATTGCTTTTTAGTCTTTCGTGCCAACGTCCAAAGAGTCTGAGCTCCAGGACCATGAATTAGTTTTAAAGCTTTCATTACACCCGGGTAAGGCCGGGCTATACTGCTAATATTTATATATATATATATATATATATATATATATATAGTTTAGCACCTAATATATATATATATATATATAAGGTGCGATTGGTAAATTGTCGCAACTATTTTATTATTTAAACTGCTAAACTGCTAGTATATATTATTTTGTAGTGTTATTTTCAATTATTCTCAGTATTAATTTTTACTGAGGAATAGCTGTTGTCTAGACAGTAGTCTGCCCTATTAGTCGTATATAAATTCATAGTCGCTAGCTTTTTTTTTTCTTTTTCCACTTCATTGCGTTTCCCCACTTCAATCTCTGTCATGTCTTCATCACTACGGCATGTTTTTTTCTTTTATACCTAGCCTGGAATCTGTTTATGCATATAGCAAATATTCATTGGTGTCCTTTTTAGCTTTCCAAACGTACCAGCGAGTTGGGGGATTCGCCACTCCTAATGCAAATACAGCCGAAACGAGGAGCCAGTCACCGACCGCAGTCTTTTGATCTTTACCTACAGACATAGATTAATGCCATTGTATTAATTGCACAAAGGTCCTTTACAAATATGTTTGGTTTGGTTTAAAAAATTTTCAGCACGAGGAGAAAACAAGCCGCAATATTATAGGTGGTTACTTGGGATATCAGGGGAATTGTTCTTCAGGGGAATCGCGAAGTGGTTTCCTTTCTCTTTTCAATTCTGTTAAACCCTGAGAATAGTTAGTTAAGCGGCATACATGATATACGTGATATCCGATTGGACGTTCCTCTCCCTTTCGAGACATAACTGACTGGGCAGATTTTCTCGCAGTAGGTTGCCATTAATTTCTGCGGCAGACTGGTTGCCAGCCAAGGCTATAGAACCCAATCTGTCCTGTTATTTGACTCATAGCTAGAGGGGGAAGAGATGTATTTTATTATTAAGTATTACTTAGTGGGGGATTAGTTTATTACGTCATAACAATAGAAAACCGGTTCCCTACTTTATGACCAGTAGATGCCTTAATCATGTTTCCAACTATTATATTCAGTCAGTCAGTTAAGCGCCATACGTGATACATGCTTTGGGCAATAATATATCAAAAGATACATGACTGACTTGACAGAAGATTATCCTGCAGTAGGTTGCCATTACTTTCAGCGGTAGACTGGTAACCACCCAAGGCTATAGAACCAAATCTCTCCTGTTATTTAACCCATAACTGGAGGGAAGAGACGAATTAATACGTTTCACATGGGTATTTGCGCGTAAGTGAATGCAACAAATTCAACTGGAATTCGAACTCTGCTTGCCGATTTCTCGTTCTGAACCTGTATCCATTGCACCACAATGCGCATCTTCTGAGTAAAATTAGTAAACTGAATAGTAAAAGGAATTTCCGTAAGGAAAAATGTTTATTCTTTTCTGCGGTCAGCCTAATCGTGAGTATTTGGTCCGGGGTCTGTCTTCGAATCAACGATCATCTTCTGAGGATGAGAGATATTTGACTTCTCCACGTACTTTTAATCGGGTGGCTTGGGCGGGTATATCCTAAGACCAATTGAGAACCTTTTCGTTTTTATGTTGATGTACTCGGCGATAGCATTTTTTAAAATCGTTTCACTCCAAGCAAGGCGGGACCGCCACTGATGCGCAGGGGGGCTACATAAGAGAGTAAACGTTTAGACAGGACGAGAGTGAAGAGAAAGACGAACCAATAACAAGGGGGTCCGAGAAGAGGCTAGAAAACGATGAAAATAAAGGTGTGATGACAGTTGAGGAGGTAGAGTGAGAAAAGAAAAGAACAAGATACACGGGATGATGTAGAAAGGACGAGGGAAGGACTGGAGTCAAGTAGATAAGAGATGGGAATTGACATTGCATTTAAATTCCTGGCGGTTGTAAATGAAAGGAAAGCAAGTATACGGAAGGGAGTTCCACTGGCGAGAAGTGCGAGAAAAGAAGCTGATGGTGTAGAATTGTCGGCTGCATTTGTTGCAGTTTATGTGTAGTCCTTTCTTATCACTCTCTTCAGCTACCTTCTGTAGGAGGTCTTGTAGTTCCCGTACGATCACCGAAATTAAGCAAACTGGTCAGCACTGAGATGGGTGACCGCTTGGGAATATCAGGTACTGTTAGCTTCAGGTCATGTCTGCTACTGGTACCACGTAACCCAGTACTACCTGCCAGGGGGTCGAGTCGTTGGCGACTAAACCGGCGCCCCTGATGGTTGCAAGCTTGGTGATGAGGATTGATGTAGGCACCCTACAGGACGAATAACATGAACCTGTCAAAGGGCGAAACAGTTCCTAGGAGCCAACGGCCACCTACAGAAGCAACTGGCTATGGTTTAAATAGTCTTCACCAACTCGCATTGCTAAGCGTGGCGAGTACGGCAAATCCCCTGAAATGATGGACACAAAAACATGAGAAAACATCCAGGGAGGGGTTCGTCAAACGAAAGTGAAAAAAGCCCTGATCCAGATATCGGGTTCAAGGTACATGACCCAAATGGCCAAAAATAAAATATATTTAGGCTCAACCAAAGATACCTTTAAGACCAGGTGGTTTAATCACAGGTCTATATTTAAAATAGAAAATTAAAAAACAAAACAATACAAAATTGTGGAAATTAAAATCAAAATATGAAAAAGACCCAGACATAAGGTTGAGGATTGTAAAAACAGCCAAGCCTTACAACGGTGGACAAATATGTAGACTGTGCCAAGAAGAAAATTTAGAAGTTATGATATACCCAAATAAAGACAAACTGTTAAATAAAAAGACCAGAAATTATTTCTAAATGCATACACACTAAAAAATACCTCTTAGGTTGATACAACCATGGATGAAAACCTCATAATTCATTTTAATTTAAAAATTGCACATTCATAAATTCCCTGCCACGTGAACGTTCAAATAAAACACCGTTACAAGAGCATCCTTAAAAAGAAAAACGGTAAACGGTAAAGTCAGTTATTAAAAATCGCCTGAAGACACAACTCATAGTAGAAATCTGGGTAGCAAAATAATTCGTTTAAAAATGGAAATATATATATATTGTCATCCGCAAATAGATCTGTTTCGCTGTATCACAGTTCATCAGTACGGTTAGACTCCGATTGCTACCTAACCCAGGCTCGAAACCCGACCGAATTGGCGTCAGTCGGCGACTCTACTCCTGGGCCACGTGGCATATATATATATATATATATATATATATATATATATATATATATATATATATATATATATATATATATATATATATATATATATATATATATATATATACTAGCAGTTTAGCCCAGTTTCACTTAGGTAGATTTAAAAATAATAAGAATAAAAAACATATGATGAATTTACATAGCAAATACTTACACAACGTCCACCCATGTCACTTTTATAGATATAGATGACAGTGTAGAATGTCTCTATTGGATTAGGGTGGGTGGGGGGAGGGGCAACATATATAGATATAGATAATATAAAGAAGGGTGATCGATTCTATATTATAATCAATACATAAACTGATCCCTGATATTGTGGGGTGATAATATATATTTTTCTATCCCTAATTTTGGCTTTCTGAAAAGTTTCAAGGTGTCGTTAGCGTTCTAAAATTTTGATCTACATCTGAGCGCAACTTAC
>JBBBDQ010030175.1:170000-195000 GCA_037127315.1 Ascarosepion bandense
ACGATAAATTTTTGTTACGAAAATGTGTGTCATTCGGCAGGATTCGAAACTGCGACCCCTATCCACATAGGGAGAGACACCAAGTGATCAAGCGCGTCTTAGACCTCTCGACCACGAATGACCTTCAATCTAAACGAAGTCAAGCTAAGCCTTTCACAACAATTTTCGATTCATCGCAATAACCATATCTGCTCTACAATGTATCGTAATATCAACAAATGTAAACACGTTACGGAAATTAACGAAGGTTACCGAAACTGGTTATAAACAACCGTCAATTTGTAATGATTTATTTGAACATTATTTTTTATCGATAGTCGTATTTAAGTAGATATTTTGTTTTTTTTTTACTCAAACAATATTATATATTTATTTCTGCTGGCTTGATTATTTCATTAATTTCCGTAATACATATATATATATATATATATATATATATATATATATAGTGATGATCATCCACGTATACTGTCTTAATATGTATAGGAAAGAATATTAATAAAAAGTTTTGAATTTAAAAATGTACTTTTTTTTGAACAGTATTTGTTTATTTTTATTATATTTTATATTTCAGACCGCCCTCGGTCCTTCATCAGAAACAACTGATTTTTAAATTTGAATTAGAAACGTATTTCACAATAGCGTTCGAATATTTTGTTGTTTACATCACGTGGTGTGTTTGTTCACAACATGCGGCATGTCCGTAGGGAAAGTCTGTTTGTTTTAGATAAAAATTTCTTGGAATATCTGAAAAAAATTTTTTAGCTATTGAAATATTTGTAAAGATTCAACACACCTAAGTCCCTATTTAACCCTAGCTTGTGTGTATTTAATTTTAAAATCCAGTATGTTTCTTTCTTTCTGCGTGTGTATGTAGAACTAAAATTGGAGTCTATTAGTAAACATTTGCAATTTTCTAAAGTATGATCAGGTTGATTAAAATGGGCTGCAATTGGGGAGTATACATTTTTTTGTCGTATATTTAGTTTGTGATTATTGAAGCGAAATCTAAAGCTATTCGCCGATATATCCACTGTTGGGGCAAATTGAGCAGAAGAGAAAGTAGATGATGTTTTTGCTGTCACAAGTAAGGTTTGGTGGGTGTAATTTTATTTTGGTGTTGGGTACAGAGAATGTTTTGTCTGTTATTAAATGTTTACAAATTAAACAGCGAGGCTTCCCACATTTTAAATTCCCTGATAGGTTTGTATTATTTAAATATTTATATTATTATATATATATATATATATATATATATATATATATATATATATATATCAGCATGCAGTGTGGGTATAGAAGAATCCAAAGGAGTATTCTGTACATACAGTGGTAGGATAACTCTCTAAGAGACTTCTAAATATATATGTATATAAATACATATAGAGTAAAGATAAAAAAAATTAAGGCAGACACGTTATTTATGGTAAATCAGGTTTATATAGGCCTATTTCAGGTGAACCATCATCAGCTTCCGTCTTTATTTTACAAAGTATTCGTGTAAAATCCTTTGTAAAATAAAGACGGAAGCTGATGATGGTTCGCCTGAAATAGGCCTAAACTTCCGATTTACCATGAAATAACGTGTCTGCCTTAATTTTTCTTATATATATACATATATATATATATATATATATATATATATATATATATATATATATATATAGTCTTCAGCGATGAATTGAGTTCTTCCGGTGACTGGCGTGTGTATACACCGCTTATACATAACACGCTAAAATTTTCCCTTTTTCATCCTATGCGCCTATGTCTTAGGGACTATATACCAGAAGCAAGTAGAAGTTTAACAACACTGACGAGCTGTGATACAGCGAAACAGTCTTATATGTGGATGACAAACACGCACACACACACACATATATATATATATGTGTGTGTGTGTGTGTGTGTGTGTGTGTGTGTGTGTGTGTGTGTGTGTGGCCTGATGATTGCACTTAGCATGAAACAGTCTGTCACCCCTGAGTGTTGACTTCATTGTTCACTCTTTTATATTTACATACGCTCTGTCTCTGATATTGAGCACTTTATCCTATAAATATAGCACACCTTAAAACTATATTAATTCATATAGGATGATTGAAAGGTAACCGACTATTTTCTGTATGAGTTCTGCATTAACATCCTGGGACTTTTTACTTTGGGATAGGTTAATGGAGTAAGTCTACCAAACCAGGATTTTAGAAGAACTGAAGAGCGAATAATGGAAGTTATGTCTTCCATAGCACAAGAATTCCCGGTAAAGTTGTGGTGATACCGAGCAAAGCGACGGACCGGATGTTTACACTCTCAGGACCAAAAAGCAAATGACCAAAACTCGTCGGTGTGCACCAGATGTTCCGGTAGAAAACTAAAAATTAATTAAATATCAAATTCCAGTTAGCAAGCCTACGCGAAGTTTATTGATCAGCCAATGGGAAGCCCAGAATCAAATACGGATGTGAATTCCCAAATGATCTGCTGGAATCCAAAAGACGAAATAAAAAGCCGATACAGAAAGTATCGCCAGACAGACACAGACAGGCAGACTTGAGGAGATGAGTGTAATTAGTATCTCCCTTGATCGACGTCAAGCGACTTACTATGTTCGCCGCCCTTTCCTCTCCTTTTCTTCTTCGCTGTCTCAAAACTACTTACCGACTAAAGGAGCGGATACCTAAAAACATTCCTAATTTACAACGTTCCCACATTCATACACACAAATTCTCCTTTCAGCATTTTATTGCCATGAACATTTTAACGTCCGTCGGGCCCATATTTAAAGGATTACTTTAATTGTAAAAATCTTAATTGATATGTGTATATATAAAAATTTTATTTCTAAACTCAATTTGCTTTTCTTGATTTATAATCTTTTATGACTTTACGTGATGTCAGTTCTTCAATACGGCTGTGAATGCTGGACAATATCATCGAAAATGAGGACAAAACTGGAAGCGGCCGAAATGTGGTTCTACAGAAGGATGCTACGGATATCGTGGACTGAGCATACAAGCAACGACGAAGTGTTAGAAAGAATGGCAACAAAAAGGAAATTGATGCTGAGCATCAGGAAGAGACAACTGAAGTTCCTGGGACACGCAATGAGGAAGGAGAGCCTGGAGAACCTGATACTGACTGGACAGATAGAAGGAAGGAGAGACAGAGGAAGGCAGCGGATAACATATTTGCAGGGTCTGATCAGGTGGATGACGGAACGGGGGTTGCCAGGAGCAACAGGAGCAAACATACTAAGAGCCACAAGGGATAGGGAGACGTGGAGAGCCATGATCGCCTACGTCCTGAAGGGACAGGGCACATAGAAGAAGAAGAAGAAGTGGGCTATCTACCACGAGGCAAAATTCCGTTAATCTGCAACAACAGACAACTACTCCTCACTTGAACAGATCCCCAACTATAAAGTCACTTGTCGCGATTAATGGGCGTCTTGAGAAGCTGGTAAAAAAAGATGGTGCCAGTATTGAATTTTAAGTAAAATCACTTGCTAAACGCTTATCACTCATATCCATTTCTTGCCAAAAATAACAGTTAATAAATAAGTTTGAGTTTTATTTAACGGTATATCAGCCTATATGGGTTATTTAATGCCAAAAATGTGGGCTTTCAAAATATTTTTTTTTAACGTTCGGTTGATTTAGCCAGATTTTGATGAAAAATTTATGTTATTTTAGAAAACTGAAGATGACTTTTCGTGTATTGCTGGTAATACTTCTTTTTTTTCAAAAATATATTGTTGTTAATCAGTCAGTTAACTGCCATACGTGAAACACGCTTGGGCGATCATTTCTCGAAAGAGACATGACTGACTGGGCAGAAGATTATCCCACAGTAGGTTGCCATTGCTTTCTGCGGTAGACTGGTTGCCTGCCAAGGCTATAGAACCCAATCTGTCTTGTTATTTAACCCATAACTGGAATTTGAACTCGGCTCCCTGATTTCTCGTTCCGAGCTGATATCCACTGCACCACAACGCTTTTTCCTTAAAAAAATATTTTTCTAGAAGAGTATATGTTTATGTATATATTTCTATTAAGTGTCTATTATTATACTTTCATAGTATTTTAACCCCAGTTTGGCGGGGTTAACTATTTACCCATAGCTGGGACCCTAACAGATGCTATCACTCCGGGTGGACCTGAGAACAACAGCAATAAAACAGAGCTTCCATGTTCCTCACCACCTCCCAATCAAAGGCCTTGCTGTCGGATGCAGTTTCCCATCATACCCAGGAGCACAGTTAATAAATAAATTCTGATTATTTTAAAATTTGTGTTACTTTTCAGTCACTCGTATTTGAGAAGACGTTGTGTTTATTTAGTAAACACAATATTTTTCCGCCCCCACACCATACACCCATCACACACACTTATAAGACGTCACCTTGAGTGACATGGAATTGATTCCATCAACTGGGAAAATCGTCGGAACTAAAAACTTGTTGCGTTCCTACACACAGAAAAATCTTTGAAAACGAATGTAGCAAAATTCGAAAGTTCTCGGGAAAACAAATATTATAAAATGAAAGTTTATATGAATTCTGACAAATCTGCCGATAGCCCAAAACAACTTATTTGTAAATTTGAAAGATTTAATAAAGCAACGTGCCCATATTCAACAAAACACGCTGGAAAGAATATATATATATATATATATATATATATATATACTACCGGCCATAATTATTAGACTACCCCAGTGTTATAAAAAAATTATATATTTCATACTATTTTTTAGTATTTATTGTCAAGTGAATAACTGTAAATGAAAATAGAATGGTTCTTTTGTTAATACTGCACTATAACATTTGCATCAAATGAATTTATAAATATTTAATAATTACCTATATTGCAGTTTCATCAATGAAAGAATTAAAAAAATTTAGGGTTATTCGGACGATTTCATCTTTGCTTCTATGCTTTGAAAATTTTGCAAAGTAATAATAACAAATAAAACCATTCTATTTTCATTTAGAATTATCTACTAAAATTCTTTTAAAAAGCTTGGGTTGCCTGATAATTATGGCCGGTACTATATATATATATATATATATATATATATACTACGGGCCATAATTATTAGACCACCCCAGTGTTATAAAAAAATTATATATATATTTCATACAATTTTTTAGTATTTATTGTCAAGTGAATAACTATATATATATATATATATATATATATAACTATATATATATATATATATATATATATATATATATATATATATATATATATATATATATATACATATATATAAGACACAGAAATTTTAAAATTATGTTTCCTTACTTAATGCGTGTAAGGGTAGAATTTTAAATAACATCTCATGCCCACACACAACGTATCCATCCCTGTCTGTCTATCTGTCTATCTTTATATATATATATATATATATATATATATATATATATATATATATATATTCGCATATACGCATATCGAACAGGTTTTGGGCGCTTGTGCATGCTTTAGAAAAAAAAAGAAACGAATATAGTTACCTCATCAAAAGAAGTAACCGAAAACAAATATTCGGCGTTATTGATAAGCCGGTTGTTGGAAATTATTCAAAAGTTGCCGGTTTCAAAAGGGAGCCCATTTCCCTGTGAATCTGTTTATCATGATTCAAAGGTTTTTGTTTGGGTGACATCGGCCTTAAGTACATAGTGAGGAAAGTTTCTAGGTCTGGTTGTGTCTCTTTTTTTAACTCACAAACATATCGAACTTCATATATACTCTCCCCACCTACATCTGTCACTCTCTCTCTCTCTCTCTCTCTTTAACTCTTTCTGTTTGTCTCTCTCTCTCTCTCTCTCTCTCTTTCTATATATTGTGTGTATTTTGGCAGCATTTTTTCATTAATACAGGTTTCATTGAATAATATAGCCAAGTTCTGTCTATTTATTTTGTGTAAGATCCGTTCGTATGATCTGATTAGCTTGATAGTGTTGTCATGGAAAGACGACAAGAAATCGCAATAATTGTTGACTTTTTTTATCAGGTCTGAGCTTTCGGCTTACATAAACTATTATCAAAGGATGAACATTTAATGTTCAGTGAACATAGAACATTTAAATTATAATTAACAGAGTGGAGTTATACAGAGAAAATTAGACAGAGAAAATTAGAAATTTAAAACACCACGGCTATCAACACACACTGAGGAAAACACTTGTTGAAAATACGCATATACTTAGACAAGAAAATAATAAACGAAAACTTAAAATTCTAGAAGCTATCTACATCAAACAGTTTAAACCTAGCCTAAATAAAATAAATTTCGACACCTCTACTAACATACTTCAGTGCCTATAATCGACGGGAGGGGTCATAGTTATTATACTTACCCCCTACACCATAGTAGCAGCAGTTCCCAGACCAACCCCCTCATGCCACTGTACACTCAA
Organism: Ascarosepion bandense; assembly: GCA_037127315.1. NCBI lineage: Eukaryota > Metazoa > Mollusca > Cephalopoda > Sepiida > Sepiidae > Ascarosepion > Ascarosepion bandense. The sequence continues at coordinate 176,419 of JBBBDQ010030175.1, forward strand.
TTGAACAAAAAACCCACTACCATCATTCCTTCTCGTCCTACAGCCATGAGCGACACAAAAAATGGACCTGTCTAAAATCTGGAAGGCCACGTTCACTGCGTTCAATGCTTAAATGCAAAGTGAAAACTTGAGGGACGAGTTTACGTCGCAATAAAAGGATGACGTCATGTGTCTCTATCGCCTTCGATATATAATCGAAAAACCGTTTAAAAGCGTCTCCAATAGCAACGTCATTTTTTTCTTTTATTTTTCTTAATATTGCTCTTTATCCGCCATTTTTTCTTTCACATATATTTGATGATAATTTTTAAGTTTTTAATTAATTTCTCATTTATATTTGTTTTTATTATTTTCATTAAATAAAATTTGATAACGACATCAAGTGTAAAATTGTATGTGTACGAGTGTATTTTTCTATTTACGTATATCTTAGGGTCACTTCCAATAAAGCTGAGAATAATATCAAAATCAAACATATAATTTCAGTACCAATAACAAATTCTTCTTATTCATATGCCGTATTTTATTCATGCGACTAGGCGATCATGAACTTCAACAATATTCATGATAACCAACAACGCATTTACCTTCCTTTATTTTACTAAACGCATTATGACAGACTTCAAAACCTAACCATATTCCATATATATATATATATATATATATATATATAGGGGTTAGACCAGGAGTTTGTTCTTAAATGACACGGTAAATTTCTGTGAAAATAGAACTTATAAATAAAACACCAAATTGTTCGAGGCTCCCTAACTGACTGAGGGTCTATCTAAAATTGTGCCTACTTTCTGTTGTCATAACTACCCCATGTCACCTTCTGGTACTTCAGAAAATAAGAGACTACATACTGGAACGTGTTATGTATCATAGTCATTTACTTAGGGTGGCTTAGATGTGGTACAAAGCCGAAAGGGGTATCCAGTGAGGACCTAAGTCACTATTCACTATAATTCTAACATTACAGCGTGAAAATGTGTTTACTTACTTGCTAATACTAACTGTCAACGTCTTCTAAGAACGCTTATAAAATAGAGTGTTTGTCATAACGAACATCTTATTCTTTATTGTTTGTGGCAGCAGCTTACCTGGGCATTGCTTGCGGGCTTTGCGATCTAACACTTGTTTCTTTTTATTTTTTGGTGGTGGAGGGGAATAATATTTGTATAAAAATCAATGCCTTTAAATTTGAGTAAAGGAATGCATATTTAGGGGTTTGTAATTGTATTATTTGCTAGGTATACGTATTTATTTATACTGTGCTTGTGTCTCATGTTCATTTGTGTGTTCATATCTCCTGCGTTATGAGAAAATTAGCATTTATATGAAATAAGCCACTGTAGAAGTCAAATAATTTACCTTTCAAAATGGCTGTCTCCTTTTGTCTCCTTGTAGGAAGGTGAACATTCAAGACTGTGAGACTCACCATCCTGACGTTTCCAACTAGCGTCCATTTGGCAGACAAATATAAACAGGGTTGTAACTGAATACGGCCTTTTTGTTTTGAGGTGGGGTTGGGTCCAGCTAACTTCATATCTTTATTTTGTATTTTGAGTTGTAACATTTTCTGTTATGGAGAATTATTGTCATCCCTCTCCCTCTCTTTATTTATTATGAGTAATACATAATTGTGGCACAAGGCCGATTTGGGAAGGGGAACACAACTCGGGATGGTCTCCAGTAACTATCTTATACCTAGCTATTCCGATTCACGACCCAAGCATACGTTACAATTTTTCTCAATCACCACAAGAACTTGTCCATCAAGACTCAATCTGCCATGTTTCAAAATGGCGCAAGACAATCCGGGGACCTAAAAGCAACCCAAGTGCATATAGAAACAACAATTTTATAAAATACAAAATATCGATAAAACTCTCACATGAAATTGTATGAGATGGAGGGGAATGACAATAAGCCACTGTAGAAGTCAAAAAACTTACCTTTCAACGTGGCTGCCTCCTTTTGTCTTCCTGTAGAAAGGTGAACATTCAAGAGTGTGAGACTCACCTTCCTGATGTTTCCAACTAGCGTCCAGTTGGCAGACAAAAATAAACAGAGTTGTAACTGAATAAATGTCCCTATGTGGCCCAAAGACAAATGGTGGATATTGTGCTGAATATTTATGGAGCGCAATGTACACAATGAAATTATCAGCCAATCACTGCTTACAGAATAGAATTGCCAGTAACAGAATGGAATCTCCCAGGTTATTATTTAAACCATCTACCAATTTGCCCAGGTGGTTTTTTGGTCAGTCCAACTTCTATTCTAGTTGAGTACTGGCTCTTTATTCTGCAAGATTTTTACAGCCACCATGGTTGAATAAGTAACAGAATTGTCCAACAAACAGAATTAACAAAATATGCAATGAGCAATAACAAGAAAATGAAAAGAAAAGAACAGGGTAAAAGATCCTATGAATTGAGTAAACTATATATGAAAATAAAATTAACAGTAATAAGGCAACGCAATAGTAATATGCGTGGGGGGACCGGTGTGCAAGTGAAACTTTGGGGGGAAGGCCCCCGAAACGGTGCACATTTTCACCTGATGACTCCAATTTAAATATGAATTCGAGAGGAACACAATAAAAGAAATCAAATGAAGTCATATGCCGTAAAGAAGTTCGGTGGAATTTCATTGGCATGGGGAGCATTGGATATTCAGTTGACTTCAGGTGAGTTTCAATTACATTTCAGTAATTTACTCCTTCAAACTCATGGCTCGTCAGTTGGCTTTCAGGAATAGACTGAATGGCGATTAGGAAAAGACTAGCAGTCACCTGGAAAAACAGGGGACGCCGTGAAAGAGCAGATGATGTCACCGGATCATCAAATCAGAGTTCATTAACAATTGCTAAAAAAGAAAATATTAGAAAATACCCTCTGGATTCACCACAAAGGAGGGAAAATGATGACTCCAAACAGAATAATCGGCAACGAAGCCGAAGTAAAAAACAAACCATGAATTTAGGAAAATGCACGGACTTACCATCTGTTTGTGGTCGGAAATTCAGGTCCCAGAAGGGAGCGAAAATTCACCTAACAAAAATGTGTTGTGCTTCTCTGAAAACGGTTCAGGAGCAGCGCTATGCTAACGCAGATAAGACGTCGGAAAACCAATGCTAGGAATCATATCACAGTGCTGATGATATCCAACCAATTGAATCAAAGGATGGGACACAAACAAAACTGCCAAGAATCCAATTTCCACCAGCATCCGGCTCGGAAGTTGGTGTATGGTAAACATCTTTAGCAAAACATTACCTAAAAGTTGAGAAGAAAGAAATGTCATGACTGATCGTGAATGCTTAATGAGGTTCACGTTGCATTCTCAGAACGCAAGGTTTGCCGTTGTTCTAAATTTTTCGTAAATCTAATTTCACCGTTAGAAATTTCAGCTTGTATATATACAACACATTTGTATATCGTTATAAGGGGCCTCACATTAATGAGGGGGACCGGTGTGTAAGAGAAACCATTTAAAGGAAGGCCCCCGAAACGCTGTACATTTTTTCCTGATGACCCCAATTTAAATATAAATTCGAGAGGAACACATTAAAAGAAAATAAATGAAGTTATATGCCGTACAAAAGCTTGGTGGAAATGTCATTGGGATGAGGAGCCTTTACACATTCAGCTCGCTTCAGGTGAGATTTAATTACTTTTCAGTAATTTACTTCTTCAAATCTGAAGTAATATGGCAAATCAACCATAACATGGCAAAAAATCATACAAACGAAAAATTGGTGTTGACGCACAAAAGCGAGTTTGAACAAGCGAACGTAGCGGTCTGAGTTCAAAACATGACAGATCGAGGTTGAGTCTGATTAAATCGAGAACCCGTCTATTTTATTAGCTTCGTAAAAAATTCCAGTATGCATTTGTGTACTTCTGTCTATAAAATGGGAAGAGAAAGTATTTTGCAATTATATCAACACACTGAAAACAACAATATATTTTTAAATAGCATGGAATTTTTTTCTGAAGTAATAGTCTTCAATCTGGTGTGTAGGATCTGACATATCGCTCTTTGTCAGTCAGTTAAGTGCCATACGTGATACACGCTTGGGCGATCATGTCTGGAAAGATACATGACTGACTGGGCAGAAGATTATCCCGCAGTAGGTTGCCATTGCTTTCTGCAGTAGACTGGTTGCCGACCAAGGCTATAGAACCCAATCAGTCCTGTTACTTATTTAACCCATAACTGGAAGGAAGTGACGGATTCATACCTTTCCCAAAGGTATTTGCGCGTAAGTGAATGCAATGAATTTGGCTGGAATTCGAACTCGGCTCCCCGATTTCTCGTTCCGAGCCGACATCCTCTTTGTAGTTATTTCAAAAACAACAAAAAGGTCAACAATAGACAAGTAACGAAATAATTGTTTCATGCAATTCTATATCACATCCAATAAATACACAAATACAGAATTTTATACGATTTTAAACTATTAAAAATTATTATAACTAAAATGTAAAAAAAAAGAAAAGAAAAAAACTCTTGTAAAAATTCATTATTCACCAGAAAAATTTATTTCTACAGACAATAATGTCTTTAATATTACTTATTTACAAAAGCAATTAAAAGGTTTTCTAATTAAGTGATGTCATAGTTTTATTGAATTCATTAATTTTTAATTCAGAGCAGATGTTCAAATTTGAAAAAAAAAGTAGGGAGCTTACAATCTCCAATGACTCCTATTTTTAACAAAAAAAATAATTTCAATAAATAAGGCCCTGTGCCAAATTTAATGAAATTAAGTTATTTAGGCGTAACACATTAAAAAAAAATTACCAATTTTAAAAAATAAACATTTAAAAAATAATATTATACATTTGTGAACAAGTTCTTAAAACCTCATTAAAATTGGACAATTATTTGTTTTTTTTTTTACAAGAATTTTAAACATGTCTAATAAATCATTTTTTGTATTAGAAATAAAGTGGATTCAGTTATTTTAAATATTTTTTATTGTAAGAATTTTGAAGATAAAATGTCAGTTTAGTCTTTTATTATTTAATATATATTTCACTTCTGTGATTTCTGCGAATCAAACTCCTCACATTTGGGTTGACTGTAGAGGTATATAAAATATCTTATCCAGGCAGACAAATGAACAAATCAAAAATGTGAGTAAAATCCACAAGCTATGATAACCCAAGAATCTGACTTTCAATTCATAAATCGGATCAAACTTGTGGCTAAGTACAAGAAAGAAATTCAGGATCAGAAAATTAACCACAATTAATTGTTTCTTTCTTTTTTCTGTATCCCATTTTTGTTTTTTGTTTTGTTTTTTGTTTTGTTTTACAGAGAATTTCGTTATTTTACAATTCCGAGGTGATTCAATTTTTAAAGTAAATTCTTTCACCTGTGTTTATTTCTCGATGTGTATGAGATTTCTCAACATTTGAGGAAACGCTATCAAGGAAATGGTCATTATAATGCCAGTTATCAATAATTAAAGTTTTTATGAACATTTGAACTGTATGACGAATTGAGATGTGTGAGATTGCTTTCCTCACCAAAAATTTGGAAAAATCTTCTATCATCAGAATATTTGATAATAAAATTTTTATTGTAAGTAATTTTAAGTTAAAAGGTCGTATTTGTCTTTTTTTAATTTATAGACATGCTACGTGTGTGATTTCAGCAAATCTAACTCGCGTTTTTCTCGGTTTATCCTCACATTTGTGTTGACGTTGCAAATATATAAAATATCTTATTTATCAAGGCCGACAAATTAAGAATGTGAGTAGAAAACAACAAGCTATAACAGCCGAATAAGTTTGACTTTCGGCAGGTCCCCAAATCGGATCAAACATGCATCTAAGTAAAAAATAAAATTTCAAGGTCAGAAAACTAACCACAATTATTTGTTTTTTTTTGTTTGTTTTTCTTCATCTCTTTTTAGTCTTACGGAGAAATTCGTTATTTTACTATTCCGAGGGGATTCAATTTTTAAAGCAAATTCTTTCACCTGTGTCTTTTCCTCGATGTGTATAAGGTTTCTCATCATTTAGGGAAACGCTATCAAGGAAATGGTCATTATACTGGCAGTAATCAATAAGGAAAGTTTTTTGAACATTTAAACTGTATGACGAATTGAGTTGTGTGAGATTGCTTTCCTTACCATGAATTGGGAAAATGCTTCTATAATTTGAATATTTGCTAGTAAACCTTTTAGTTTTAGCATTTTATGGTAAAAGTTCATTTTTGTCACTTTTTATCTTATATATACAACACTTCTGCATTTTCTGCGAATCTAATTAGCGTTTTCCGCGGATTACTCTCTAATTTTGGTAGACGGTATGAATATATTAAATATCTTATATTCCCAGGCAGACAAAATAAGCATGAGAGTAGAATCCCACAAGCCATTATAAGCCAATAGGTTTGCGTTACGGTAAGTCCCCAAATCGGATCAATTACGCAACTAAGTATAAGTAAGATATTCAAGGTCAGAAAACTAACCACGACTAATTGTTTTTTTCTTTTTTCTTTAATTTTTTTTCGTTTTACAGAGAATTTATTTATTTTACTATCTCGATGTGATGTAAATTTTAAAGTATCTTCTTTCACCTCGGTTTCTTCCTCGATGTTATGAGGATCTTCAACATCTGGGGGAAGGCCTCCTGGGAATTGGTCAATATGCTGCCAGTCATCAGTAATGGAATGTCCTTTAACATTTATTATTGTATGACGAAGCGAGCTGCGTAAGATTGATTTCCCCGGCAAAGATTGGGAAGGATCCTCTTCCATTGGAATATTTGATAGTAAAATTTCGTTGATCAAAAGTTTTTGAATTAAATCGATCAATAAACAGTATGGACGAGACTCACGTTTTCCGAATTCCGTCAAACCGAGATTCCACGGTCGCGTAGGCGCATGAAGAAAATACGAAGGTGAAGATGAAGAATTTGTTGTTGGTACTGAATTTATGGTTTGATTTTGACATTATTCTCATCGTTATTGGAAGACATTAGATTCTCCCAACCTACTAGAAAATAATAAAAACAAATATAAATGAGAAATTAATTAAAAACTTAAAAATCATCATCAAATATATGTGAACATTTTATTATAGTCGACGTTAAATTTAATTGAAAGAAAAAATGGCGGATAAAGAGCAATATTAAGAAAAATAAAAGAAAAAAATGACGTTGCTATTGGAGACGCTTTTAAACGGTTTTTCGATTATATATCGAAGACGATAGAGACACATGACGTCATCCTTTTATTGCGACGTAAACTCGTCCCTCAAATTTTCACTTTGCATTTAAGCATTGAACGCAGTGAACGTGGCCTTCCAGATTTTTATAAATCAAGAAAATACATAACCAAATACGAAAGAAAAATAATCGGCAACAGGCATTTTCAAAAAGGAGTTGGGTCTCTCTTTCTTTTGAGAAAATTTGACTCGACAGTCATTGAAAATCTCAGTTTGACGGAATACGGAAAACGTGAGTCTCGTCCATACTGTTTATTGATCGATTTAATTCAAAAACTTTTGATCAACGAAATTTTACTATCAAATATTCCAATGGAAGAGGAACCTTCCCAATCTTTGCCGGGGAAATCAATCTTACGCAGCTCGCTTCGTCCTACAATAATAAATGTTAAAGGACATTCCATTACTGATGACTGGCCGCATATTGACCAATTCCCAGGAGGCCTTCCCCCAGATGTTGAAGATCCTCATAACATCGAGGAAGAAACAGAGGTGAAAGAAGATACTTTAAAATTTAAATCACATCGAGATAGTAAAATAAATAAATTCTCTGTAAAACGAAAAAAAAAAATTAAAGAAAAAAGAAAAAAACAATTAGTCGTGGTTAGTTTTCTGACCTTGAATATCTTACTTATACTTAGTTGCGTAATTGATCCGATTTGGGGACTTACCGTAAGGCAAACCTATTGGCTTATAATGGCTTGTGGGATTCTACTCTCATGTTTATTTTGTCTGCCTGGGAATATAAGATATTTAATATATTTATACCGTCTACAAAAATTAGAGAGTAATCCGCGGAAAACGCTAATTAGATTCGCAGAAAATGCAGAAGTGTTGTATATATAAGATAAAAAGTGACAAAAATGAACTTTTACCATAAAATGCTAAAACTAAAAGGTTTACTAGCAAATATTCAAATTATAGAAGCATTTTCCCAATTTATGGTAAGGAAAGCAATCTCACACAACTCAATTCGTCATACAGTTTAAATGTTCAAAAAACTTTCCTTACTGATTACTGCCAATATAATGACCATTTCCTTGATAGCGTTTCCCTAAATGATGAGAAACCTTATACACATCGAGGAAAAGACACAGGTGAAAGAATTTGCTTTAAAAATTGAATCCCCTCGGAATAGTAAAATAACGAATTTCTCCGTAAGACTAAAAAGAGATGAAGAAAAACAAACAAAAAAAACAAATAATTGTGGTTAGTTTTCTGACCTTGAAATTTTATTTTGTACTTAGATGCATGTTTGATCCGATTTGGGGACCTGCCGAAAGTCAAACTTATTCGGCTGTTATAGCTTGTTGTTTTTTTACTCACATTCTTAATTTGTCGGCCTTGATAAATAAGATATTTCATATATTTGCAACGTCAACACAAATGTTAGGATAAACCGAGAAAAACGCGAGTTAGATTTGCAGAAATCACACACGTAGCATGTCTATAAATTAAAAAAAGACAAATACGACCTTTTAACTTAAAATTACTTACAATAAAAATTTTATTATCAAATATTCTGATGATAGAAGATTTTTCCAAATTTTTGGTGAGGAAAGCAATCTCACACATCTCAATTCGTCATACAGTTCAAATGTTCATAAAAACTTTAATTATTGATAACTGGCATTATAATGACCATTTCCTTGATAGCGTTTCCTCAAATGTTGAGAAATCTCATACACATCGAGAAATAAACACAGGTGAAAGAATTTACTTTAAAAATTGAATCACCTCGGAATTGTGAAATAACGAATTTCTCTGCAAAACTAACATGAGATACAGAAAAAAGAAAGAAACAATTAATTGTGGTTAGTTTTCTGATCCTGAATTTCTTTCTTCCACAAGTTTGATCCGATTTATAAACTTACTGAAAGTCAAACTCCTTGGGTTATCATAGCTTGTGGTTTTTTTACTCACATTTTCAATTTGTCTGCCTGGATAAATAAGATATTTCATATACGTCTACAGTCAACCCAAATGTGAGGAGTTTGATTCGCAGAAATCACAGAAGTGAAATATATATTAAATAATAAAAGACTAAACTGACATTTTATCTTCCAAATTCTTACAATAAAAAATATTTAAAATAACTGAATCCACCTTATTTCTAATACAAAAAATGATTTATTAGACATGTTTAAAATTCTTGTAAAAAAAAAACAAATAATTGTCCAATTTTAATGAGGTTTTAAGAACTTGTTCACAAATGTATAATATTATTTTTTAAATGTTTATTTTTAAAAATTGGTATTTTTTTTAATGTGTTACGCCCAAATAACTTAATTTCATTAAATTTGGCACAGGACTTATTGAAATTATTTTTTTTTTTGTTAAAAATAGGAGTCATTGCAGATTGTAAACTACCTACTTTTTTTTTCAAATTTGAACATCTGCTCTGAATTAAAAATTAACGAATTCAATAGAACTATGACATCACTTAATTAGAAAACCTTTTAATTGCTTTTGTAAATAAGTAATATTAAGGACATTATTGTCTGTAGAAATAAATTTTTCTGGTGAATGATGAATTTTTACAAGAATTTTTTCATTTTTTTTTTTTTACATTTTAGTTATAATAATTTTTAATAGTTTAAAATCGTATAAAATTCTGTATTTGTGTATTTATTGGATGTGATATAGAATTGCATGAAACAATTATTTCCTTACTTGTCTATTGTTGAACTTTTTGTTGTTTTTGAAATAACTACAGAGAGGATGTCGGCTCGGAACGAGAAATCGGGGAACCGAGTTCGAATTCCAGCCAAATTCATTCCATTCACTTACGCGAAAATACCTTTGGGAAAGGTATGAATCCGTCACTTCCTTCCAGTTATGGGTTAAATAAGTAACAGGACAGATTGGGTTCTATAGCCTTGGTCGGCAACCAGTCTACTGCAGAAAGCAATGGCAACCTACTGCGGGATAATCTTCTGCCCAGTCAGTCATGTCTCTTTCGAGACATGATCGCCCAAGCGTGTATCACGTATGGCACTTAACTGACAAAGAGCGATATGTCAGATCCTACACACCAGATTGAAGACTATTATTTCAGAAAAAAAGTTCTTTGTAATTTAAAAATATTGTTGTTTTCAGTGTCTGGATATAATTGCAAAATACGTTCTCTTCCAATTTTATAGACAGAAGTACACAAATGCAAACTGGATTTTTTTACGAAGCTAATAAAATAGACGGGTTCTCGATTTAATCAGACTCAACCTCGATCTGTCATGTTTTGAACTCAGACTGCTACGTTCGCTTGTTCAATCTCGCTTTTGTGCGTCAACACCAATTTTTCGTTTGTAAGATTTTTTGCCATGTTATGGTTGATTTGCCATATTACTACAGATTTGAAGAAGTAAATTACTGAAAAGTAATTAAATCTCACCTGAAGCGAGCTGAATGTGTAAAGGCTCCTCATCCCAATGACATTTCCACCAAGCTTTTGTACGGCATATAACTTCATTTATTTTCTTTTAATGTGTTCCTCTCGAATTTATATTTAAATTGGGGTCATCTGTAAAAAATGTGTCGCGTTTCGGGGGACTTCCTCTAAATGGTTTCTCTTACACACCGGTCCCCCTCAATAATGTGAGGCCCCTTATAACGATATACAAGTGTGTTGTATATATACAAGCTGAAATGTCTAACGGTGAAATTAGATTTATGAAAAATTTAGAAAAACGGCAAATCTTGCGTTCTGAGAATGCAACGTGAACCTCATTACGCATTCACGATCTGTCATGACATTTCTTTCTTCTCAACTTTTTACGTAATGTTTTGCTAAAGATGTCTACCATACACCAACTTCCGAGCCGGATGCTGGTGGAAATTGGATTCTTGGCAGTTTTGTTTGTGTCCCATCCTTTGATTCAATTGGTTGGATATCCTCAGCACTGTGGTATGATTCCTAGCATTGGTTTTCCGACGTCTTATCTGCGTTAGCATAGCGCTGCTCCTGAACCGTTTTCAGAGAAGCACAACACATTTTTGTTAGGTGAATTTTCGCTCCCTTCTGGGACCTGAATTTCCGACCACAAACAGATGGTAAGTCCGTGCACTTTCCTAAATTCATGGTTTGTTTTTTTACTTCGGCTTCGTTGCCGATTATTCTGTTTGGAGTCATCATTTTCCCTCCTTTGTGGTGAATCCAGAGCGTATTTTCTCATATTTTCTTTTTTAGCAATTGTTAATGAACTCTGATTTGCTGATCCGGTGACATCATCTGCTCTTTCACGGCGTCCCTGTTTTTCCAGGTGACTGCTAGTCTTTTCCTAACCGCCATTCAGTCTATTCCTGAAAGCCAACTGACGAGCCATGAGTTTGAAGGAGTAAATTACTGAAATGTAATTGAAACTCACCTGAAGTCAGCTGAATATCCAATGCTCCCCATGCCAATGAAATTCCACCGAACTTCTTTACGGCATATGACTTCATTTGATTTCTTTTATTGTGTTCCTCTCGAATTCATATTTAAATTGGAGTCATCAGGTGAAAATGTGCACCGTTTCGGGGGCCTTCCCCCCAAAGTTTCACTTGCACACCGGTCCCCACGCATATTACTATTGCGTTGCCTTATTACTGTTAATTTTATTTTCATATATAGTTTACTCAATTCATAGGATCTTTTACCCTGTTCTTTTCTTTTCATTTTCTTGTTATTGCTCATTGCATATTTTGTTAATTCTGTTTGTTGGACAATTCTGTTACTTATTCAACCATGGTGGCTGTAAAAATCTTGCAGAATAAAGAGCCAGTACTCAACTAGAATAGAAGTTGGGTTTGAACCACCTACCAATTTGCCCTGGTGGTTGACTGACCAAAAAACCACCAGGGCAAATTGGTAGGTGGTTTAAATAATAACCTGGAAGATTCCATTCTGTTACAGGCAAGTCTATTCTGTAAGCAGTGATTGGCTGATAATTTTATTGTGTACATTGAGCTCCATAAATATTCAGCACAATATACACCATTTGTCTTTGGGCCACATAGGGACATGTATTCAGTTACAACACTGTTTATTTTTGTCTGCCAACTGGACGCTAGTTGGAAACATCAGGAAGGTGAGTCTCACACTTTTGAATGTTCACCTTTCTACAGGAAGACAAAAGGAGGCAGCCACGTTGAAAGGTAAGTTTTTTGACTTCTACAGTGGCTTATTGTCATTCCCCTCCATCTCATACAATTTCATGTGAGAGTTTTATCGATATTTTGTATTTTATAAAATTGTTGTTTCTATATGCACTTGGGTTGCTTTTAGGTCCCCGGATTGTCTTGCGACATTTTGAAACATGGCAGATTGAGTCTTGATGGACAAGTTCTTGTGGTGATTGAGAAAAATTGTAACGTATGCTTGGGTCGTGAATCGGAATAGCTAGGTATAAGATAGTTACTGGAGACCATCCCGAGTTGTGTTCCCCTCCCCAAACCGGCCTTTAGAGAGGGAGAGGGATGACAATAATTCCCCAAAACTCAAAATACAAAATAAAGATATGAAGTTAGCTGGACCCAACCCCGCCTCAAAACAAAAAGGCCGTATTCAGTTACAACCCTGTTTATATTTGTCTGCCAAATGGACGCTAGTTGGAAACGTCAGGATGGTGAGTCTCACAGTCTTGAATGTTCACCTTCCTACAAGGAGACAAAAGGAGACAGCCATTTTGAAAGGTAAATTATTTGACTTCTACAGTGGCTTATTTCATATAAATGCTAATTTTCTCATAACGCAGGAGATATGAACACACAAATGAACATGAGACACAAGCACAGTATAAATAAATACGTATACCTAACAAATAATACAATTACAAACCCCTAAATATGCATTCCTTTACTCAAATTTAAAGGCATTGATTTTTATACAAATATTATTCCCCTCCACCACCAAAAAATAAAAAGAAACAAGTGTTAGATCGCAAAGCCCGCAAGCAATGCCCAGGTAACCTGCTGCCACAAACAATAAAGAATAAGATGTTCGTTATGACAAACACTCTATTTTATAAGCGTTCTTAGAAGACGTTGACAGTTAGTATTAGCAAGTAAGTAAACACATTTTCACGCTGTAATGTTAGAATTATAGTGAATAGTGACTTAGGTCCTCACTGGATACCCCATACTTTCGGCTTTGTACCACATCTAAGCCACCCTAAGTAAATGACTATGATACATAACACGTTCCAGTATGTAGTCTCTTATTTTCTGAAGTACCAGAAGGTGACATGGGGTAGTTATGACAACAGAAAGTAGGCACAATTTTAGATAGACCCTCAGTCAGTTAGGGAGCCTCGAACAAGTTGGTGTTTTATTTATAAGTTCTATTTTCACAGAAATTTACCGTGTCATTTAAGAACAAACTCCTGGTCTAACCCCTATATATATATATATATATATATATATATATATATGGAATATGGTTAGGTTTTGAACTCTGTCATAATGCGTTTCGTAAAATAAAGGAAGGTAAATGCGTTGTTGGATATCACCTATTTATTATACATTAATGTTCCTAACATACACAATGCTTCAAACAAATTACAAAACATTCTTATATATGAAATGATTTTTTTTAACATTATTTTTTATCTATAATCGTACTTAAGCAGATATTCTGTTTTTAATTAAACAGTATTATATATTTATATCTACCGGCCTGATTATTTACGATAAATTTTTATTACAAGAATGTGTGTCATTCGGCAGGATTCGATACCTATTCACATAGCACGTCTTAGACCTCTCGACCACGAATGACCATTAGTCTAAACGAGGTTTTAATCAAGCCTATTATAAATATATAATACTATTTAATTAAAAACAGAATATCTACTTTATTGTGTTTTTGTCATGATTGAGTATATATATATATATATATATACGGAAATTGACGAAGATTAAAGAAACTTGGTTATAAACAACCGACAATTTGAAATGATTTGTTTGAACATCTCACAGCCCGCAGGCTCTTCTCTGATAAACTTGGTCTACTGACGATATGCTCACAACCATCACTGGGTATATACACCAGGCCCTCGACAAGAACGGCGAAGTCCGAACTGTTGTCCTAGATATCTTCAAAGCGTTTGAAGGCATGCTGACCTTCTACTCAAGCTGCGACGCTATGGTATAACTGGATTATTGTTTGGTATTATTTAGTCATTCCTTTCAAATCGCACAAAGAAGGTAGTATTGAACGGGCATGCCTCCCAATACTATCATATCAACGCTGGTGTCCCTCAAAGCTCTATTGTAGGTCCTATGCTTTTCCTTATCTACATTAACAATCTCCCAGATGTAATATGATCCCAAGTAGGCATATACGCTGACGACACTACGGTTTACTCTCTCGTCGATCAAAAATCTACCGTGGCTGACAAAGCAAACGTCTCTGCTTGAAAAGGACCTTCAATCCGTGGTGGACTGGGGTAAGAAATGATTCGTGAATGTTAATGCTTCCAAAACGAAGCTGCTATCTATCAACTATCACAGACAATCGCTCCTACCCACCGCCATTGGCACGTATCAGGCTAGTCTCCCTGAAAACAAAAAAATGCGCCTCCTCTGCTTAACTCTCACAACAGACTTCAAGTGGAATGACTATATAGAATCCATGGCTAAATCCGCTGCTCGGAAGGTCGGTTCTCTGTGTAGGGCCTGGAAGTTATTTCCGTCTGAAAAATCTTGCACATATATAAATCTACCATCCGCCCGTGCATTGAATATTGCTGCCATATCTGGTCGGGTGCTCCTGCTATCCACCTAGGGGTCCTTAACAAAATCCAACCGAGAATCTGTAATGTGATTGATCCCGACTTGGCAGCTCAGATACAGTCACTTTCTCACCGGCGCAATGTGACTTCCCTGTGTCTCTTCTACAAATACTTTCACAGCTTCTACTCCAATGTTCTAAGCTCCCTGATTCTGAATTTACTCGAGCCACAAGATTAGCAACTAGGTCCCAATCTTTCACTGTGAAACCAAATTCTATTCCACCAGCTTCTTTTCTCGCACTTCCCGCATATGAAATTCCCTTCT
This sequence comes from Ascarosepion bandense, assembly GCA_037127315.1. Classification (NCBI taxonomy): domain Eukaryota; kingdom Metazoa; phylum Mollusca; class Cephalopoda; order Sepiida; family Sepiidae; genus Ascarosepion; species Ascarosepion bandense. The sequence goes on from JBBBDQ010030175.1 coordinate 191,702, forward strand.
GTCTACTTGCTTCCACCAGATACAATCTCCAAGAATTGAAATGTAAAGTCAATGGTCATCTCCTATCTCACCAACCTGCATCCTCTCTCTCATGCTCCTTTCTCCATCCACTCCACTCTCATCAGTATTCTCATCCTTCTCTTACCCACTTCCTGACACCCCCTATAACCTGTCACTCTTTCTCATAACTTTCCTCCTATGTAACCCCCTGAAAAACAGTGGCAGTAAAATCCCTTGCTTGGAACGATAGGATTAGAAAAATATAATTTCTATACTATTATAATGTGGGTATAAAGTGGGGGATCAATTCTAAATTACAATCAGTACATAGACTGAACCTTCACTTTATGACTACATTCATCCTTCTCTTACCCACATCCTGACATCCGCTATAACCTATTCCGTTATTTGTACTTGTATATTATATTGTTTTTCCTTTAAGATGTTTTGTATGTGTGGGTTGGTGTAGAATTCCTCAAGATGAATAGCAAGAGCAACCGACCAGATATGGCAACAGTATTCAATGCGCGGATGAATGCTAGATTTATAAATGTGTAAAATAGATTCTGACGAACAAAATCTTCCTGAACCAACACATTAAAAAAATGAAATTTAAAAAGTTTTATACACAGACGGGGCAAATGATTGTGGTCACTTTCTGGGAGGACGTCTACTAAAATGTAAGGCATTGAGTCTCGAGAAATAAATTTTGGAAGGTTATAAAATGTTATAGAAAAAAAGAAATGATATACGGAGAAGTAGAAACCTGGACAGAAACTGTTTTCTATGCATGATGGAGAGGTTGATAATCATATCTGTTCCCAAGGGATTTTACTGGAGTTGAATTTATTTAGTAACCGCGAGAATGTGGCTTACAACCAGACAGAAATCAAAAACATGTTTTAACTTACAAATGGCATTAAATTATTTCAATCAGATGAAAAACGTGAAAATAAACAAACAAACAAAAAATGATACAACTCAAGTGCAACCATATTAAACAGAAAATCCCTAATCATGAAATTAGCTGCCCATAAATTAAAGATATCATCTCTTATGTTAAGAAAGTAAAAGTCTTACTCCTATTTTAAATAAAGGGCACTCAAATAAATAAGAACATATATATACATATATATTGAATAGTATAGACAAGTTTTGTCTATTAATTGTTTAATTAGTTTTGTCTAATAAAAATCCCTCCACACAATTATATCAGTGAATGCCCCCACTATTACAAAATAGCCATTATGAAAAATCTATTATATCGTGCAAAAGTCAATTCATCTACAAATCAGTTTCAATTCAATTATCTTTATTGTTAATAGCTTAAATGTTCTATGTTTACTGTGTGTTAATATTTACTCTTTGATAATGGCTTATGTGAGCCGAAAGCTTAGACCCGATAAAAAATTCAACAAATACTGTGATTTTTTGTTGTCTTTCAACGACATCACCATCAAGTATATCAGACGGTATGAACGGATCCTACACAAAATTAATAGACAAAACTTGTCTATACTATTCAATGAAACCTGCATATATATATATATATATATATATATATATATATATATATATATATATACAACGGCCATAATTATTAGGTCATCCCATTTTGTAAAAAAATGATGTATTTCATACTATTTTTAGTATTTATTGGCAAGTGGATAATTCTTAATGAAAATAGAATGGTTCTTTCGTTATTACAAGGCAAATAGCGACAATTTACCCATCGCACACTATAGGTTTGCTCTCTCTCTCTCTCTATATATATATATATATATTAACGAAATTTAACGAAATTTAAGGTTCGAATCCTGCTGGGTAGCACACATTTTCGTCATAAAAATTTATCGTGAAATAATCAGGCCGGTAGATATAAATATAAAATACTGTTTAATTAAAAACAGAATATCTACTTAAATACGAGTATCGGTAAAAATAATGTTCAAAATAATTCATATATATATTACCGGCCATAATAAATAAGCCACCCCAGTTTTTTTAAAAAGAAATGATGTATTTCATTCTATTTTTAGTATTTATTGCCAGTTGGATAATTCTATAGACACCGTTTCGGTGTCTATAGGTAACGGACACACACACACAGTTCCATTCATAAATAAGTTCATATATATAAGTTTATATATATATATATATATATATATATATATATATATAATATGTGTTTGTAAGAAAAACAGTTTACTGCAACACATGAGCTGTTGTGTTTCGGCGTCTGTTTATTAGCATCTCATCAGGCTGTGAAATAATTGTCTTCTGTTGAATTTAGTTATCTACCTCGCTACCCTAATAATCTCATTCTGCCTATCCATCATGAATTTCCTTTCTATTGGTTAATTGAGAAAAACTGGCCGAATTCCACCCCAACCTTAACTGACTGAATATGGCGACAATTGTGTTGTTTTTAAATTTTATATTTATCTATATGTATATAAAGTCAATCTGTGAGTCTGTGTGTGACTGTTCCCTATGCACGCCTACATTTTTTAAGCCACGCCATTCTAACTTTCTAGGGACACATATCTACAGGGAAGCCAGGTCGACACATACTTTTTGAGTTAATTTCAGCAATTTTCCCTTTCGCACATTTTAGCCAATGGAGTCGTTTGTTTACATTTGCTCCGTAAAACATCTAAGATATAAGATGTTTGCTAAATTACGTCACAGAAATCAAATCACACGTGTCAAACGCGTCTAAAATACCTTTTTATTTAAAAAAAAAAATTAGCCTTTATAATTAATTTTTATTCCGACGTTTTAAAAATTCATTGGGTCAAAAAAAAAAACGTGAATATTTTTCCCCGTAGTTTTGAAACAAATGAAATATTAAAAAAAAAAGGTGTTTTTTCAAACAAAAACCAAATATGTAAAAAAAAAGTGTCAATGGTTAATTTAATTATTTAAGTCTTTTTTTTTTCAGATTTAATATTTCAAACTTCAGAAAATAAAATTTAAAAAAAAATAAAGCTTTTTTTCGTTAATTATTTCATGCAGGAAATCAATCGTCTGGCATAAATGTAACTTTTTCTTCTAAAATTAAATGTCTACGTTTTTAAATATTCTTCGAAAATTTCTGGACCGGGAGCATAATAGTTTTTATATTTCTAATTTCAGTAAAACAAAATAGATTATTTTTATTTTTATGTTAAATTCATTTAGTCAACAAAAAATGTAAATATTTTCCCCCGTAATTTTGAAACGAAAACAAACGCAATATTGTTTACAATGTCACACAAGACATCAAATCTTTCTTGCAAATTTATTTCATTTCTGAC
>JBBBDQ010030175.1:200000-237500 GCA_037127315.1 Ascarosepion bandense
GATAGATAGATAGATAGATAGATAGATAGAGAGATAGATAGAAACAAACTATCTACCTATCTCATTCTCTTTCTTTCTTTCTGTCATTTATCTATCTATCTATCGATCTATCTTTCTTTCTTTCTTTATATCTATATATCGATCTATCTGATTGTTTGTTTCTATCAAATTAATAATAATTAATTATCTATAATTAGATAGATCGATAGATAGATATCAAGAAAGAAAGAGAATGAGATAGATAGATAGATAGATTATGAGATAGAAAGAAAGAAATAAAGAAAGAAAGAGAATGAGATAGATAGATAGATAGATTAAGAGATAGAAAGAAAGAAAGAAAGAGAATTAGATAGATAGATAGATAGATAGAGAGATAAATAAATAGATACTGAACAGACTGAGATAGATGGATAGATAGATAGATAGATAGATAGATAGATAGATAGATAGATAGATACTGAACAGACTGAGATAGATAGATAGATAGATAGATAGATAGATAGATAGATAGATAGATACTGAACAGACTGAGAAAGATAGATAGATAGATACTGAACAGACTGAGATAGATAGATAGATAGATACTGAACAGACTGAGATAGATAGATAGATACTGAACAGACTGAGATAGATAGATAGATACTGAACAGACTGAGATAGATAGAGAGATACTGAACAAACTGAGATAGATAGATAGATACTGAACAAACTGAGATAGATAGATAGATACTGAACAAACTGAGATAGATAGATAGATAGATAGTGAACAGACTGAGATAGATAGATAGATAGTGAACAGACTGAGATAGATAGATAGATAGATACTGAACAGACTGAGATAGATAGATAGATAGATAGATACTGAACAGACTGAGATAGATAGATAGATAGATAGATAGATACTGAACAGACTGAGATAGATAGATACTGAACAGACTGTGCTAGATAGATAGATAGATAGATAGATAGATAGATAGATAGATAGATAGATAGATAGATAGATAGATAGATAGATACTGAACAGACTGAGATAGATAGATAGATAGATACTGAACAGACCGAGATAGATAGATAGATAGTGAACAGACTGAGATAGATAGATAGATACTGAACAGACTGAGATAGATAGATAGATAGATACTGAACAGACTGAGATAGATAGATAGATAGATAGATAGATAGATAGATAGATAGATAGATAGATACTGAACAGACTGACATAGATAGATAGATACTGAACAGACTGAGATAGATAGATAGATACTGAACAGACTGAGATAGATAGATAGATAGATAGATAGATAGATAGATAGATAGATAGATAGATAGATGCTGAACAGACTGAGAGAGATAGATAGATACTGAACAGACTGAGATAGATAGATAGACAGATAGATAGATACTGAACAGACTGAGATAGATAGATAGATAGATACTGAACAGACTGAGATAGATAGATAGAGAGATACTGAACAGACTGAGATAGATAGATAGATATATAGATACTGAACAGACTGAGATAGATAGATAGATAGATACTGAACAGACTGAGATAGATAGATAGATAGATAGATAGATAGATAGATACTGAACAGACTGAGAAAGATAGATAGATAGATACTGAACAGACTGAGATAGATAGATAGATAGATAGATAGATAGATAGTGAACAGACTGAGATAGATAGATAGATAGATACTGAACAGACTGAGATAGATAGATAGATAGATAGATACTGAACAGACTGAGATAGATAGATAGATAGATACTGAACAGACTGAGATAGATAGATAGATAGATAGATAGATAGATAGATAGATAGATAGATAGATAGATAGATAGATAGATACTGAACAGACTGAGATAGATAGATACTGAACAGACTGTGATAGATAGATAGATAGATAGATAGATAGATAGATAGATAGATAGATACTGAACAGACTGAGATAGATAGATAGATAGATACTGAACAGACTGAGATAGATAGATAGATACTGAACAGACTGAGATAGATAGATAGATAGATACTGAACAGACTGAGATAGATAGATAGATGGATACTGAACAGACTGAGATAGATAGATAGATAGATACTGAACAGACTGAGATAGATAGATAGATAGATAGATAGATACTGAACAGACTGAGATAGATAGATACTGAACAGACTGTGCTAGATAGATAGATAGATAGATAGATAGATAGATAGATAGATAGATAGATAGATAGATAGATACTGAACAGACTGAGATAGATAGATAGATAGATACTGAACAGACCGAGATAGATAGATAGATAGTGAACAGACTGAGATAGATAGATAGATACTGAACAGACTGAGATAGATAGATAGATAGATACTGAACAGACTGAGATAGATAGATAGATAGATAGATAGATAGATAGATAGATAGATAGATAGATAGATAGATAGATACTGAACAGACTGACATAGATAGATAGATACTGAACAGACTGAGATAGATAGATAGATACTGAACAGACTGAGATAGATAGATAGATAGATAGATAGATAGATAGATAGATAGATAGATAGATAGATAGATGCTGAACAGACTGAGAGAGATAGATAGATACTGAACAGACTGAGATAGATAGATAGACAGATAGATAGATACTGAACAGACTGAGATAGATAGATAGATAGATACTGAAGAGACTGAGATAGATAGATAGATAGATACTGAACAGACTGAGATAGATAGATAGATATATAGATACTGAACAGACTGAGATAGATAGATAGATAGATACTGAACAGACTGAGATAGATAGATAGATAGATAGATAGATAGATAGATAGATAGATACTGAACAGACTGAGAAAGATAGATAGATAGATACTGAACAGACTGAGATAGATAGATAGATAGATAGATAGATAGTGAACAGACTGAGATAGATAGATAGATAGATACTGAACAGACTGAGATAGATAGATAGATAGATAGATACTGAACAGACTGAGATAGATAGATAGATAGATACTGAACAGACTGAGATAGATAGATAGATAGATAGATAGATAGATAGATAGATAGATAGATAGATAGATAGATAGATACTGAACAGACTGAGATAGATAGATACTGAACAGACTGTGATAGATAGATAGATAGATAGATAGATAGATAGATAGATAGATAGATAGATAGATAGATACTGAACAGACTGAGATAGATAGATAGATAGATACTGAACAGACTGAGATAGATAGATAGATACTGAACAGACTGAGATAGATAGATAGATAGATACTGAACAGACTGAGATAGATAGATAGATGGATACTGAACAGACTGAGATAGATAGATAGATACTGAACAGACTGAGATAGATAATTATATACTGAACAGACTGAGATAGATAGATAGATAGATTATGAGATAGAAAGAAAGAAATAAAGAAAGAAAGAGAATGAGATAGATAGATAGATAGATTAAGAGATAGAAAGAAAGAAAGAAAGAGAATTAGATAGATAGATAGATAGATAGAGAGATAAATAAATAGATACTGAACAGACTGAGATAGATGGATAGATAGATAGATAGATAGATAGATAGATAGATAGATAGATAGATACTGAACAGACTGAGATAGATAGATAGATAGATAGATAGATAGATAGATAGATAGATAGATACTGAACAGACTGAGAAAGATAGATAGATAGATACTGAACAGACTGAGATAGATAGATAGATAGATACTGAACAGACTGAGATAGATAGATAGATACTGAACAGACTGAGATAGATAGATAGATACTGAACAGACTGAGATAGATAGAGAGATACTGAACAAACTGAGATAGATAGATAGATACTGAACAAACTGAGATAGATAGATAGATACTGAACAGACTGAGATAGATAGATAGATAGATACTGAACAGACTGAGATAGATAGATAGATAGATAGATAGATACTGAACAGACTGAGATAGATAGATACTGAACAGACTGTGCTAGATAGATAGATAGATAGATAGATAGATAGATAGATAGATAGATAGATAGATAGATAGATAGATAGATAGATAGATACTGAACAGACTGAGATAGATAGATAGATAGATACTGAACAGACCGAGATAGATAGATAGATAGTGAACAGACTGAGATAGATAGATAGATACTGAACAGACTGAGATAGATAGATAGATAGATACTGAACAGACTGAGATAGATAGATAGATAGATAGATAGATAGATAGATAGATAGATAGATAGATAGATACTGAACAGACTGACATAGATAGATAGATACTGAACAGACTGAGATAGATAGATAGATACTGAACAGACTGAGATAGATAGATAGATAGATAGATAGATAGATAGATAGATAGATAGATAGATAGATAGATGCTGAACAGACTGAGAGAGATAGATAGATACTGAACAGACTGAGATAGATAGATAGACAGATAGATAGATACTGAACAGACTGAGATAGATAGATAGATAGATACTGAACAGACTGAGATAGATAGATAGAGAGATACTGAACAGACTGAGATAGATAGATAGATATATAGATACTGAACAGACTGAGATAGATAGATAGATAGATACTGAACAGACTGAGATAGATAGATAGATAGATAGATAGATAGATAGATACTGAACAGACTGAGAAAGATAGATAGATAGATACTGAACAGACTGAGATAGATAGATAGATAGATAGATAGATAGATAGTGAACAGACTGAGATAGATAGATAGATAGATACTGAACAGACTGAGATAGATAGATAGATAGATAGATACTGAACAGACTGAGATAGATAGATAGATAGATACTGAACAGACTGAGATAGATAGATAGATAGATAGATAGATAGATAGATAGATAGATAGATAGATAGATAGATAGATACTGAACAGACTGAGATAGATAGATACTGAACAGACTGTGATAGATAGATAGATAGATAGATAGATAGATAGATAGATAGATAGATAGATAGATAGATAGATACTGAACAGACTGAGATAGATAGATAGATAGATAATGAACAGACTGAGATAGATAGATAGATACTGAACAGACTGAGATAGATAGATAGATAGATACTGAACAGACTGAGATAGATAGATAGATGGATACTGAACAGACTGAGATAGATAGATAGATAGATACTGAACAGACTGAGATAGATAGATAGATAGATAGATAGATACTGAACAGACTGAGATAGATAGATACTGAACAGACTGTGCTAGATAGATAGATAGATAGATAGATAGATAGATAGATAGATAGATAGATAGATACTGAACAGACTGAGATAGATAGATAGATAGATACTGAACAGACCGAGATAGATAGATAGATAGTGAACAGACTGAGATAGATAGATAGATACTGAACAGACTGAGATAGATAGATAGATAGATACTGAACAGACTGAGATAGATAGATAGATAGATAGATAGATAGATAGATAGATAGATAGATAGATAGATAGATAGATACTGAACAGACTGACATAGATAGATAGATACTGAACAGACTGAGATAGATAGATAGATACTGAACAGACTGAGATAGATAGATAGATAGATAGATAGATAGATAGATAGATAGATAGATGCTGAACAGACTGAGAGAGATAGATAGATACTGAACAGACTGAGATAGATAGATAGACAGATAGATAGATACTGAACAGACTGAGATAGATAGATAGATAGATACTGAAGAGACTGAGATAGATAGATAGATAGATACTGAACAGACTGAGATAGATAGATAGATATATAGATACTGAACAGACTGAGATAGATAGATAGATAGATACTGAACAGACTGAGATAGATAGATAGATAGATAGATAGATAGATAGATAGATAGATACTGAACAGACTGAGAAAGATAGATAGATAGATACTGAACAGACTGAGATAGATAGATAGATAGATAGATAGATAGTGAACAGACTGAGATAGATAGATAGATAGATACTGAACAGACTGAGATAGATAGATAGATAGATAGATACTGAACAGACTGAGATAGATAGATAGATAGATACTGAACAGACTAGATGAGATAGATAGATAGATAGATAGATAGATAGATAGATAGATAGATAGATAGATAGATAGATACTGAACAGACTGAGATAGATAGATACTGAACAGACTGTGATAGATAGATAGATAGATAGATAGATAGATAGATAGATAGATAGATAGATACTGAACAGACTGAGATAGATAGATAGATAGATACTGAACAGACTGAGATAGATAGATAGATACTGAACAGACTGAGATAGATAGATAGATAGATACTGAACAGACTGAGATAGATAGATAGATGGATACTGAACAGACTGAGATAGATAGATAGATACTGAACAGACTGAGATAGATAATTATATACTGAACAGACTGAGATAGATAGATAGATACTGTACAGACTGAGAGAGATAGATAGATAGATAGATAGATAGATAGATAGATAGATAGATAGATAGATAGATACTGAACAGACTGAGAGAGATAGATAGATACTGAACAGACTGAGATAGATAGATAGATATATAGATACTGAACAGACTGAGATAGATAGATAGATAGATACTGAACAGACTGAGATGGATAGATAGATAGATAGATAGATAGATAGATAGATAGATAGATAGATAGATAGATACTGAACAGACTGAGATAGATAGATAGATAGATAGATAGATAGATAGATAGATAGATAGATACTGAACAGACTGAGATAGATAGATAGATACTGAACAGACTGAGATAGATAGATAGATAGATAGATAATGAACAAACTGAGATAGATAGATAGATAGATAATGAACAAACTGAGATAGATAGATAGATAATGAACAAACTGAGATAGATAGATAGATAGATAGATAATGAACAAACTGAGATAGATAGATAGATAGAGAGATAGATAGATAGATAATGAACAAACTGAGATAGATAGATAGATAATGAACAAACTGAGATAGATAGATAGATAGATAGATAATGAACAAACTGAGATAGATAGATAGATAGATAATGAACAAACTGAGATAGATAGATAGATAGATAGATAATGAACAAACTGAGATAGATAGATAGATAGATAATGAATAAACAGAAATAGATATATAGATAGATAATGAACAAACTGAGATAGATAGATAGATAGATAATGAACAAACTGAGACAGATAGATAGATAGATAATGAACAAACTGAGATATGTAGATAGATAATGAACAAATTGAGGTAGATAGATAGATAGATAGATAGATAGATAATGAACAAATTGAGATAGATAGATAGATAGATAATGAACAAACTGAGATAGATAGATAGATAGATAATGAACACACTGAGATAGATAGATAGATAGATAATGAACAAACTGAGATAGATAGATAGATAGATAGATAGATAATGAACAAACTGAGATAGATAGATAGATAGATAATGAACAAACTAGATAGATAGATAGATAGATAGATAGATAGATAGATAGATAAGGAACAAACTGAGATAGATAGATAGATAGATAGATAGATAGATAATGAACAAACTGAGATAGATAGATAGATAATGAACAAACTGAGATAGATAGATAGATAGATAGATAGATAGATAGATAGATAGATACATAGATAGATAGATAGATAGATAATGAAGAAACTGAGATAGATAGATAGATAGATAGATAGATAGATAGATAGATAATGAACAAACTGAGATAGATAGATAGATAGATAATGAACAAACTGAGATAGATAGATAGATAGATAGATAGATAGATAGATAGATAGATAATGAACAAACTGAGATAGATAGATAGATAGATAATGAACAAACTGAGATAGATAGATAGATAGATAATGAACAAACTGAGATAGATAGATAGATAGATAATGAACAAACTGAGATAGATAGATAGATAGATAATGAACAAACTGAGATAGATAGATAGATAGATAGATAATGAACAAACTGAGATAGATAGATAGATAGATAGATAGATAGATAGATAGATAGATAGATAAGGAACAAACTGAGATAGATAGATAGATAGATAGATAGATAGATAGATAGATAGATAGATAGATAGATAAGGAACAAACTGAGATAGATAGATAGATAGATAGATAGATAGATAGATAAGGAACAAACTGAGATAGATAGATAGATAGATAGATAGATAGATAGATAGATAGATAGATAGATAGATAGATAAGGACCAAACTGAGACAGATAGATAGATAGATAGATAGATAGATAGATAGATAGATAGATAGATAGATAGATAAGGAACAAACTGTGATAGATAGATAGATAGATAGATAGATAGATAGATAGATAGATAGATAGATAGATAGATAGATAGATAGATAGATAAGGAACAAACTGAGATAGATAGATAGATAGATAGATAGATAGATAGATAGATAGATAAGGAACAAACTGAGATAGATAGATAGATAGATAGATAGATAGATAGATAAGGAACAAACTGAGAGAGATAGATAGATAGATAGATAGATAGATAGATAGATAGATAGATAGATAAGGAACAAACTGAGATAGATAGATAGATAGATAGATAGATAGATAGATAGATAGATAGATAGATAAGGAACAAACTGAGATAGATAGATAGATAGATAGATAGATAGATAGATAGATAATGAACAAACTGAGATAGATAGATAGATAGATAGATAGATAGATAGATAGATAATGAACAAACTGAGATAGATAGATAGATAGATAGATAGATAGATAGATAGATAATGAACAAACTGAGATAGATAGATAGATAGATAGATAGATAGATAGATAGATAGATAAATAGATAGATAATGAACAAACTGAGATAGATAGATAGATAGATAGATAGATAGATAGATAGATAGATAGATAGATAGATAATGAAAAACTGAGATAGATAGATAGATAGATAGATAGATAGATAGATTGATAGATAGATAGATAGATAGATAGATAGATAGATAGATAGATAGATAGATAGATAAGGAACAAACTGAGATAGATAGATAGATAGATAGATAGATAGATAGATAGATAGATAGATAAGGAACAAACTGAGATAGATAGATAGATAGATAGATAGATAGATAGATAGATAGATAAGGAACAAACTGAGATAGATAGATAGATAGATAGATAGATAGATAGATAGATAAGGAACAAACTGAGATAGATAGATAGATAGATAGATAGATAGATAGATAGATATAAGGAACAAACTAAATAGATAGATAGATAGATAGATAGATAGATAGATAGATAGATAGATAGATAGATAGATAGATAGATAAGGAACAAACTGATAGATAGATAGATAGATAGATAGATAGATAGATAGATAGATAGATAGATAGATAGATAGATAAGGAACAAACTGAGATAGATAGATAGATAGATAGATAGATAGATAGATAGATAGATAGATAGATAAGGAACAAACTGAGATAGATAGATAGATAGATAGATAGATAGATAGATAGATAGATAGATAGATAGATGAGTAACAAACTGAGATAGATAGATAGATAGATAGATAGATAGATAGATAGATAGATAGATAGATAGATAGATAATGAACAAACTGAGATAGATAGATAGATAGATAGATAGATAGATAGATAGATAGATAATGAACAAACTTAGATAGATAGATAGATAGATAGATAGATAGATAGATAGATAGATAGATAGATAATGAACAAACTGAGATAGATAGATAGATAGATAGATAGATAGATAGATCATGAACAAACTGAGATAGATAGATAGATAGATAAGGAACAAACTGAGATAGATAGATAGATAGATAGATAGATAGATAGATAGATAGATAGATAAGGAACAAACTGAGATAGATAGATAGATAGATAGATAGATAATGAACAAACTGAGATAGATTGATAGATAGATAGATAGATAATGAACAAACTGAGATAGATAGATAGATAGATAGATAGATAATGAACAAACTGAGATAGATAGATAGATAGATAATGAACAAACTGAGATAGATAGATAGATAGATAATGAACAAACTGAGATAGATTGATAGATAGATAATGAACAAACTGAGATAGATAGATAGATAGATCATGAACAAACTGAGATAGATAGATAGATAGATAATGAACAAACTGAGATAGATAGATAGATAGATAGATAGATAGATAGATAAGGAACAAACTGAGATAGATAGATAGATAGATAGATAGATAGATAGATAGATAGATGAGTAACAAACTGAGATAGATAGATAGATAGATAGATAGATAGATAGATAGATAGATAGATAGATAGATAGATAATGAACAAACTGAGATAGATAGATAGATAGATAGATAGATAGATAGATAGATAGATAGATAATGAACAAACTGAGATAGATAGATAGATAGATAGATAGATAATGAACAAACTTAGATAGATAGATAGATAGATAGATAGATAGATAGATAGATAGATAATGAACAAACTGAGATAGATAGATAGATAGATAGATAGATCATGAACAAACTGAGATAGATAGATAGATAGATAAGGAACAAACTGAGATAGATAGATAGATAGATAGATAGATAGATAAGGAACAAACTGAGATAGATAGATAGATAGATAGATAGATTAGATAGATAGATAAATGAACAAACTGAGATAGATTGATAGATAGATAGATAGATAATGAACAAACTGAGATAGATAGATAGATAGATAGATAATGAACAAACTGAGATAGATAGATAGATAGATAATGAACAAACTAGAGATAGATAGATAGATAGATAATGAACAAACTGAGATAGATTGATAGATAGATAATGAACAAACTGAGATAGATAGATAGATAGATCATGAACAAACTGAGATAGATAGATAGATAGATAATGAACAAACTGAGATAGATAGATAGATAGATAGATAGATAGATAGATAGATAGATAGATAGATAAAGGAACAAACTGAGATAGATAGATAGATAGATAGATAGATAGATAGATAGATAGATAGATAGATAGATAATGAACAAACTGAGATAGATTGATAGATAGATAGATAGATAATGAACAAACTGAGATAGATTGATAGATAGATAGATAGATAATGAACAAACTGAGATAGATAGATAGATAGATAGATAGATAGATAGATAGATAATGAACAAACTGAGATAGATAGATAGATAGATAATGAATGAAGGATAGATAGATAGATAGATAATGAACAAACTGAGATAGATAGATAGATAGATAATGAACAAACTGAGATAGATAGATAGATAGATAGATAATGAACAAACTGAGATAGATAGATAGATAGATAGATAGATAGATAGATAATGAACAAACTGAGATATATAGATAGATAGATAGATAGATAGATAGATAGATAGATATGAACAAACTGAGATAGATAGATAGATAGATAGATAGATAGATAGATAGATAGATAGATAATGAACAAACTGAGATAGATAGATAGATAGATAGATAGATAGATAGATAGATAGATAGATAGATAGATAGATAGATAAGAATCGTATAAAAAATTACGCGTATTATTTAATTATCTATTTCCCTGAGTTATTATCGAACTGATTCAAAATTACTTCAAAATGATTGATTCATTCAAAACCTACTAACATCTGTCCTTCCATATATCACCCCGGATCTCCTTGACCGACCAGACTGTCGGGTGCCATCTTGGCTCAGCAGGTCACAGCATTCTTCACTGTTTTTGTCATTAAATAACGCCATCCCCTGTGAGCATGTGTATATAACTTAGACAAGCAATGATATCGGCATTATATGAACGTTAACACGTTAAAGTGTGAGAACTTTTGCTAGCGAGAAGTGGAATGTTATGGACAATGAATATCTGGAAGCGATAAAGACGACCTAGAATCTGTGAGAAAAAATGATCTTGTGCCTTACTTAGCAAAAGATTGATAGGGCAAAGAAAAAACTTGAAGTGTACGCGAAATAAATGCCGATAGCGCCTAATCGATTTGGATTTATCAAACTACAAATTTACTAACGCGTACATTTCGTTTACAGTCAGTTAAAGTGCCATACGGAATACACGCTTGGGCGATCATGTCTCCTTCGAGACATGACTGACTGGGTAGAAGATTATCTCGCAGTAGGCAGCCATTGTTTTCTGCGGTAGACTGTTTGCCAGCCAAGGCTATAGAACTCAATCTCTCCTATTATTTGACTCATAGCTAGAAGTGGAAGACATGTATTATATTAATTAGTAATTAGTGGGAGATCAGTTTATTACTTCATAACAATAGAAAACCAGTCCCCTACTTTATGTCCAGTAGAAGTCTTAATCATGTTTCCAACTATTATATAAATTCAGGCAGTTAAGTGCCATGCGTGATACGCGCTTGGGAGATCATGTCTCGAAAGAGACATGACTGACTGGGTAGAAGATTATCCCGCAGTAGGTTGCCATTGCTTTCTGCAGTAGAATGGTTGTCAGCCAAGGCTATAGAACCCAATCTGTCCTGTTATTTGACTCATAGCTAGATGGGGAAGAGATATATTATATTATTAAGTAGTAACTAGTGGGGGATCAGTTTATTAATTCATAGCACTAGAAAACTGGTCCTCTACTTTATGTTCACTAGAAGCCTTAATCATATTTCCAACTATTATATTCAGGCAGTCAGTTAAGTATCACACGTGATACACGCTTTGGGCGATCATGTCGCCCAAAGCGTGTATTCTACTGTAGACTGGTCGCCAACCAAACTATAGAACCCAATCTGTTCTATTATTTAACCCATATCTTGAGGGAAGAGACGGATTAATAGCTTTCACAAAAGTATTTGCGCGTAAGTGAATGCAAAGAATTCGATCTCGGCTCTCCGATTTCTCGTTCCGAGCCGATATGTACTGCAACACAACGCACGTCACTTCGTTTACAGTAAATGTTCTACCTTTGTTCGAACAAAATAAAGTGGCCGTTGTAAACTGATAGGTCTACCCGGACGACCGCTTCTATGTTTCTTGATTCGTGTTGTTTATAATACAGTAATCTTTGGTCATCAACAAAAGGTGCAACTCAAAATGCCAAATACAGGTGGGGGATACCAGAATCAAGCAAGTACAAAAATTTAAATACCTAGGAAGCGTTCTAACAGGAGATGGAAAGTGCGACACAGAGATCCGATGACATATTTTGTCATATATAATATATATATTGTCATATATTATATCATATATTGATATGATCCCACACAAATTACTAGATATGATAATATTATATAATCTTTCTGTTTCCCCTCGAGCTAGAAATTACATAGTACGACAGATTTGGTTCTAAAGCCTTTGGTTGTCAACAAGTTTACCGCAGAAAGCAATCTACTGGGGGAAAAATCTTCAGTCCAGTCGGTCATGTCTAGAATATGAAACGATTAGCCAATGTGTATAATTTATGACACTTATTGTAGACACGGAAAGGAAACTACAAGACCTCCTACAGAAGGTAGCGGTGGAGAATGACAAAAAAGGATTAAAATAAACTTTAAGAAAACTGAATGCATACTCATCAGCAAAAGGTGCAACTCAAAATGCCAAATACAGTTCGGGGATACCAGAATCAAGCAAGTACAAAAATTTAAATATCTAGGAAGTGTTCTAACAGGAGACGGAAAGTGCGACACAGAGATCCGAAGGCAAATTGGCATGGCAAAGGACACGTTCCAGAAGCTTAGCAAAGTACTAACACTCAGGAAAATTTCACTAGAAACAAAGAAAAGAGTGCTGAATTCCTATGTGATGTCAGTTCTTCAATATTGTCCAGCATTCACGCTGGACAATATCATCGAAAATGGGGACAAACTTGAAGAAGCGGAAATGTGGTTCTACAGAAGGATGCTGCAGATATCGTGGACTGAGCATGCAAGCAACGATGAGGTTTTGGAAAGAATGGCAACAAAAAGGAAATTAATACTGAGCATCAGGAAGAGACAACTGAAGTTCCTGGGACACGCAATGAGGAAGGAGGGCTTGGAGAACTTAATACTGATAAGCCAGATAGAAGGAAAGAGAGACAGAGGAAGGCAGCGGATAACATATTTGCAGGGCCTGATCAGGTGGATGACGGAACGGGGGTTGCCAGGTGTAACAGGAGCAAACATACTAAGAGCCACAAGGGATAGGGAGACGTGGAGAACCATGATCGCATACGTCCTGAAGGGACAGGGCACATAGAAGAAGAACTTTTCAAGTCAAAGGCTATTTATTTTCTTTAAATACACGGTTCTTTGGTTTGTATGACTTGTCAATCCAATTCGGACTGGGTGAAATATGTCACTGATTTTATTACGGAATAAGCTCAGTGACATCTGCACTTGCTTAAATATACTCTGTCACGATGACTTGTGAGCCAGTGTTTCCAAAAAGCTCCGTCTCAGCAATTTTCCTCAAAATGATTTTTGGGATAATCTAGGAGGTATTGTTTTTGGGGACATGCTACAAGTTGAGATTGTCTCCCAACACCGTTAATATCAAGAATACGACCTTCCGGGAATGTTGGGCATAGTATAAGAGAAACCAGTGTTTCTGTGTCGGAAATCAAACTTTCTAAATGCATAGCCACGTATCATAGATAGATAGACAGATAGATAGATAGGAAGAAAGAAAAAAAGAAAGAAAAGAAATATACAGATATATATATATATATATTAGAGAAAATTTTCAAAATTCAAATTTTCTCTTATTTATATTGGTTCTGTATTCTTAATACATTGAACTCTCTGCCTGCATCACTTTTTAATGTTAAACATTTTTTAATATTGATTAGGATCCGGTTCTTGGAATTTACCTTCCTACTCTTCCACTTCGGATTAAAGACCTGATAAAAAAATCAACAATTATTGCGATTTCTTGTCGTCTTTCCATGACAACACTATAAAGCTAATCAGATCATACGAACGGATCTTACACAAAATAAATACAGAGAACTTGTCTATATTATTCAATTCATTGTTTAATAATTAATGAAAAAATGCTGCCAAAATACACACAATATATATATATAAAAGGCAAGATGTTTGTGTGTGTCTGTTTATCTGCCTGTATGTCTGTATTTTTTTCAGCCCTTTTATTTTAGTTTTTGCTTCGGGTTTGGCTCTAAATAGGTATAATTGTAGTTCTTAGTCTCAGCCATGATACCATTTACTCAGAGGACTTATAAAATTCAGTTTACGACGAAAAAACTTATTTGATATCGATACCAGGAAATCAAAATTTGACTTACATCCATTCATTTGTCTTTCAGTCTACGGTTTCGCTTTGAGTGGAAACAACTATTGCTTTTTAGTCTTTCGTGCCAACGTCCAAAGATTCTGAGCTCCAGGACCATAGATCATTTTTAAAGCTTTCATTAAACCAGAGCAACGCCGTGCTATACTGCTGGTATATATATATATATATATATACCAACATTCGAAAATTCTTACGAAAGAAATAATATAAAACAAAAATAAATACGAAGTTTGGTAAAGCTGTATAATATAACTATATAGTTCCGTCCCTTGCACCGTAAGTTGAATTTTAACCGACCCTAATTATATTTCTCCTGTTCTTTTTCTCCTACTACGATTTTTAGTATTCTATTCTGTTTTTATGTTTCGCTATTAAAATAATTATACATTTTATATATAAAAATATTCAAACAGCCGTTTTGATACCCTTAACAAATTAACGCTAGTAACTAATGCAAATGGAGAAAGTCCAATTTGGACATGAACCTTATGATTGCAAAAACACAGGAAACTCCGAGTCGTGTCTAAAACCTACGAAAAAATGCATATTACTAATATATATATTTGCTCTGTTATACGGTATTGAGCACTCTTTTATTCACACCTGATTAATATTCATTTATTGATGTTTATTTGCGCATAGAAATATATATATATATATATGTGTGTGTGTGTGTGTGTGTGTGTGTGTGTGTGTGTGTGTGTGTGTGTGTGTGTTTCTATTCAAACAAATAATTCTATTCAAACAAATAATTTCAAATTGTCCGTTTGTGTATAACTATTTCGTTAATCTTCGTTAATTTCCGTTATATATATATATATATATATATACTTATTTAAATCATCTCACCTCAAGCACAGCATTCTACTGCTACTGTTGTGAAAGGGGTTACATAGGGGTGAGTTATGGGAAATGTCAGGAGGAGGGTAATAGACGGATAAGAATACCGAGGATGGGGCGGGGAGTAGGTGGAAAACAGAGCTTAAAAGAATGGATGCGAATTAGTGAGATAGGAGACGTCTACTGACCTTACATTTAAATTCCTGGAGATTGTAGCTGTCGGGGAAGCAAGTAAATGGAAGGGAATTCCACAGGCGGGAGGTGCGATAAAAGAAGCTAAATCCTTAGCTGTATAAAATAGTTACCACTTCTGCGATTTACGCTTACTCTTCTGTAATGAATTAAGTTTTCCCGGTGACTGGCGTGTGTATACACCGCTTATATATAACACGCTAAATTGTTCCCCCTCTCTATTGCTTAGAGAATAGGGACTCCGACTGACACCAGATCGATCCCGCCTGGATGCAAGTGGAAGTCTAGCCACACTGATGAGCTGTGATACACAGATACAGGCTTGTATGTGGATAACTAATATATATATATATATATATATGTAATGAATTATTTTGGACATTATTTTTACCGATACTCGTATTTAAGTAGATATTCTGTTTTTAATTAAACAGTATTTTATATTTATATCTACCGGCCTGATTATTTCACTATAAATTTTTATTGCGAAAATGTGTGCCATCCAGCAGGATTCGAACCCGGAAGCTACCATTTGATCTGGTACTGTCTTAACCACTTGACTATGGATAGCCTCCTGATCAGACGAGGTTTTTATCATGCTTATATAACACAATTTTCGATCTATCGTAAACAAACCATATCTGCTCTGTAAATTATCGTAATGTCAAACAAATGTAAACATGTTACGGAAATTAACGAAATTTAACGAAACCTGGTTATAAGCAACCGACAATTTGTAATTAAAAACAGAATATCTACTTAAATACGAGTATCGGTAAAAATAATGTTCAAAATAATTCATTACAAATTGTCGGTTGCTTATAACCAAGTTTCGTTAAATTTCGTTAATTTCCGTAACATGTTTATATATATATATATATATATATATATATATATATATATATATGAAATGAATTGTTTGAACATTATTTTTGATCGATACTTGTATTTAAGTAGATATTCTGTTTATAATCAAACAGTATTATATATTTATTTATACCGGCCTGATTATTTACGATAATCATCATGTTACGGAAATTAACAAAGATTAACGAAACTTGGTTATAAACAACCGACAATTTGAAATGATTCGTTTGAACATTATTTTTGATCGATACTCGTATTTAAGTAGATATTCTGTTTATAATCAAACAGTATTATATATTTATTTCTACCGGCCTGATTATTTACGATAATCATCATGTTACGGAAATTAACGAAGATTAACGAAACTGGTTATAAACAGCCGACAATTTGAAATTATTTGTTTGAACATTATTTTTGATCGATACTCGTATTTAAGTAGATATTCTGTTTTTAATCAAACAGTATTATATATTTATTTCTACCGGTGTAGGTCGGTAAGTATGTATAAGCATAAACACAGTCACATTTGTATATATACGTGGGGATGTGTGCATATGTGTATATGGATATAAGTTATTGTACATGGGTGGGTTAATTTATGGGGTTACACATACACACGTATCCATAGAATTAGAAATAAACGGCTAAGGACTTAGCGGTCAACATCTTCACGACTGGTCTGAATACCCCCAGCTGATCTGACGCCAATGCCTGACTCTCTTTTCCTTTTTCTCTTTTTTTTCTATCTTCTTATTTTTTTTATTTTTTTATCTTTCTCTTCAGCTAAAGAAAATGCTTATTCCGGCAAAACTTTTTGTACCAAATGGAAAGAATATTGTGTGGTCTGATAAAATGAGCTACTTAAGCTCATTGAAATCAATTATCAATGACGTGTTGAGTTTTTCTTTATATATATATATATATATATATATATATAATTTTTCTCTAAAACAAAATTTATAAGTATTATTAAAGATAGGTTTACGTTTACAAATAATTTTTTAAAAATCTGTCGCTTTCTGCGTCACGTGATGTAAACAATCTCTCTCCACGGACGCTCTCGTGAAATACGTTTCTAATTTGAATTTTAAAATCATTTGTTTCTGAAGAAGGACCGAGGACGGTCTGAAATATAAAATATAATAAGAGAAATAAACAAATACTGTCAAAAAAATACATTTTTAAACTTACAACTTTTTAATAGTTTTTCCTATATATATATATATATATATATATAGGAAAAACTATTAAAAAGTTGTAGTTTAAATATATATATATATATATGGACAACTAAAAGCACGGACAATTTGAAGTTTTCTCTGCCATTCTGACGATGAGATTATAGTCTCGAAATATAAATATAAATAAACAGGTCATACAAACACCTCCCGACCTTCCTTTATTCCATTCAACGCATTGTGACGGCCTTCAAGACAAAACACATACAACTATTTTACGCAATGCTTCAAGCAAATTACAGAACTTTACTATATATATATATATATATATATATATATATATATATTACGGAAATTAACGAAAATTAACGAAATATATACATATATATATATAGAGAGAGAGAGAGAAAGAGAGAGTGAGTGCGACATAGAGAGACAGAGAGAGACAGAGAAAGATTTGAATATAGATAAATCTGAAGATAGATTTATAAAGATATATATCTGAACATTGAGCGGGGGTAGATTTAAACATAGTTAAATGTGTGTGAGCCCACGTGTGTGTGTGTGTGTGTGTGCGCGCGTGTGTGTGTTTTATCACGCAAAAGAAAAAGTTGAAAAATAAAATAAAAATTATTGATAATACATAAAAAAAGTGTCTAGATCGAAAGAAAAAATCATGAGTTCAAACAATGAAGTGATTTTGTTATCAGCCGTTTACTTAAACCTCCAGACATCAATTGGCATTTTCGGATATTGTATAACTGATTAGTGGACGAATATCTCCAGCCAAGTTTCGCTTTCTGACATTGCGGTTTGCACTTTGGACCCAGCTTTGTCTTTCTCACTGACACAGGAGTTTTATTATGTCTTTATTTTGGCAAATTTCCATTTCTTAGACAATTTTGACTCGTTCCTTATCAAGATTTCCCATCAGCTTTATCGAACAAGGTTAGGATTTCTTTTTTAATTTTTTTTTTTTTTTTTTTTTTTTTTTAGATGACCATGGATATCAGAACGGATGATGAAGACTTGGTCTCTAATCTCGTTCAGTACAACACAGAATCCTTCGCAAACAAGATTCATTAAATAACTAGATAGACTTAACTCTCGCCCGGTTCACACTCCACCCACGTCTTTTGTACAGGTGAAGCGGCTCATCCCTTGTTTCCTGTTTAGGATGTGGTTCCCGGCATTGTTTTTGTTTTGTTTTTTTAATATTTTTCCCAATGTTTTTCACATTTTTATTTTCTTTTTTTTTTTTTTGTTCTCAATTGGAGTAGATAGGATGTGGTTCCCGGCTTTCGCTTTTCCAATCATTTTACTCTTCAGTAGCCCCATGCGCATCAGTGGCATCACCACCTTGCTTGGGGTGATATGATTAAAAAAAAAAGAAAAAAAAACTGTTTCACAAACTTTGGTTCCTCCTCTTTTTTTATGTGCCATGTCCGTTCAAGACGTAGGCGATCATGGCCTTCCACGGCTCCCTGTCCCTGGTGGCACGTAGCACGCTTTCTTCTGTTACTCTACCCAAACCCCGCTCTGCCATTTACTAGCTCAAGTCCATAAATCTAAAATATAAATGTGTAGAAACTAGCATGGTCACAAAATGAGGGATCAGTTTATATATTGATTATAATATAGAATTGATCCCCCATTTTATATCCACATTATAATTTCTTATAAGAAATAAGAGTTGGATAAGAAATAAGAGTTATAAGAGTTGGCATATATATTCTTCTTCTATGTGCCCTGTCTTTTCAGGACGTAGGCGATCATGGCTCTCTACATCTATATTATAATCAATATATAAACTGATCCCTCATTTTGTGACCATGCTAGTTTCTACACATTTATATTCTAGATTTATGGGCTTGAGCTAGTGGGTGGCAGAGGGGAGTTTGGGTGGTGTAACAAGAGAAAGCGCACTAAGAGCCACCAGGGATAGGGAGACGTGGAAAGCCATGATCGCCTACGTCCGGAAAGGACAAGGTACATAGAAGAAGAATATATATGCCAACTGTTTATAAGAAATTATAATGTGGATATAAAATGGGGGATCAAATCTATATTATAATCAATATATAAACTGATCCCTCATTTTGTGACCATGCTAGTTTCTACACATTTATATTTTAGATTTATGGGCTTGAGCTAGTGGGTGGCAGAGGGGAGTTTGGGTGGTGTAACAAGAGAAAGCGCACTAAGAGCCACCAGGGATAGGGAGACGTGGAAAGCCATGATCGCCTACGTCCGGAAAGGACAAGGTACATAGAAGAAGAATATATATGCCAACTGTTTATAAGAAATTATAATGTGGATATAAAATGGGGGATCAAATCTATATTATAATCAATATATAAACTGATCCCTCATTTTGTGACCATGCTAGTTTCTACACATTTATATTTTAGATTTATGGGCTTGAGCTAGTGGGTGGCAGAGGGGAGTTTGGGTGGTGTAACAGGAGAAAGCGCACTAAGAGCCACCAGGGATAGGGAGACGTGGAAAGCCATGATCGCCTACGTCCGGAAAGGACAAGGTACATAGAAGAAGAATATATATGCCAACTGTTTATAAGAAATTATAATGTGGATATAAAATGGGGGATCAAATCTATATCATAATCAATATATAAACTGATCCCTCATTTTGTGACCATGCTAGTTTCTATACATTTATATTCTAGATTTATGGGCTTGAGCTAGTGGGTGGCAGAGGGGAGTTTGGGTGGTGTAACAGGAGAAAGCGCACTAAGAGCCACCAGGGATAGGGAAACGTGGAAAGCCATGATCGCCTACGTCCGGAAAGGACAACGCACATAGAAGAAGAATATATATGCCTATGGTTAGCCATGAGTATATATTTCATATTTTTATCTTTTAGCCGTTCGACAAGGTTACCGACATTTTAATGAGCTAACTGTTCGGAAAAGTATTTTTTTTTTTTTTGTTATAGTCTATGAAAAGCGTTTCCATTACAAAGATTCCTTTAGGGGTTTCGTGAATTTATTTGACCCTGTACTATTCTAGGAAATATAATCTGTGAATTAAGAAAACTTCGTCAAAAATCTTCGTTCTAGTTAAATTCAATGAAGTATAAATAGCGAATTAGTTACTCAGGTACGGTATTGGATAGCGAAGTACCGTAACACCAGAGACTAATGGACTTATCTGAAACAAACTCGGCTAATGAGATTTTTATGCGTTTACAGGAAGCGCCTAAAGGGATCTGGTCTAATTCGGGGGTTAGAAGAAAATACTGCACAAAATAAAGTTGTTTTCTTGATGTAAGGAATGTCATCGCCTGAAGTGTTTCTCCAAAAGCGACCATCTTGTTTATTTTGGCCTCAGTCGAAAGATAGTTGTTTAGAAAGACCGGAAAGAATTAACGAAACTATGAGTCAACTAGTATGCATTATATATTTTTTTTTATATACTACGAACCATAATTATTAGCCCCCAGTTTTTTAAAAAGAAATGATATATTTCATAATATTTTTAGTATTTATTGCCAAGTGGATAATTCTAAATGAAAATAGAATGGTTCTTTTTTTATTATTACTTTGCAAAATTTTACAAGGCAGCCAGGAAGCCTTTGCTTCGGCCAGCCAATAAGAAGAGACTAGCATGGGGAAGAGAGCACAAAAACTGGACACCAGAATAGTTAATTTGATGCACATGTCATTATGCAGTATTAATAAAAGAAACATTCTATTTTCATTTAGAATTATTCACGTGGCAAGGCCTCTTATTGGGAGGTTGTGAGGAGCATGAAACCACCTCTTAGTTGCTGTTGTTCTTACGTTCACCCTGACCCGGAATGGTAGTATTGTTAGGGTCCCAGCTTTGGACAAATAGTTAACGCAAAAACTGGGCTCAAAACAATATGAAAGTATAAAAAATACACTACGAAAAATATACACCACCGGCCATAATTCTTAGGCCACTCCAGTTTTTTAAAAAGATGATGTATTTCATACTATTTTTAGTATTTATTGCCAAGTGGATAATTCTAAATGAAAAGAGAATGGTTCTTGTGATATTATTATTTTACAAAATTTCAGAAGTCAAACAGTGACAATTTACCCATCGCACCCTGTAGATTTACTATATATATATATATATATACACTACCGGCCATAATTATTAAGCCACCCCAGTTCTTTTTTAAAGAAATGATGTACTTCATACTATTTTTAGTATTTACTGCCAAGTGGATAATTCTGAATGAAAATAGAATGGTTCTTTTGTTAATAGTGTACATTAATATGTGCATCAAATGAACTGTTCGGTTGTCCAGTTTTTGGGATCTCTTCCCTATGCTCGTCTCTTTTTCTGATTAGCTGGCTGAAGGAAAAGTTTCTTGACTGCTTTGTAAAGTTTTGCAAAGTAATAATAACAATAATTATGGCCGGTATTATATATATATATATATATATATATATATATATATATATATATATATATAACAAATTTACAGGCTGCGATTGGTAAATTGTCGCTATTTGCCTTGTAAAATTTTGCAAAGTAATAATAACAAAAGAACTATTCTATTTTCAATTAGAATTATCCACTTGGCAGTAAATAGGAAAAATAGTATGAAATACATTATTTCTTTTATAAAACAGGGGTGGCATAATAATTATGGCCGGTAGTGTACAATTTTTTAAGGAAAAATATTACCAAATAATACCTTTTTGAAGAAAAAATTATTACCATAACACATTTTTTAAGGAAAAAAATTAAGCAAAACAATTTTGAAGAAAAAACTAAAAGATATTTTCTGTTTTCTAAAATAAAATAAATAAAAATTTAATCCAAATCTGACTAAACCAACCTTTTCACTGTAACTGAACATTAAAACAAATACCTTAATGCTTTCACCTTTTTGGCATTAAATAACCCACAGAGGTGTTGATATGCCGTTAAACAAAAATCAAACTCAAACTCGCACAGTACAGTAGGGCCAGCTGCGCACTGTCTGTGTGAAAATGAGTATCATGACGCAATTCGCTTCACTCAAAATTTGGAACCAGTAGGCAGTACAACTTGGCACTCGCGCCGGAAGATCCACTATGAATATTTCAGAATGATTGGGTTCAACCTGAAAACAGTTCAGATTATTCGGCAAGAGTTGGATGAGTCTAATTGTGACTGCGAAGGGGTTTGAAGTGATCGCTAGCAATAATGACGTAAGCCTGCATCAAGTGCCTTGGGTAGCTAGTGATGACTTGGGAAGGTAGATCGAAGACTTGTAGTGAACAAAACAAGGTCTAGATTAAAAATTCAAATGCTAAGCACTGACTCATTGATTTTGTAAGAAATAAAAAAAAATAGACTTGAATTTACGAACTTTGCTTAGCACACACGCAAAAGCGAATTCAAAACAAAACTCGTGAAATTTCACACCTTGATGCGAAATGTTTTTCGGTCAATAGAAAACTAGGAAACATCTAAAAACAACATTCAAGTAATTTTAAATTATCAGAAAGAAAATTTATTTTATGGACCCTTTCCGCGAGCCGACGCGAAGTTTGTTTGTTCTCCAATGGAAAGACTGGAATCACAACCGGATGTGAATTCTCAAATGACCTTTTCGAGCCCAACAAACGAAATAAAAGACGGACCAATTTCGCTTGTCGCCACAGAGAAGATTACGTGTGTATTAACACGTACCCTTGACAAACGTCAAGCAATTCTTATTATTATCTCTATCTTTCTTACTCACCTCTTTTCTTCTTTATCGTTCACACGTCTGTCTCTTTTTATACTTGATAACCGAACGAAATCCTTTAAGACTGAGCAATTACTCCATAGACATTCCTACACAACGATAACTCTTATACATGCTCGGGTGTAATGAAATCTTTAAAACTAATCCATGGTCCTGGAGCTCAGACTCTTTGGACGTTGGCACAAAAGACTAAAAAGCAATAGTTGTTTCCACTCAAAGCGAAACCGTAGACCGAAAGAAAAATGAATGGATGTAAGTTAAAGTTTGATTTCCTGGTATCGATATCAAATAAGCTTTTTTCGTCGTAAACTGAATTTTGAAGGCTAAATAAGTCCTCTGAGTAAATGGTATCATGGCTGAGACTAAGAACTACAATTATACCTACTTAGAGCCAAACCCGAAGCAAAAACTAAAATAAGAGCGCTGAAAAACTGATTTTGTTCAGACCCGGTAGGATATCAGGGTATCAATTTCCAATATCGGAGTCAAATAAGTCATCCAAGGATAGAACTGCAACCTTGAAATTTCTGAATATCGTTTCTTATGTCTTTGTCTATGAGTGTATCAAATTTGATTAAAATTGGACCACTCCTTCTATAACCCGATTTTTTCGATTATCGATTTTCGATATTTATCAGGTGTACCTCGACACAAACCCTAGCTAAGAACACTCGCAGACGCTTATAGTATAACTGTGTAAATTTTCAAGAAAATTGGTTCAGCCGTTTCGGAGTCTATAGGTAATGGACACACACACATACACACACACACAGACAAATTTCCATTTGTAAATAAGTTTAGATAGATACACACTAGTTACTACTACAAACTCTTGATACCCTTAACTTTTTACTACTGTTTCTTACTGAACATTAACTTCTACCAATTTAGGTTATTCTTTTCTATTAATAAATTTCTATTTAAACATACAAAAGGTAAACTTTTATTCTTCCACAAATCCACCTTCTGATAACCTTCTAACAAAAACTTAAGTTGTGAAGTGTCGGCTATGTTTGTGAACGGGTATTGGACCAGACATGGCTGACCGTCCCTACAGCTACAGGGGTGACCCACCTGCTACAATTGTGACCCCTCCTACTACTACAGACTGAAGTCTGCAACAGGACTCTAGACCATGTCATATAAACAGGAAAATCCAGAAATGGCTGTCAGGCAATCTCTGCGGTCATGTCACCCCTTGCAACTGGCCATTTAACTCCCCAAACTGCGCTACTGCATTCACCAACTTAAACAAGGATATATATATATATATTTAGAGATATATATATCTCTAAATTCAGATCACATTTAGAGGGGCATAGCTATTTCAACATGTCAGTTTGAGACATGCATTATCAACCCCAGTCAATCAAAGAAGATATATATATATATATATATAGTCATCCGCAGACAGATCTGTTTCGCTGTATCACAGCTCCTCAGTACGGTTAGACAGCCGACTGCTTTTTACCCAGGATTGAAACCCGACCGAATTGGCGTCAGTCGGCGTTTCTACCTCTGAGCTACGGGCATTCGGTAGAAGGGGGCAGACATTTTAGCGTGTATATTATCATTGTACACGCCCAATATCTGAGAGTGTTCTAATTCATTGCTGAATGAACGATGCGTAGATGCCAGAGTAGCTACTGTTTTTCAAAGTCTACCATTCTTCCAGATATTTTAAAAATTGCGCGTTCAAGAATTCCCCGTTGCGTTCAAAAATAAAATCCCCGTTACGTGAGCGTTCTTAAAAAAACGGTAAAGTCAGTTATTGCAAATCGCCTAAAGACACCACATGGTAGAAACCTATGTTGCACAATAACTCGTTTACAAATGAATAATATATATGATCCCTTAGCTGATTCCATACGCCTATGGCTTAGTGGGTAGTGACTTCGACTGACACTAAAACGGTTGAATTTTGATCCCGGCTAGAAGCAAGTGGATGTGTCTATCCACACCGATGAGCTGTGATACAGCGAAACAGGCTTGTATGTGGATGACTAATTCATTGCGTCGCTAATCTCAATACATTCACTCATTCCTTCTCTCTTTCTCTTTCCTTCTCTCTCACTATCACCCTCTCTGTATTCTCCTCCTGAAATTGGGTCTCTCCCTGGCATCAGTTTTCCCATCGTTCCACACAGTCGTTAGATGCACCGGAAACGAACTTACTCTGATCACATCTGTTACCCACCACATGTCAGCAACAGATGTCGACAGCGGACCCAAAATGTGATCGCCTTTATTAAAGAAGGAAATAATTTTAAAAACATTAAGAAACAGAACAAACGAAAAAATAAACAAAAAGACAGAAATAAAAAAAAAAGACAGAAAGAATAAACATACATAATTCACTTGAATTTATCCTTCTTTTCTAAACCCCTCAAGAATAAAACACCCATACAGAATAAAAGAATATCTAAACCTATTTATAAATGGAACATTGTCTGTCTGTGTGTGTGTGTGTGTGTGTGTGTGTGTGTGTGTGTGTGTGTGTGTGTGTGTGTGTGTGTGTGTCCGTTACCTATAGACTGCGAAACGGCTGAACCGATTTTTTTTGAAAATTTACACAGTTGTACTATAAGCGTCGGCGAGTGTTCTTAGGTAGGTTTTGTGTCGAGGTATCCCCGATAAATATCGATAATCGAAAAAATCGGGTTATAGAAGGAGTGGTCCGATTTTAATCAAATTTGATACACTCATAGAAAAAGACATAAGAAGCGATATTCAGAAGTTTCAAGGTTGCAGTTCTTAAAATAGTGCAGAAAATCGATAATATATATATATATATATATATATATATATATATATATATATATATATAAAAGGCAAGATGTTTGTGTGTGTGTCTGTTTATCTGCCTGTATGTCTGTCTTTTTTCCAGCCCTTTTATTTTAATTTTTGCTTCGGGTTTGGCTCTAAGTAGGTATAATTGTAGCCTTCAAAATTCAGTTTACGACGATGAAAACTTATTTCATATCGATAGCAGGAAATCAAAATTTGATTTACATCCATTCATTTTTCTTTCAGTCTACAGTTTCGCTTTATTTCATGGATTAGTTTTAAAGCATTCATTACACCCGAGCAACGCCGGGCTATACTGCTAGTTCAAAATTAAAAATGAAATCTTTTAAGGTGATGTTAAAAAGAAAATTGCAGACAAGAAGAGACAACCTCAGATGAAAGTAAAAAGCAATATAAGAGAACATTTATAAAGCTCAAAAAGTATTAAGTTAATTGAAAAATATACTGAGATAAAGACACAGAGTTGTGCGCACTCGAATAAACAAAGTAAGTTATATTTTCCTGTTCGGTTTGAATTACATGCGTAGAAGCTGTTGCAGTATGACTGACATAAAACAATTACCCTTGTGTCCAATCAGAAACGAGTGTTTGAAAAGTACCGATCTGGATAGGGAAAAAAGAGAGGAAAGACGTTTTGTATGCTGCAATTTATATACATACACACACACACACACACATATATATATATATATATATATATATATATATTACTAGTTTTGTTTTCTTTCTTTTGAAGTCAAAGAGAACGCTTTAATTGTAGGCAAAATACAGAAAGACAATCATTCAAAGAAAAGAAGGAATTTATGAGAAAATATACTAGCTAAACCAGAGTGTATTAAATTTCCTCATGCATAATTCAAGATTTGTAGGATGATATATTTTCATTGTCATCAAATAAACAAATCTTTAAAACTAAAGGGAAGACGGAATTTGAATTCTGGCAAATAGAAAAAAAAATGTCCCAAAAATCCATACAATTTTATTTTTATTCTAATGAAAAATTTCTGTAAAACTAACGTCTGATGAAACATGATATGCGACTTGTTTTCTGTCAGTATTAAATGTTCAATATGATTCGGCCGGTCTACGGCTATATCGTGTTGAAAAGTTAAGCAACATCGAGCCTGGTCAGTATCACTATTCATGAATAGTGACCGTTTGGGTATACCAGGTGCTGTAAACGTAAGGACCAAAAATGATCCACCGGTCCTCCATGTTTGGGGTTTGGGCGCAGGGCTAACAACCCTGCCCCACAAAAAAATATTTTTTTACGGAAACAGTAACAAAAAGTTGCTGTCCTACACAGCATTTGGGTGTAAAAGGGCGGGATGATGATGATTCGGGCGGTTGTCTCTTGTCAGTTTTTATTGTGCACAGTAGTCTCGTTAGTATATTCAGAAGTTGAAATTAGTGAATAAATCCCATTATAACTGTGCTTGTTCCACCATTTTGTTTGTTCGCACGACCGTTACGCCAAGCCAACAACTCATGAATAATGGACTCTTCCTTTTTGATCACATGGAAAGAATGAGAAAGTTACTTCTTGGTTTCAGTGAAAGAAAGAAAGAAAGAAAGAAAGAAAGTGTTGTGGATCCCGAGAATGGGGTCCGCACTAATAAATGAAGAACGACCAGTAATTGAGATAGAAAATAAGTGTATTAACGTAAAGGATACAGACTTGAGTGAAGATTAGTAGACCAGGAATACGGATTAGTAAAAAGTCTATGCACAAGTCTCTGGATGTGAAGCCGTATTATATTGGGTATGTTCGCGTCGGAAGCTGACGGGTACGGCGTAATAATCTTCTCAATGAGTGGAACACAGAGCTAATATGATCTACTGTGTACTGACTGCTAATCTCTCTCTGGACTCTAGTATTCTCCGGTTAACTCTCTGTGAAAACGCGGTATTCTGTATTTATTTGCCCTCCCATAGGGCAAAATGTGACACAAGGCCTTTTTACGTGGGTTCTCCGGGCCATATAGTCCAGCCAAAAATATCTGTCTAATTTTGCCCAGTCGTGACTCTACACTTTGGCTGAGCCACGACTGGGTTAATGCTCTCCGCCCGAAGGCAGAGAGCTGACAATGTCAAAGGAATCACCGCGTGGAAACGCACTATCCTCCAGTCCCGCTTCTATAGCAGTAGTATATGTATACTCTAAAAAGCAATAGTTGTTTCCAGTTAAAGCGAAACCATAGACTGAAAAAAAAAATGAATGGATGTAAGTCAAATTTTCATTTCCTGCTATCGATATCAAATAAGTTTTTTTCGTCGTAAACTGAATTTTGAAAATCGTTGGTGAATATAAGAAATAATTTACGTCCAACGATATAGCTTTAGGTTTCCCTCATTAACGTGAAATGATATAGAATGTGGTCATACAAATTGATCTTCATTACCTGGTATATTTGAAGGTTTTCATTGTCACTGATTTCAGTGAGCTGGTAATAATGGTAGCTAGTATTACATGTAATTAGTAGTAGCTAGTAATATTTAGTAGGTAGTATTATCTAGTAGTTATTGGAAATAGTTTATAGATGAATGAATTGTTTCCCTTTGTAGAGGTCGTGATTACCGGCCCCTGGTTTGGGCTTTTCCATATCTATTCCTGTATATTCAACGAGTCAACACGGACAAATTTTAGCTCCGTGAAACTCAACCAGCATCCACATGGTGTCCGAAAATGGAACGGACAAGAAGACAACCTATGATCGTGGATGTCCCAACAGCTACACCAACACATCAGAAAACGGAATCCCTCTTCAACTAGAAGACGAATATATTCTGACGTCGCGACAGAAAATGAGAAGAACCGTTAACAGAATGAACTATACTGCTTCCAGTTAAGTCTTCGCAAAAGCCACTATTTTTTGCAAGCATTTTCTTAAACGACATTTTGTATCTTCTCTCTCTTCATTTCTCTTTCTGTTATAAAGCTTTTCCATCTTCCACTCAAGTTTGGTGTTGTCATGTTTTCTCTCGCCGTGTCACGTCAATGCACTTTTACCCTTATTTTCTACAGTTGAGAAATTAACTGGTCATTAAAATTCTAAGGGGTTTAAAACACGCACACTTTGCTATAAATCAGCATATAGTAACAGGAGTTAGTAGTAGCTAATAGTAATAATATTAGTAAAGCTAGTAGTAATAGTAATTAGTAGAAGCTAGTAGTAATAGTAGTTAGTAGTAGATAGTATACTTGTAGTTAGTATTTCGTTGTACTAGTAGTTAGTAGAAGCTAGTAGTAATAGTAGTTAGTAGTAGATAGTATACTTGTTGTTAGTATTTCTTTGTACTAGTAGTTAGTAGAAGCTAGTAGTAATAGTAGTTAGTAGTAGATAGTATACTTGTTAGTATTTCGTTGTACTAGTAGTTAGTAGAATAGTAGTAATAGTAGTTAGTAGTAGATAGTATACTTGTTAGTATTTCGTTGTACTAGTAATTAGTAGAAGCTAGTAGTAATAGTAGTTAGTAGTAGATAGTATACTTGTTGTTAGTATTTCGTTGTACTAGCAGTTAGTAGAAGCTAGTAGTAATAGTAGTTAGTAGTAGATAGTATACTTGTAGTTAGTATTTCGTTGTACTAGTAGTTAGTAGAAGCTAGTAGTAATCGTAGTTAGTAGTAGATAGTATACTTGTTAGTATTTCGTTGTACTAGTAGTTAGTAGAAGCTAGTAGTAATAGTAGTTAGTAGTAGATAGTATACTTGTTAGTATTTCGTTGTACTAGTAGTTAGTAGAAGCAGTAGTAATAGTAGTTAGTAGTAGATAGTATACTTGTTAGTATTTCGTTGTACTAGTAGTTAGTAGAAGCTAGTAGTAATAGTAGTTAGTAGTAGATAGTATACTTGTTGTTAGTATTTTGTTGTACTAGTAGTTAGTATAGAAGCTAGTAGTAATAGTAGTTAGTAGTAGATAGTATACTTGTTGTTAGTATTTCGTTGTACTAGCAGTTAGTAGAAGCTAGTAGTAATAGTTAGTAGTAGATAGTATACTTGTAGTTAGTATTTCGTTGTACTAGTAGTTAGTAGAAGCTAGTAGTAATCGTAGTTAGTAGTAGATAGTATACTTTGTTAGTATTTCGTTGTACTAGTAGTTAGTAGAAGCTAGTAGTAACGTAGTTAGTAGTAGATAGTATACTTGTTAGTATTTCGTTGTACTAGTAGTTAGTGTGAAGCTAGTAGTAATAGTAGTTAGTAGTAGATAGTATACTTGTTAGTATTTCTGTTGTCTAGTAGTTAGTAGAAGCTAGTAGTAATAGTAGTTAGTAGTAGATAGTATACTTGTTGTTAGTATTTCCTCGTTGTACTAGTAGTTAGTAGAAGCTAGTAGTAATAGTAGTTAGTAGTAGATAGTATACTTGTTGTTAGTATTTCGTTGTACTAGCAGTTAGTAGAAGCTAGTAGTAATAGTAGTTAGTAGTAGATAGTATACTTGTAGTTAGTATTTCGTTGTACTAGTAGTTAGTAGAAGCTAGTAGTATTAGTAGTTAGTAGTAGATAGCATTTGTAGTTAGTATTTCGTTGTACTAGTAGTTAGTAGAAGCTAGTAGTAATAGTAGTAGATAGTATACTTGTAGTTAGTATTTCGATGTACTAGTAGTTAGTGGAAGCTAGTAGTAATAGTAGTTAGTAGTAGATAGTATACTTGTAGTTAGTATTTTCCTGTTGTACTAGCAGTTAGTAGAAGCTAGTAGTAATAGTAGTTAGTAGTAGATAGTATACTTGTAGTTAGTATTTCGTTGTACTAGCAGTTAGTAGAAGCTAGTAGTAATAGTAGTTAGTAGTAGATAGTATACTTGTAGTTAGTATTTCGTTGTACTAGCAGTTAGTAGAAGCTAGTAGTAATAGTAGTTAGTAGTAGATAGTATACTTGTAGTTAGTATTTCGTTGTACTATAGTTAGTAGAAGCTAGTAGTAATAGTAGTTAGTAGTAGATAGTATACTTGTAGTTAGTATTTCGTTGTACTAGCAGTTAGTAGAAGCTAGTAGTAATAGTAGTTAGTAGTAGATAGTATACTTGTAGTTAGTATTTCGTTGTACTAGCAGTTAGTAGAAGCTAGTAGTAATAGTAGTTAGTAGTAGATAGTATACTTGTAGTTAGTATTTCGTTGTACTAGTAGTTAGTAGAAGCTAGTAGTAATAGTAGTTAGTAGTAGATAGTATACTTGGTAGTTAGTATTTCGTTGTACTAGCAGTTAGTAGAAGCTAGTAGTAATAGTAGTTAGTAGTAGATAGTATACTTGTAGTTAGTATTTCGTTGTACTAGTAGTTAGTAGAAGCTAGTAGTAATAGTAGCGGTAGTAGATAGTACACTTGTAGTTAGTATTTCGTTGTACTAGTAGTTAGTGGAAGCTAGTAGTAATAGTAGTTAGTAGTAGATAGTATACTTGTAGTTAGTATTTTCGTTGTACTAGTAGTTAGTAGAAGCTAGTAGTAATAGTAGTTAGTAGTAGATAGTATACTTGTAGTTAGTATTTCGTTGTACTAGCAGTTAGTAGAAGCTAGTAGTAATAGTAGTTATAGTAGATAGTATACTTGTAGTTAGTATTTCGTTGTACTAGTAGTTAGTAGAAGCTAGTAGTAATAGTAGTTAGTAGTAGATAGTATACTTGTAGTTAGTATTTCGTTGTGCTAGCAGTTAGTAGAAGCTAGTAGTAATAGTAGTTAGTAGTAGATAGTGTATACTTGTAGTTAGTATTTCGTTGTACTAGTAGTTAGTAGAAGCTAGTAGTAATAGTAGTTAGTAGTAGATAGTACACTTGTAGTTAGTATTTCCTGTTGTACTAGCAGTTAGTGGAAGCTAGTAGTAATAGTAGTTAGTAGTAGATAGTATACTTGTAGTTAGTATTTCGTTGTACTAGCAGTTAGTAGAAGCTAGTAGTAATAGTAGTTAGTAGTAGATAGTATACTTGTAGTTAGTATTTCGTTGTACTAGCAGTTAGTAGAAGCTAGTAGTAATAGTAGTTAGTAGTAGATAGTATACTTGTAGTTAGTATTTCGTTGTACTAGCAGTTAGTAGAAGCTAGTAGTAATAGTAGTTAGTAGTAGATAGAATACTTGTAGTTAGTATTTCGTTGTACTAGTAGTTAGTAGAAGCTAGTAGTAATAGTAGTTAGTAGTAGATAGTATACTTGTAGTTAGTATTTCGATGTACTAGTAGTTAGTAGAAGCTAGTAGTAATAGTAGTTAGTAGTAGATAGTATACTTGTAGTTAGTATTTCGATGTACTAGCAGTTAGTAGAAGCTAGTAGTAATAGTAGTTAGTAGTAGATAGTATACTTGTAGTTAGTATTTCGATGTACTAGTAGTTAGTAGAAGCTAGTAGTAATAGTAGTTAGTAGTAGATAGTATACTTGTAGTTAGTATTTCGTTGTACTAGCAGTTAGTAGAAGCTAGTAGTAATAGTAGTTAGTAGTAGATAGTATACTTGTAGTTAGTATTTCGTTGTACTAGCAGTTAGTAGAAGCTAGTAGTAATAGTAGTTAGTAGTAGATAGTATACTTGTAGTTAGTATTTCGTTGTACTAGCAGTTAGTAGAAGCTAGTAGTAATAGTAGTTAGTAGTAGATAGTATACTTGTAGTTAGTATTTCGATGTACTAGTAGTTAGTAGAAGCTAGTAGTAATCGTAGTTAGTAGTAGATAGTGCTAGTAGTTAGTAGAAGATAGTAGTACTAGGAGTTAGTAGAAGCTAATAGTACTAGGAGATAGTAGTACTAGGAGATAGTAGTAGCTAGTAGTAGTAGTAGTGATCGCAACTATCTTATAAAACATTTATCTTTGTTGAATACCGAAAGTTTTGCGTATGGAAAAGGCAGATCCCAAAATTAACATTGCAAGGTATAGAAATGCTCTACTTTTATAGAGACTTCAAACAGTTTTACGCCTGACGTAGTCATTGCATGTCTCTACCATGAGAACATTATCAATAGATTCGTTGCTACAGCAACAACAAAGCGAGGTCAGAGGAAAAAGGCCGAGAAAAGAAAAAAAGGACGAACACAATTAGGACAGCCAATAAGTCATTTAGTTCTCGTTAAGGTCTCTCTGAATAATTAATTTATTTGTATAATTTATATTACCATTTTTTATTCACGAACTTTCTTTCATTTTTTTTTATATTTATAGAAACATTGCATGGCGACATCACGTTGACAAATGAAAGAAAAAAACAAACAAAAAACAAAACAAGAACGGACAAAAATAGATCAAAATGTTGTTATGGCAGTTTCAAAATGAAATGAAATACAGTACTGTGCAAAAGTATTAGCACAAGAACTATTTTATCTTTTATGAGGCATCAAAATAAAGTTTCAAATCACCCCTGTCCTAACACTTTTGCATACTACCGGTAGTGTGCAAAAGTATTAGGACAGGGGTGGTTTTCCTAAAAACCTCATTGAAATTCAAATACAGGGTGAAAAGCCAAACCTTTGTAAGAATTATTAAACTAAAAAGCAAGAGAAAAAAAGGCTTCGGAATTTGAATTGGCCACCACAAAGCCCTAATCTCAATTCTGTGGAACATCTATTGGATATTTTGGATTAAAAATTTGATAAAACTAATCCTACTTTGCAAGACACACGTTAGGAACAAATACAAGCTGTTTGGCAGGAGATACCGTTAGATACATTTATCCTAGCACACCTTAAAACTATATTTTTCCTATTTATTAATACATACAGTACTGTGCAAAAGTATTAGGACAAGAAATATTTTATCTTTTATGCGACATCAAAATAAAGTTTAAAACCACCCCTGTCTTAACACTTTTGCACACTACCGGTACTGTGCAAAAGTATTAGAACAGGCGTGATTTTCCTAAAAACCTCACTGAAACTCAAATACAGGGTGAAAAGCCAAGTTAATTGCTAATAAATATTGATTATTTAAAACTAGGTACAAAAAATGTATTAAAAAGAAGTTATATTTAATTTTTCCTATTTTCTATTAAAGAAGTTATTTTGGAACTACTCATTTTTCTGTTATCATTGGATATAACTGACTTTTTTCTTATTCCCTCATGTCGAATTGATAAATCTAATGTTCCTTCGCAAGACACATTTGGGAACAAATACATGCTGCTTGGCAGGAGATACAATTAGATACATTGAACAAGCTTGTGATGTCAGTGCCTGACAGAATGAAGGCTGTGATCAAAGCAAAAAGCTATTATACTAAATATTAAATTTATTTTGTAACAAGTATTTTTTTCTTGTTAAAGCATTTGTTGAATAAATCAAATAAAATTACTTGAATTGAATTGTTTATATTCTGTCAATATGCCTCATAAGATATAAAATAGTTATTGACGTAATACTTTTGCACAGTACTATATATATATATATATATATATATATATATATATATATATATTCTTATTTAATTATAAGATGTAAATATTTATCTTGAGTAATTTATTTTAAGCAAATTTTTAGGTATATATTATTTCTCTTAGTTTTTATACGAATTTATTCTTTTAAGGAATTTTGTATTTAATGATAATTTTAACTAAGTTTACACGTTAGTTTTTTTTAACTAGTATTTAACATGTAAATATTTTCGGTTAACTTATTTTAAGCATTTATGTAAAATATTTTGTCTTTTAGTTTTTAAACAGAGTTTTTATTAAAGTATTGGTCTGTATCTTTCTTTTTTTTTTAATAATCTCACCCCAAGCAAGGCATTCCACTGCCACTATTGCGCATGGGGCTACAGAGGTGTCTATTGACCTTACATTTTGGAGATTGTAGCCGTCGGAGAAGCAATCGTTTGGAAGAGAATTCCACAGTCGGGAAGTGCGAGGAAAGAAACTGTTGGAGTAGAAGTTACGGCTGCATTTTATCGGTTTCACTGTAAAAGGGTGGGATCTAGTTGCTAATCTAGTATCTCGTGCAAATTCGTATTTAGGGGGCACCAGTGATCTAAGTTCATCGGAGCAGAAGCCGTGAAAGTATTTATAGAAGAGACAATTATTTATGACACATCTAAAATGCGTTTTAAATGATTCGAGATGGAGATTCTTTTCGTAAATAGTCTGTCATGGTAATCACGTTATTGCAAACATCTCGGACGATATAGTTAGAAAATAGGAATAAAAAGGAAAGTTATTATTTTTCAAACATACGCACAGTAGTGGGGGGCGCTAGAGGGTGTCGTCAGTGATGTCATCGCGAGGATCACTAGGGGGTTTCGGGTCTTTCAACATCATACCCCCCTCACCGCGCCGACCCGACCAGAGATGATCACTCTCTGGTCCACCCTCGATAAGCGCTTTCTAACACTGGGAAAATTACGTTTGGGCCCGCCGGTACGAAACCTTGCAAGTGCTTCTGATTGGCGACAGTCAGAGCCACTTTCCATTTAGAGGCGAAACGTACATGAGCTCGTCCGAAAATGTAAAACAATTTACTTATTGTACGGCTATTAAAAAAAAAACTCGACTACGAATTAATCAAGAGAAAGACCGAAGAAATAAGATATAATAAAGAAGTTAAAAAATTGAAAGAAGAGAAAGGAGAATCGTAAGACGAGCCAATATGATAAAGCGGTTTATTTTATTTTTAATGTATATATATATATATATATATATATATATATATATATATATTGGCTTATTTTCTTCTCTTCAAAAAGACACCCCGTCTTGGTCGAATGTAGGAATACCAGTACAACCAAGCATACCCGATCTATAACATCGAATTGCCCAAGCAAAGTCTTGATTAATTATCTTGTCTGGGGAACTTATATAGTGCACGTCCTAAAGCTAGTAGCAGTTTTTTTTCTTTCTGTGTGCGAGCCAAATACTGATCATATTCGGCTGGGTCGCTTATCGAAGAAGTCTGTTGTTTATTGAGACCCGAAACTTCTAATGACATGGGAGCAACAACACTGATGACGCACCTGGATTCGGCACTTTAAGGTGTATTTTAATACTATTATATATACTAGCTGCGATTGGTAAATAATCGCGATTATTTATTATTTCTAAGCCTAAGGCTATTATACTAAATATTAAATTTATTTTGTAACAAGTATTTTTTCTTGTTAAAACATTTGTTGAATAAATCAGTTAAAATTAATTAAATTGTTTATTTTCTGTCAATGTGCCTCATAAAAGATAAAATTGTTCCTGACCTAATACTTTCGCACAGTACTGTAAGTTTTCAAAATAATTCTTTTCTCTTTCATGACAATTCTTTGAAGCAAACAGGTAAAGAAATTTAAATACCTGGGCATCATTCTGACAGAGGATGGAACGTGCGACAATGAGATGCGAAGGCGAACTGACACTGCCAAAGACACATTTCAAAGGCAAAGCAGAGGATTGAGAGACAGGAACATTTCGTTGGTGACAATATTTGTCCTGCAGATATGGAAGCGAATACTGGACGATCTCCTCAAAAATGAAATTTCCAAAGAATCCAGTCTCTTTTGCTAGCATTCGGATTGGCTCAGGTTCTATTAATTGTATTTTGATATCGACGACTGGTAGAGGAGTATGTGGGCTGAAAACAAAAAGCAGTAACAACAGAATGA
>JBBBDQ010030175.1:245000-262500 GCA_037127315.1 Ascarosepion bandense
GATAGAACCAGATTAAAATCGATGTTACCATGACAACCATATGTGAATTCTAAAATATAACGAAATAAATCTTAACAGTAATAAAAAAAATATATAAAGTAAATATCAAGAGATAAAATCTAATTTTTAAATTTGATTCATTGTTACTCGGGATTCAGTGCTCCACCCTAACATTATTGGAGTACGTTTGTATGTGTGAGCGGCCAAAAACATTTGGACACGCGATAGAAATTCGAGTGACTATGGTAGTCTTTCGTTTGCAAAAGAATAATGTTTTTAGCTGAACCGAGGGGAAAGAAGCCATCGGTTGCTATTAAGAAAGAAATGACAATATCCAGCGCAGATTCCGACGTTGTTAAGTTGAAATGAGACACGAATGACTGACGAGGAACTCGAGTCGTTTTTTTTTTTAAAACACTTGAGTAGTCACCGCATGATAATTCATGGCGTGTTGAGTGGATTCTTATTGACCAGTGTGAGAATATTAACCTTTGACCTCTATATGCTTCTTATCAGTGTTTGCCGCTGAGCATAAGTGTGTGTGCAAGAGCTTAGAAGTGTAAGTCTTCTAAAAGGATTATTGGAGTATTGTTCGATAAATGTGGACTATTTACTTAGCGTGATTATACGTATGTATCTGCGAAAAGAATTATTGTCAATAAATATGCGTGTGGGTATACACGTTAGCCACACACATTTATAAATAAATGTTATTCAGGTGTTTATAGAACGGAGCTATTAAGTATATATTAATAAATATATATAAATAAATATACCTATTACCCTACGTCTATAGCATGAAACAGTTTATTTCCCTATGTTGTTATATATATATATATATATATATATATATATATATATATATATATATATATACAATAAACTAAATCTAAAAGTGAGCCAAACGCCGACCGCGGTTTCACTCAACGGATCGTCAGGACTTGGCTAACAAATTAGCCAGAACCAGCAAAATAAATAGTACTCCATAGAAGAAACCAAAACCAAAAAAAAATAGGGTAAAACAACCTTTATTACCAACAACGACAACACACACACACACACACACACACACACACACACAGAGTACCGGCCATAATTATTAGGCCACCCCAGTTTTTTAAAAGAAATGATGAATTTCATACTATTTTTAGTATTTATTGCCAAGTGGATAATTCGAAATGAAAACAGAATAATTCTTTTGTTATTATTACTTTGCAAAATTTTACAAGGCAAATAACGACAATTTACCAACCGCACTTTGTAAATATATATATTTTAAAAGGAAATGATGTATTTCATACTATTTTTAGTACTTATTGCCAAGTGGATAATTCTAAATGAAAATATAATGGTTCTTTTGTTATTATTACTTTGCAAAATTTTACAAGGCAAATAGCGACAATTTACCAATCGCATCCTGTAGATTTGCTATATATATATATATATATATATATATATACAATACCGGCCATAATTCTTAGGCCATCCCAGTTTTTAAAAAGAAAATAAGGATTTCATACTATTTTTAGTATTTATTGCCGAGTGGATAATTCTAAATGAAAATATAATGGTTCTTTTGTTATTATTACTCTGCAAAATTTTACAAGGAAGCAAGGATGACCTTTCCGAATCACCCGAAATTTTATTCATTCTTTCATTTACTTAAACTGCAATATAAGTAATTATTAAATATTTATAAATTCATTTGATGCACATGTTATTGTGCAGTATTAACAAAAAAGACATTCTTTTTTCATTTACAATTATTCACTTTGCAATAAATACAATAAAAGATGATAATGAGCGGGGAAAATGCAAAAGAACTAGTTTCTAATAAAATTAAAACCCAGCAAGCAGTCTCTCTGTTTGCAAAGAGAAAGGCTTACGGGATTTTATGTACATAACCAAAAAAGTTCTGCCCGTGTTTGATTAGTTATTGAATGAAGTTGAAATATATACGAAATGCGTGTAGCAATTGTTTTCAAATTTGGACAACCGGAAGTAGGAATATCAGTCGTTAAAAAAAACACGCGCACCGTGCCCGGCCATAAGTATAAACTGGACAGCTCTGAGACAGAATGGAAGTGTCAGGAAATCTCGTTCGGTGCTGTTTGCTTTACGACTTCAAAGTGGGCTTATCAGCAGCTGCATCAAGTCGCCGCATATGTCAAGCGTTTGGGGATAATGCAAGGCGTTGGTTTCGAAAATTCAAGTCGGGAGATTTGCCTCTCCATAATGAGCTTCGCAGTGGACGACCACAGGTTTAAATGATGAAGTCCTGAAGACGGCCATTCAAGAGGACAGTAGTCTAAGTGTGGTAAACTTGCAAGACAGTTCAACGTTTCCGATGAAACAGTTAGACTTCACCTGCACCGCCAAGGTGAGACGTACAAACTGAGCAAGTGGGTTCCGCAAACGCTGTTGGGGGTCCACAAAGGACGAGTGGCAGCCTGCGTATCGCTGCTTTCTCGCCACCGTACCGCATCCTTATTCAATCGAGTGCTTACCAGTGATGAAAAGTGGGTTCTGTACAAAACTCCCAAGCGTTCCAGATATTGGTTGTCTCCTCAGGATGCTGTCCCTCACACCGCAAGACCGACTATGCACCCACGCAAGATTATGCTTTGTGTCTGGTGGACAGGTCATCAAGTGGTTCATTATGAACTGCTACCAACGGGCCAAATGGCCACTGGAGACCTATACTCGCAGCAATTGAAACGTGTGCAACAGTCATTGCGCCAGAAGGAGCCATCACTGGTGAATCGCAAAGGTGTGCATTTCCTCCATGACAACGCCAGGCCGCATGTCGCGCGAGTGGTCAGGGATACTATACAGCCACTTGGGTGGGAGATGTTGTGCCATCAACCTTATTCACCTGACCTTGCGCCATCCGATTACCACCTCTTCCACTCCCTGGATAACCATCTTCGTTGAAAATCCTACACTAATTAAGCAAACTTGCGCAAAGCCCTCACAGACTTCTTTGCGTTAAAACCTTCCTGAGTTCTACCGCAAGGGCATTGAACAGCTGAAGACACGTTGGCAGAAGGTGTTGGATGCCGATAGCGATTACTTCCAAGACTAAATATTTTACACATACTGTGAAGCGTTTTCTTTTTTTCTCTTTTAAAAACGGAAAGACCTTTTTTTGGTTACCTTTTATATGGACTCTTATATTA
This sequence comes from Ascarosepion bandense, assembly GCA_037127315.1. NCBI lineage: Eukaryota > Metazoa > Mollusca > Cephalopoda > Sepiida > Sepiidae > Ascarosepion > Ascarosepion bandense. The sequence continues at coordinate 248,180 of JBBBDQ010030175.1, forward strand.
TTACGTGCATGGAATCCTGCTGCCATATATGGTCAGGCGCCTCTGCTGTTCATCTCAGTGTTCTTGACAGGCTTCAAAAGAGAATCAGTAATGTGATAGGTACCGTCAGGATGTGGCTTCCTTTTTTCTGTTCTATAAATACTTTCATGACTTCTGCTTCAACGAACTTAATTCACTGGTACCACTGCAACAGATGTTTACTCGTGCAGCCAAACTAGCAACTGGGTCTCACCCATTCATAGTTAGATCAACCAAATGCAGACGACAATTCTAGTCCTGCAGCTTTTTTCTCGCACTTCCCGCCTGTGGAACTCGCTTCCATATTCTTGCTTTCCTGAAGGGTACAACCTCCAGGAATTTAAATGCAATGTCAATACTCATCTATTAACCATTTGACTCTAGTTCTTTCTACACCATCCTGTATATCCTTTCCTTTCACTCCACCTTTGCAACTGTCATCACACCTGTATTCCAATCCTTCTCTTGCTCCTTTCTAACCGGTTCGTCTTTCTCTTCACTCTCTTATATCTAATCTTTTTTATTCTTATGTAGCCCCCTGCACATCAGTGGCGTTACCGCCTTGCTCGGGGTGATACGATTAAAAAAAATCCTTAAGTAGAAAAAAATTTCATTTCCTTCAATTCAGTAATGTGACAGGTACCGTCGGGATGTGGCTTCCTTTTTTCTGTTCTATAAATACTTTCATGGCGCCTGCTTCAACGAACTTAAGTCACTGGTGCCACTGCAACAGGTATTTACTCGTACAAACAGACTGGCAACTGGGTCTCACCCATTCATAGTTAGATCAACCAAATGCAGACGACAATTCTAGTCCTGCAGCTTCTTTTCTTGCACTTCCCGCCTGTGGAACTCTCTTCCATATTCTTGCTTTCCTGGTGGCTACATCCTCCAGAAATTTAAATTCAATGTCAATACTCATCTCTTAACCACGTGACTCTAGTTCTTTCTTCACCACCCTGTATATTCTTTACTTTCTCTCCACCTTTACAACTGTCATCACACCTGTATTCCCATCCTTCTCTTGCTCCTTTCTAACTGGTTCGTATTTCTCTTCAGTCTCTCCTATCAATCTTTTTTACACTTATGTAGCCACCTTGACATCAGTGGCGTTTCCGCATTGATCGGGGTGAAATGATTAAAAAAAAAATGCAAAATCCGCCTAGCTAAAAACTCACCTTCTGTACCAATATAAGGAAGACGCAAATATATATATATATGTGGCGGCAAAAAGAAATTTATTAAGATGGGCCATGCCAAATTATAAAACAAAAAACACCAGTCGACCAGTTTCGTCCCCACTCGTCAGAATTGAAAATGAAGAAATATGATGAAAACTCTACAAATATTATGGGTGACAATTAAAGGAAAAAGGAGAAAAAATATATATTTTAAAGAAAAAAACATTTTCTATTGCTACTTTACCAAAAGAGAAAAAACAGTTTTTTAACTTATTTTTTTGCCTCTCTTTTCTTTATTGTAAAGAAAATCTGGTCGGTGGATAAAAACAACGCCAAGGGACGACGTATACGTGTTCAGGGAAAGTATGAAATATCCTAGGAAGACATTATTCATCTTGTTTCAATTAATTTGCACAAGTATATATATATATATATATATATATATATAGCGTATCGAGGCAGCAGATAATTTTCTAAACATATACTATTAAATATAATAGGCAATGAATATCTAATATGTTTAATCATGAGCCGTTCTAAACATCGTATTATCCAAATGTTGGAGAATTTTTGTCTTTATTTTCACCTGAAATTAAATTCAGGTGAAAATAAAGACAAAAATTCTCCAACATTTGGATAATTTTTTTATTAAGTTGGTTCTAAGCTTTTCGCTCACATGAGCCATCTTCAGAGAGGTTACAAGGACGTTAACATAAAAACATCCACCATCAAAGATGATTTTATGTTGATATAAAACATAGCTAAGCTACGATAACAGTCATAGAATAGCAAATGCAGTTCGTAAATTTGTATTGCGTTTCTATGACGTCACACTACTAGAGAGCTCGAAATGATAACAGAACCATATATTTAAATGCAATGTAATGTGTTATGACCAGATTTAAACGTGGTTTTATTAAGTGTGGGTTGTTTTGATTTAATATAGATGGCCTCCAATATCTGAAGGTTCTTTTTACTGTGTGTATGAGTGAGGATTATTGTATTGGATACTAAAATAAAATATATATTTTTATCTGTAAATTCCGATAAAACTTTGTGGGCAAATAGCAATTTTCTACATGTCATTTTAAGGCATGAATTCATCGACCCCCTCTAAACAGAGAATGAAGAAAATTCTAAGCTCAGAAGTTAGTTTTGGTAAAGGAAGGGGTTGGGATGTATTGTTTGGAGTTGGGATATATTGGTTTTTCTTTGGGTTGGGCTGGGAGAAGGAGCTAGTAGTACTTATTCCTTAGTAGTGGAAGGTATGTGGCCTGACCCTAAGGTTAGCAGGGTAAATGATGTGGAGGCAACTCCTTGGTCAAGTTTAAAATATATTTTGCAATTTTTTTATCGGGTTTAACCTGGGGAATATGATAATTATTGTAATTTATATTCGATCAGTTTTAATATTTTAGATATTACTAGGATCCTCCCGGATTATTTACCAAACTTATACCGGATTTACCAATCCTTTCCGGAATTTTACCGCCTCATACATACATATATATATAACTTATTTATAAATGGAACTTTGTCTGTGGGTGTGTGTCTGGTGCTTGTGTGTCCGTTACCTATAGACTCCGAAACGGTAGAACCGAATTTCTTGAAAATTTACACAGTTGTACTATAAGCGTCTGCGAGTGTTCTTAGCTAGGTTTTGTGTCGAGGTACCCCCGATAACTATCGAAAATCGATAATCGAAAAAATCGGGTTATAGAAGGAGTGGTCCGATTTTAATCAAATTTCATACACTCATAGACAAAAACATAAGAAATGATATTCAGAAGTTTCAAGGTTGTAATTCTTAAATAGTGCAGAAAATCGATAATATATATAAAAGGCAAGATGTTTGTGTGTGTGTCTGTTTATCTGTCTGTATGTCCTCTATACAAATCCACAATTTTTATCCGATTCTCACCAAACTTCACAGAAATATTCTTTAGGCTAAGTCTGAGCTTCAGGACCATGGATTAGTTTTCAAGTTTTCATTACACCCGAGAAAAGCCGGGCTATACTGCTAGTGTATGTATATATATATATATATATATATATATATATATATATGGAGAGAGAGAGAGAGAGAAAGAGTAATGCAAGTTAAATTTGTTTTCTCCAATCACAAGAGATGCTCAACATGGTGGCCTTTAGTTATATGACATTTGTTAGTACAACGAACTACTGCTTGAAAAAATGTCCAGTGGGATTGCTTCAAATGGATGTTCAATTTCTTGTCTAAAGGCCGCCATGGCAATTCATTCTGTCGAGAAAATATCACACAACAGTGTTATCGCAATTTTATACAACTACACAAGTTTTTCCTTCCCTGAACTGTATATACATTTTGGGCTCTCTCTCTCTCTCTCTCTCTCTCTCTCTCTCTCTCTCTCTCTGCAGATACACGCATATATATATATATATATATATATATATATATATATATATATACTTATTTATAAATGGAACTTTGTCAGTGTGTATGTGTGTGTGTCCGTTACCTATAGACTCCGAAACGGCTGAACCGATTTTCTGGAAAATTTACACAGTTGTACTATAAGCGTCTGCGAGTGTTATTAGCTAGGTTTTGTGTCGAGGTACTCCCGATAACTATCGATAATCGAAAAAATCGGGTTAAAGAAGGAGTGGTCCGATTGTAATCAAATTTGATACGCTCATAGACAAAGACATAAGAAACGATATTCAGAAGTTTCAAGGTTGCAGTTCTTGCAATAGTGCAGAAAATCGATAATATATGTATATATATATAAAAGGCAATATGTTTTTGTGTGTGTCTGTTTATCTGCCTGTATGTCTGTACTTTTTCAGCCCTTTTATTTTAGTTTTTGTTTCGGGTTTGGCTCTAAGTAGGTATAATTGTAGTTCTTAGTCTCAGCCATGATACCATTTACACAGACGACTTATTTAGCCTTCAAAATTCAGTTTACGACGAAAAAACTTATTTGATATCGATAGCAGGAAATCAAAATTTGACTTACATCCATTCATTTTTCTTTCAGTCTACGGTTTCACTTTAACTAGAAACAACTATTGCTTTTTAGTCTTTCGTGTCAACGTCCAAAGTGACTGAACTCCAGGATCATTGATTAGTTTTAAAGCTTTCATTACACCCGAGCAACTCCGGGCTATACTGCTAGTTTCTTTATAAAAATATTAATTGTTCATACAGCAACAAGCAACAAAGAAACAAAGTTCCAAACGTTCCTCAAAATAAGCCAAGTTAAAGAGATATGGAAGCAAAACATCTCTCTTTAAATATTCAACACTTACCTCTCTGACAAGTCATGAATTCAGCCGGTGAATTCAAACATATGAGCAGTAACACAATACGTGAAAAGAGGCAGACCTAAGTCAAGTCAATATTCATGCGCTTCTGAAATTGTAAAGGCTTCTAACATGTTAGTGTTGGTAAAGGGGTTCGTACATATTGCTTGCACTATTTCCAGTATCACCAAGCGAAACACTGCGCCTCCTCAGCTTAACTCTCACAACAGACCTCAAGTTGAACGGCCATATAGAATCCATAGCTAAATACGCTGCTAAGAATCTCGGTTCTTTGTTTTTCCCGTCTGAAACGATCCTGCACATATATAAATCTACCATCCGCCCGTGCATTGAATACTGTTGCCATATTTGCTCCTGCTATCTACCTAGGTTTCCTTGACAAAATCCAACGGAGAATCTATAATGGAATCCTGACTTAGCAGCTCAGAAACAGTCACTTTCTCACAGGTGCGATGTGACTTCCCTGTGTCTCTTCTACAAATACTTTCACGGCTTCTGCTCCGATGAACTTAGCTCACTGGTGCCCCCTATATATGAATTAATTCGAGCAACAAGATTAGCAACTAGGTCCCCACCTTTTACTGTGAAACCAATAAAATGTAAACGCAAATTCTACTCCAGTAGCTTCTTTTCTCGCACTTCTCGCCTGTAGAATTCCCTTTCTTTTGCTTGCTTCCCCGGCAGCTACAATCTCCAAGTATTTAAATGTAAAGTCAATAGTCATCTTCTATCTCACTAACTTGAATCCTCTCTCTCATGCTCCTTTCTCCGTCCACTCCACTTTCATCAGTATTCTCATCCTTCTCTTACCCACCTCTAGACAACCCCTGTAACCTGTCACTCTTTCTCATAACTTTATTCCTATGTAACCCCCTGCAAAACAGTGGTAGTAAAATGCCTTGCTTGGGGCGATAATATTATTAAATAAATCTTACGATTCTTTCTTTTTTCTTTCTTTCTTTCTTCTCTCTCTCTCACTTTTCTTTCTTTCTTTCTTTCTTTCCCTCTCTCTCTCTTCTTTCTTTCTTTCCTTCTCTCTCTTCTTTCTTTCTCTCTTTCTTTCTTTCATTCAGTCCTACGATTCTTTCTTTATTCTTTCTTTTTTCAATCTTTTTTATCCTCTCTCTCTCATGCTCTTTTCTTCGTCCACTCCACTCTCATCAGTAGTCTCATGACACCCCCTATAACCTGTCACTCTTTCTCATAACTTTCCTCCTATGTAACCCCCTGCAAAACAGTGGCAGTAAAATGCCTTGCTTGAGGCGATATGATTATAAAAAAAAAAAAGAATTCTATAGTATTATAATGTGGATATAAAGTGGGGGATCAATTCTATATTACAATCAATATGTAAACTGATCCATCACTTTATGGCCACAGTCATCCTTCTCTTACCCGCTTCCTGATACCTTCCATATAACCTGTCACTCTTTTTCATAACTTTCCTCCTATGTAACCCCCTGCAAAACAGTGGCAGTAAAATGCCTTGCTTATGGCGATATGATTATAAAAAAAAAGAATTCTATAGTATTATAATGTGGATATAAAGTGGGGGATCAATTCTACATTACAATCAATATAAAAACTGATCCCTCACTTTATGCCCACAGTCATCCTTCTCTTACCCGCTTCCTGATACCTTCTATATAACCTGTCACTCTTTTTCAAAACTTTCCTCCTATATAACCCCCTGCAAAACAGTGGCAGTAAAATGCCTTGCTTGGGGCGATATGATTATATTTAAAAAATGGTATAATCTAGACAATCTAAAACCTTTCTTTTTTCTAAATCATACGCTCTTGGCTCAAATTGGTTCTACGATGTGAGTGGATATCGGCTCGCAACGAGAAATCGGAGTGCCGCGTTCAAATTCCAGCTGAATTCACTGATGCGCAAAGATACTTGAGGAAGATATTAATCCATCTCTTCTCCCTCCAGCTATGGATTAAATACAAGAACCGAATTGGTTGCATATCCTTGGTTGGCAACCGCAAGAAATAATGGCAAACTTCTACGGAAAATACTTTTGACCAGTCAGTCATGTCTCTTTCGAGACATAATCACCCAAACATGTATCACGTATGGCAGTTAACTGACTAGGACAGTTGCGTATCGGGCATTTGTGTCTTGGACACTTGCGCCCCGGAAAATTGAGTATCAGGAGATTTGCCTCCCTAGACAAAATCATCCCTGGGTAATTGCGTACCTTAGATAATATAAAGGCAATTACCATAAATTTAAAAAAAAATGAATAAAAATAAAGATCGCTCCCTTAAAAGAGAAAATTTAAGAAAAATACATCATTACATCAGTTCGACAAATACACACACATATACACACATAAGCAACATATAATCAAAGAGCACGAGCAAGAGCGGATGTCAATTAAATCTAAAGATATATTCAGCAAGTCAGTTTGAACGCTGACCCATAGATTTGAAACATAAAGGAAGGGGTTTAGGAGAGATTTAAAAAAAAAAGATTAAAAGGAATAAAAACTGAAAATACTGTTAACATTTCAAGCTCTCACGCGGTGTGACGACATAGAACCGCAATTGGAGTAGATAGATCTATCTATCGCCCGGTCCACACTCCACCCACATCTATTGAACAGGTTAAGAGGCTCATCCCTTGTTCCCTGTTTAGTATGTGGTTTCCGGCTTTCGCTTTTCCAATCTTCTCACTTTGTTTTTTTTTTTTCAATTGGAGTAGATAGATCTATCTATCGCCCGGTTCACACTCCACCCACATCTATTGAACAGGTTAAGAGGCTCATCCCTTGTTCCCTGTTTAGGATATGGTTTCCGGCTTTCTCTTTTCCAATCTTTCCACTATTACGTAGCCCCCTGTACATCAGTGGCGTTACCGCTTTGCTCGGGGTGATACGATTAAAAAAAAAAAAAAAATTACAAATTTACGAACTACGTTTTCTATTTTTGGTAACTGGCATCATTGCTTAGCAAAGTTTTATGTCAATACAAGATAAAATCGTCGCTGACGGTGGATGTTTTTATATTAACGTCCTTGTAACCTCTCTGAAGATGACTCATGTGAGCCGAAAGCTTAAAACCAACTTAATAAGAAATAACCAAATGTTGGTGAATTCATGTCTTTATTTTCACTTGAGATTAAAGCCAAAATACGATGTTTAGAACGGCTCATGATTAAACGTAATAGACATTCATTGTCTCTTATATTTAATAGTATATGTTTAGAAAATTATCTGCTGCCTCGATACAATATATATATATATATAGGTGTCTGTGTGTGTGTTTAATTCTTTTATTGTTCATATAATCTTAAATTTGACGTTGAGATTAGACAGATGCCACTTTGAAAAATACCAAGCAATAAAAGAATATATATATATATAATGTCTCTTTTTCCCTCTATCTGGCTTGTTAGTATCAGGTTTTCTTATCATCCTTCCTCATTTCATGCCCCAGGAACTTTAGCTGTCTCTTCCTGATGCTCACTATTAGTTTTCTTTTCGTTTTCATCCTTTCCAAAACCTCATCATTGCTCACATACTCGATCCATGATATTCGCAGCATCCTTCTGTAGAACCATTTTTTTTTTTAATCACATAACCCCCAAGCAAGACGATATGGCCACTGGTGTGCAGGGGGCTACGTAAGAGTGAATAGATTGGAAAAGAGAAAGCCGGAAACAGGGAACAAGGGATGAGCTTCTACACCTGCTCAACAGACATGGGTGGAGTGTGAACCGGGCGATAGTTCAGTCTATCTACTCCGATTAAAAAAAAGAAATAAACAAAAAAGAAAGTGAAGAGATTGGAAAAGAGAAAACCGGAAACCACATCCTAAACAGGGAACAAGGGATGAGCCTCTACACTTGTTCAATAGACGTGGGTGGAGTGTGAACCGGGCGATAGTTCAGTCTATCTACTCCAATTGAAAAATAAATAAAATAAACAAAAAAGAAAGTGAACAGATTGGAAAAGAGAAAACCGAAAACCACATCCTAAACAAGGACCAAGGGATGAGCCTCTACACCTGTTCAATAGACGAGGGTGGAGTGTGAACCGGGCGATAGTTCAGTCTATTTCAGTTGCTTCAAGTTTTTCCTTCATCTTTGATTATATTGTCCAGCATTCTCTGTCATACTGAAGAACTGTCATTACATAGCAATGCAGTACACTCTTCTTTGTTTCTAGTGAAATTGTCCTGTTTCTTAATACTTTACTGAACTTCTGGAATACTTCCTTCGCCATGCCAATTCACCTTCGGATCTCTGTGTCACACTTTCCGTCTTTTATTGTAACGCTTCCCAGGTATTTAAATTTTTGTACCTGCTTGATTCTGGCATCCCCGTCCTGTATTTGGCATTTTGGGCTGCGCTTTTTGCTGATGACCATGCATTCAGTTTTCGTGCAGTTTATTTCTAGTCCTTTACTCGTTACATGTCCCAGGAACTTCAGCTGTCTCTTCCTGATGCTCGGTATCAATTTCCTTTTCGTTTCCATCCTTTCCAAAACCTAATCATTGCTAACATGCTTGATCCATGTTATTCACAGCATCCTTCTGTAGAACCACATTTCAGTTGCTTCAGGTTTTTCCTTCATCTTCGAATATATTGTCCAACATTCACTGCCATATTGAAGAACTGACATCACGTAGCAATCCAGTACTCTCTTCTTTGTTTCTAGCGAAATTTTCATGTCTCTTTATACTTTACTCAACTCCTGGAATGCTTCCTTCGCCATGCCAATTCGTCTTCGGATCTCTGTGTCGCACTTTCCGTCCGCTGTTATAACACTTCCCAGGTATTTAAATTTTTCTACCTGCTTGATTTTAGTATCCCCCACCTGTATTTGGCATTTTAGGCTGACGTTTATTTTGAGTTCGAATTTCAGTTAAATTTCTTACAAATGCACAGATATTAATCCGTCTTTTCCCTCTATTTATGGGTTAAATAATAGGACATACTGAGTGATATAGCCTCGGCCGGCAACCAGTCTTCCGCAGAAAGCAATGGCAACCTACTGCGAGATAATTTTCTGCCCAGTCAGTCATGTCTCTTTCGAGACATGATCGTCCAAGGCGTGCATCACGTATCGCACTTCACTGACTGTCTGAATATAATAGTTGGAAACATGATTAAGGCTTCTAGTGGGCAAAAGTGAGGGATCGTTTTTCTATTGTTATGAAGTCATAAACTTATCCCCCACTAATTACTACTTAACAATATAATACATCTCTTCCCCCTCTAGCTATAAGTCAAATAACAGGACAGATTGGGTTCTATAGCCCTGGCTGGCAACCAGTCTACTGCAGAAAGCAATGGCAACTTTCTGTGGAATAATTCTCTGTTCTATATATATATATATATATATATATATATATATATATATATATATATAAACTTTAATCCAAAAGGAAAAGCAGGAAGTTAAATCCCAAAGACCAGATCCTAATTAATATTAATAGTTTAATATTAAAATGATCCAGGTTGCCGATGAAATGTGAAATCTCTCTTAGGGATTTCATGTACAAATGATCATACAACGTTTTTGAACTTCGAAATTTGTTTTAGGGCCTGGAAATTTTTCCCACCTGAAACTATTCTGCACATATACAAATCTACCATCCGCCCGTGTATTGAATATTGCTGCCATATCTGGTCGGGTGCCCCTGCTGCTCTCCTTGGGCTTCTTGACAAAATACAAAGGAGGATCTGTAACGTGGTTGATACTGACTTGGCAGACCGGCTGCAGCCGCTCTCACACCGGCGTGATGTAGCTTCCCTGTGCCTCTTCTACAAGTACTTTCATGGCTTCTGCTCCGATGAGCTTAGATCACTGGTGCCGCCTAAGCACGAATTTACACGAGATACTAGATTAGCATCTAGGTCCCACCCTTTTACAGTTAAACAAATAAGATGTAACCGTAAATTCTACTCCAACATCTTCTTTGCTCGCGCTTCTCGCCTGTGGAACTCCCTTCCACAAGTCTGCTTTCCCGACAGTTACAATCTCCAGGTGTTTAAGTGTAGGGTCAATAGACACCTCCTATCACACTAACTCCCAACTATTCTCACAACACTCTCATCTACCCAACCCTCATTCTCGGTATCCTCACCCGCCTATCACCCACCCTCTGTTATTTCCTATATTTAATCAGCCTTTCTCCACTCTACGTAGCTCCCTGCACAGTAGTGGCAGTGACATGCCTTGCTCGGGGTGAAACGCTTATAAATATATATATATATATATATATATATATATATATATATATATATATATATATGCCGGCTAAACTCATTTTACAACGTACCTCGCCACGTACTTACCTGATATAAATCAGTTAGAGACCAAAATCATCTCTCAGTTGCGTCTTTGTCCTCGAAAACAGATTGGGGCTCAGTTATAGTTCGGTCCACAAGGACAGGGTTGCAGCTGAGAAAAATTACACTGATAGATACCCGGTCCTGGGGAACAGTGTCTCGCGGCCGCGCCACCCCATTCCAGCAGAGGGGTGGGCCCGGTGCTCGTCACCGAGGCCAGCTCAAAAGGGGAGACTGGGAAATTTTTGTCCCTCTGCCCGTCTGTACGCGGTCTGGTCCCCACCTTAAAAAAAACCTTGTGTCACATCTCACTCTAATTGGGGAGCAGGGTAAATATCCATACCTCGCCACAGATATCTACTCAGGCAAATATTCACTGTCAAAAACGAGACAGAATTGTCCTCATCATGCAAATATATATTTCAGTTTTAAATAACCTTCAAAGAGTTCATAAACCGAATAAATAAGAAAATAAAAAAAACAATCACTTAATAAAAAAAAAATAGTCCTCCGCCGTTCGGAAGTCATCTGATCTCGGATACCCCAATTGTATTTTGTGACATCCTCTTTGAAATTCATCCGGGTAATGTCATTAGCATATTGCTATAGAAAAACATCTGCTTTAAAATTAGCAAATTGTACAAATGGTTTATGTTTTAAGGATGGTTAAGATTTGAATGCCATTCCCGTGAGTTATGAATGTTTACAAGATATGTCTAAAGACAAGGCAGATTAATCATAAAAGTGATAATTACCTGACAATTTGCCTCAGGAAAATATTTTTTCCTCTCTCTCTCTCTCTCTGTCTCTCTGTCTCTCTCTGTCTCTCTCTCTCTTTCTCTCTCTCTCTCTCTCTCTTATTTTATTTTTTTTCAGACTTTGAAATATTTTCTTTGTCCAGCCCCGAGGTTTTCATAATGAATTGGATGGTCTTTATGTATAAAGGATCGGCAAACACCGGCGGGTTCAGTCAGATGTTAAAAGTAGGTACCGCCACTTTTCGGAATAAATTATCGATACCCAATTTTAAAATGAAAAAAACATTCTTGAAGATTTAATTTTAGATTTAATTAAAAGCTGAATGATTGAATATATTATTTCCATTAAGTAAAAATAATCTGGTGTATTTCAGATAAAACTTATATAGATTTGAAAGTCACATTTAATTTCGATTTCATAAATTTTCTTAAAAACGGCCCTTTTCTTAATTTTAATTTTTGTAAACAAGCAAAAATCCATCGATTTTTAAAATATTTCAAAAGATTTCTGACACTTTATTTTAGTACAATTAGAAAATTTACACGAGTTTAAACTATCATAAATTATTATAATTAAAATGTAAAAAAAAAGAATTCTTATATAAATTCATTATTTTATATCTTCAGACAATAGTGTCCTTAATATTACTTATTTACGAAAACTTAAAAGCTTTTATAATTAAGTAATGTCATAGTTTTAATGGATTCATTATTTTTCAATTCAGAGTAGATTTTCAGTTAAGTGGTACAAATTTGAAATAAAAAGTAGGTGATTTACGATCTTAAATGAATCCTACGTTTAACAAGAAAATAAAAATAAAATAATAATTTCAAGAAATAAGAAGGTCCTTTGGGAAATTTAATGAAATTAAGTGGGGGGGGGGATAACACATTTAAAAAAATAATTTTTTTACCAATATTTTCGAAAAAGAAAAACATTTCAAAAGTAATTTCATTCATTTGTAAATAAGTTCTGAAAAGTTCATTAAAATCGGCCAATTATTTGATTTGTACAAGAATTTTCAAATTAATGTTTTCAACAGAAAAAAAGCCCCAAAAAATCAATGTTAAACTTTGTAGAAGGCGATGACATAAACAAAACAAGCATTCTAACCAAAATTTCGAACGTGTTATAAAGGATTAAAAAAATTCAAAAAATAATTTTAAAATTCTTTGATCCTTCCTCTTAATAATAACGTCAATATTTTGAAGATAAAACTTTATTTTTGTTAAGTTTGTGGCCTTTTGCATTACGCTATGCTGTTTTTTTCCCGCAAATTAATGGAGGTACCTAGTTAAATTTGTTGGTGAGAGGAAAGTTTTTTAAATCTTTAATGATTGTGTAAGGTGTTCGTTATCGGGCAGTGGATATCGACTTAAAACGGGAGAACGGAATGCAATTCATTGCATTCTCCCTGCAGCTAAGGGTTAAATAGTAGGAAAGTTTGGTCTCTCTATCCTTAGAGTTTGGTCTCTTAGCTTGAGTTTGGTCTCTCAAGCGTGTATTACGTATGGCAATAAAATGACTAGGACAGTTGCCTATCGGGTATCTGCGTCTCGGACAACTGCGTCCCGGAAAACTGTGTACCAGGAGATTTGCCTCCCAAGACAAATGCGCCCCTGGGTTATTGCGTACCTTAGATAATATAAAAGCAATTATCATAAATTTTCAAAAGAGCATAGATAGTGATTGCAAATTAAAAAAAGAAAAGGATGAAAAGGAGTAAAATAAAAAATACTAATTTATTTTTCTTATAAATGCAATTATAGATTAACAATGTTTAGAAATATATCAAAAATTAAAAATTATTAGTCTCGAGTTTTTATTTCGTCATCAGGCAATGTTGACTTATTGTCGTGAAAATGATTAACATTTGAATGTATAAAATATTAGGCTTGTTATTTAAAGAGATGGTACGGATGGTGAGACATAGCAGGACAACGTGTTTTCTCTAGGCTTGTCAGTCATGTCTCTTTCGAGACATGATCTTCCTAGCGTAGGTAAAGAAGTTAATGAGAGGCACGCGTGATTAGTGGCTCGAAATGAAATCAAAAAGGCGAGTTCGAGTTCTAGAAGAGTTCATTATATCCACTTAGGGGAATACACTTAAAGTGAAGTAACATTCACTAAGAGAATCCGTTTAATGCAAAATAACATTCATTTGCGGGAATACACTTAGTGTAAAACATTCACTTAAGCTAGGGTAAAATACCATTTAATTCCGGGTATGTGCGTGCTGGTCCAGTGGATATCGGCTCGGAACAAGAAATCGGGGAGCCGAGTTCGAATTCCAGTTGAATTCATTGCATTCACTTACGCGCAAATACCCTTGGGAAAGGTATAAATCCGTCTCTACCTTCCAGTTATGGGTTAAATAACAGAACAGATTCGGTTCTATAGCCTTGCCTTGGTTGGCAACCAGTCTACCGCAGAAAGCAATGGCAACCTACTGCGGGATAATCTTCTGCCCAGTCAGTCTTGTCTCTTTCGAGACATGATCGCCCAAGCGTGTTTCACGTATGGTACTTAACTGACTGATACACTTAGGCTAAAATAGCATTCACTTACGGAAATATGCTAAGGATAAAATAGCATTTACTTACGGGAATACACTTAGGGTGAAATAGCATTTACTTATGAGAATTTCCGGTTTTCTCTTTTCAAAATCTTTTCACTCTTACGTAGCCCCCTGCACATCAGTGGAGTTACCGCCTTGCTCGGGGTGATATGATTAAAAAAAATTTTACGGTGAAA
>JBBBDQ010030175.1:265000-285000 GCA_037127315.1 Ascarosepion bandense
TACATACATACATTTGAAAAGAGATAGATAGATAGATAGATAGATACGAAAAGAATTGAAAAGAGATAGATACATACATACATACGAAAAGAATTGAAAAGAGATAGATAGATAGATAGATAGATAGATAGATAGATAGATAGAAGTATTTGAAGAGAATTCGATATATATATATATTCAGATAGATAGATAGGTAGATAGATAGATACGAAAAGAATTGAAAAGAGATAGATACATACATAAATACATACATACAAACATACGAAAATAATTGAAAATAGATAGATAGATAGATAGATAGATAGATAGATAGATAGAAACAAGAATGGGATAGATAGATAGATAGATAGATAGATAGATAGATAGATAGATAGATAGATAGATAGATAGATAGAACTTGCTGTAAAGAAACCCCTATTCAGACCATTTTGAATGAACAGTTTAATAACAGCCGATTTTGATATGTGTGGCAGAATTTCTAAGGTCCTTAGGTCACCTTTATGTTATACTCATTATTATCAAGGATTGGTAAAGTTCCCCGAAATATATTGCAAAATCCATAAGTCTAATCTAATCCCTCGGCTCAGAGACATCAGCTCATCATATATTGAAAATTCAGGCAACCTGATTGAAACTCAAGAGTATTACTCTCATTAATAAACATTATTAAATTACTTTTTTTTTTTATAAGCAAACCTTTCATTAACAATGGGATCGACTCTAAACAGAATGTTAACCTGCTTTTTTTCTTAGTATTTTTTGAATTTGTTCATTTCTAAATTATTTTACCTAAACAATCAATTTCTTTGCGATATATTAATGACTCTCTATAAATATATCCCCATAATCTAATGTGCCTAATCTCACCGTTAAACTATCAAATTCGAACAAACGATAAAATATACTAATGAAATATACTTTTCACCCCGAGCAAGGCAGAAACGCCAATGATGTGCAGGGGTTTACATAAATGTAAAAAGATTAATTAGAAAAGAGTGAGGAGTACAAACTAGTTAGAAAGGAACAATAGAAAGCTGAGAAAGCAGGTGCGATGACAGATACATAGGTGGAGAGAAAGGGAAGGTTATACGGGGGTGGGGAGAGAGCTAGAGGCCAGTGGTTAGTAGATGAGTATTGACTTTGCATTTAAATTTCTGGAGGTTGTAGCCGTCAGGAAAGCAAGAATACGGGAGCGAGTTCCACAGGGGGGAAGTGCGAGAGAAGAAGCTGCAGGAGTAGAATTGTCGTCTGCATTTGGCTAACCTGACTGTGAATGGGTGGGACCCAGTTGCCAGTCTGGTTGCACGAGTTACTAATGAAATGGAAACACTAATACTTCACCATTGCTAGATATCATGTTACACCATAGTAACAATTACCTAAAACTTATTGTTCATCGTAAACTATTTAGTTAAAATGTACAGTGGATATCGGCTCGGAACGAGAAACCGGGGAGCCGAGTTCGAATTCCAGTTGAATCCATTGTATTCACTTACGCGCAAATACCCTTGTGAAAGGTATTAATCCGTCTCTTCCTTCCAGTTATGGGTTAAATAGCAGGACAGATTGGGTTCTATAGCCTTGGTTGGCAACCAGTCTACCGCAGAAAGCAATGGCAACCTACTACGGGAAAATCTTCTGCCCACTTAGTCATGTCTCTTTCGAGACTTGATCGCCTAAGCGTGTATCACGTATGGCACTTTAACTGACTGAGTGAATATAATAGTTGGAAACATGATTAAGTTTTCTACTGGGCATAAAGTGGGGGATCGTTTTTCCATTGTTATGAAGTAATAAACTTACCCCCCACTAATTACTACTGATTAATACAATATATCTCTTCTTCCATTCAGCTATAGTTTAAAGAGCAGGATAGAAAATCTTCTGCCCAGTCAGTCATGTCTCTTTCGAGACATGATCGCCCAAAGCGTGTATCACGTAATGGCACTTTACTGTCTGAATATAATAGTTGGAAACCTGGGCATAAAATGGGGGACCGCTTTTCTATTGTTATTAAGTAATAAAGTGATCCCCCACTAATTCTTGCTGGATAATATAATGCATCTCTTCCCCCTCCAGCTATGAGTCAAATAACAGGACAGATTGTGTTCTATAGCCTTGGTTGGCAACCAGTCTACCGCAGAAAGCAATGGCAACCTACTGCGGGAAAATCTTCTGCCCAGTCAGTCATGTCTCTTTCGAGACATGATCGCCCAAAGCGTGTATCACGTATGGCAGTTAACTGACTGAATGCGCCCGACCTTAATTTTTATTTTAAAGACAAATGAAAAATTAAAAGGTTTAGTGTTAAGCATATAGTATCCGACAAATTAAATATAACGTAACAAACCTAAACTCAGTTAAGTGCTATACGTGATACACGCTTTGGGCGATCATGTCACGAAAGAGACATGTCTGAGTGATTATTCCTACAGCAGGTTGCCATTGCTTTCCGCGGTAGACTGGTTGCAAGCCAAGGCTATAGAACGAAATATGTCCTGTTATTTAACTCATAGCTAGAAGAGGAAGAGATGTATTACATTATGAAGTAGTATTTAGTGGGGGATCAGTTTAATACTTCATAAAAATAGAAAACCGGTCCCCCCTTTATACCTAGTAGAAGCTTTAATTATGTTTCCAACTATTATATTCAGTCAGTCAGTTAAGTGCCATACGTGATACACGCTTTGGGCGAACATGTCTTGAAAGAGACATGTCTGAGTAGGCAGAAGATTATCCCGCAGTAGGTTGCCATTGCTTTCTGCGGTAGACTGGTTGCCAGCCAAGGCTATAGAATCCAATCTGCCCTGTTATTTGACTCATTGCTAGAAGAGGAAGAGATGTATTATATTATTAAGTTGTATTTATTGAGGGATCAGTTTAATACTTGATAACAATAGAAAAATGCCGTCCACTTTATGCCCAGTATAAGCCTTAATCATGTTTCCAACTATTATATTTAGTCAGTCAGTTAAGTGACATATGTGATGCACGCTTTGGGTGATCATGTCTTAAAAGAGACATGTCTGAGTGGGCGGAAGATTATCCCGCAGTAGGTTGTCATTATTTTCTGCGGCTATAGAACCGAATAGGTCTCTGTATTTAACCCATAGCTGGAGGAGGGGACGGATATATACTTTCCCCAATGGTATTTGCGTGTAAGTGAATGCAAGAATCAAACTGGAATTTGAACGCGTCTCCCCGATTTCTTGTTCAGAGCCGATATCCACTGCACCTCAACGCACATCTTAGGCTATATTATTAATAACATCGGTGCCATTGATCGCTTGTTTGCGGGCTAGGTTTTGGCGGACATGAGAAATATCTTCGGTGACCGGACACTGGGTTGGTCTCATAAATAGAAACAGGTGCGTCGCCTTCTATCAAGGATAGCAACGATCTGATGGGTTTCTTTCATTGCTCAGCCAGCGTCCGTGGCTACCGTTCCAGCAGCGAGATTAGCCAATGTTTGCGCTGTCAAGTTAGTAGCCATTAATCACGCACGCGCAGAGTGCTAACTGAATATCCGGTGTGAGTAAACAGATTGCAAAATGGTTCGAGACTTTTTTTCTGGTTTTTTTGTTTGTTAGATAGATTATTTTGTTTTTCGAAAGTAATCAGAAAAAAAACAAAGCCAGCAAACAAGAATAAACACTTGAAATGTTTAGCCATTTTATGAAATTGCTTTTATCTTTTGTTTGAATGGGTTAGTTTTCATAGCGTGTTTGTTTGTATTTGCTGATACAAACAAATTTTGAAAGGAGACGATTAATATATAATAATTTCTCCCACCCCAATTATGACTAATTAATAAGATTAAATGAAGTCCATAGTTATTTACTAAAAAGGACCTGGCATAAGGGCAAACATTTTGAACACCTGAAAAAACTAAATGTCTGTTTCTAATCGTGTCAACCCAGCAAAGCGATAAAAAGTCGCAACGGGTTACTGAGATTAAAAGAATAAAATCGGACAGTAAAAGAACGGGTTCAAGGAGACAGAAAACAACGGCTGACATTTTATTTAAGGAGTGGGGGTCAATAAAGGAACACGAATTCATAAGAGGAATTTAATGATTAATTATACATTCAAATTTTAAAGATAAAAGTTAATTGGGAAGCAAGAAGATGAAAGAGAGTGCCACAAGTGAAAGAAGAAACTATTAGCATAGGACTTATACTAGAGTATAACCCGGATATAAGAGACCCAAATATAAGAGTAACCCGGATATGAAATGAGATTTTCTATGGTCCCAAATTAGAGCCTGTGGTAATGTATACAAAATAGACCCAACCCGGATATAAGAGAAACTCAGATATAAGAGAACTTATATCCGGTCAACTCTCTTATATCAGGGTTACACTGTAATATGAGAAGAAGAAAACATAATGAAGGAGAGAGAACAATAAAAGGATAAGAATTAATAAGACAGAAGATAACGATTGATATTGTATTTTAATTTTTGAAGATCAAATCTTACTGGGAAGCAAGAAGCCAGAAGAGAGTACCAACAAGCGAGAGAAAACAACTGATAGAATAGAACTTATAAAAACAATTTTTTTTTTAATCATATCACCCCGAGCAAGTAACACCACTGATGTGCAGGGGGCTACGTAAGAGTGAAAAGACTGGAAAAGAGAAAACCGGAAACCACATCCTAAACAGGGAACAAGGGATGAGCCACTTCACCTGTTCAATAGACGTGGCTGGAGTATGAACCAGGAGATAGTTTAGTTTATCTACTCCAATTGAAAAAAAAAACGAGTGAAAAGATTGGAAAAGAGAAAACCGAAATGGGAAGAGAACTTAATGAGAGAGAAGAATAAAAGAACAGGAATAAAGAAGACAGAGGATAACAACCATTTCACCCCCAAACAAGGCAATGAATCCATTAAGATGCAAGGATGTCCGAGAATATGAGAGAAAAACTATTACTTTTCTTTCTTTCTCTTTGAATTGAAAAAAAAATGCCAATAAATTTATTTTATATTTCTTCCATCTCTCTCTATCTTTCTCTTAATCTCTTTCTCTCTAATTTTCTATCTACCTCTTCCTCAAACAAATTCCCGCCCCCGCCATCTAATCGTTCTTTTTATTTCTCTTTACATTCTTCAGGCCGCATCTTTTACATCTTTTACATCTATCACGACAACAGATCTTCTTTCCTCACCATTACCTCTTTTTATCGCTTGTTCTCTTTCTCTTTTTTGCATATCCTTCCAAACCCTGTTTCCCAATCCATGATTCTTACCTTTCTTCTGCGAAATTCTCGCTCACGTGAGACTAACCTGAAGAGACTTCCACAAGCGAGAGATAAAAAAAAAACCCCTGATAGAATAGATCTTATAATAATATGAGAAGAAGAAAACATAATTAAGGAGAGAAAACAATAAAAGAAAAGAAATTAAGAAAATATGATAACAATTGACGTTGCATTAAAATTTTTGAAGTTCAAAGCTATCAGGGAAGAAAGATGCCGGTAGAGAGTTCCACAAGCGAGAGAAGGAACTGTTAAAATAGGACTTATACTAATATGAAAAGAAGAAAACATAATTAAGAGGAGAGAACAATAAAAGAAGAGGAATAAAAAAGACAGATAATAACGATTGACATTGCATTGAAATTTTTGAAGATCAAAGTTGACTGGAAAGCAAGAAGCCAGAAGAGAGTTTTACAAGCGAGAGAAGGAACTGTTAGCATAGGACTTTTGATAATATGGGGAGAAGAAAACATAATTAAGGAGAGAGAACAATAAAAGAACAGGAATTAAGAAGACAGAAAATCACGATGGACATTGCATTTAAATTTTTGAAGATCAAAGTTGAGTGGAAAGCAATAAGCCGAAAGAGAGTTCCACAAACGAGAGAAGAAACTGTTAGCATAGGACTTATGATCATATGAGAAGAAGAAAACATAATTAAGGAGAGAGAACAATAAAAGAACAGGAATTAAGAAGACAGAAAATCACGATGGACATTGCATTTAAATTTTTGAAGATTGAAGTTGAGTGGAAAGCTTGATGCCGGAAGAGAGTCCCACAAGCGAGAGAAGAAACTGTTAGCATAGGACTTATAATAATATGAGTCGAAAGAACAAGAGTAAGGAGAGAAAACAATAAAAAAAATAAAATAAATTAAGAAGACAGATTATAGGAATTGATATTGCATTTAGATTTTTGAAGATCAATGTGGAGTGGAAAGTAAGAAGTTCGACACGCGAGAAGTGTGTGAAACGAAGCAATTAGCGTAGAACTTACGGTTACATCTAGCAATTTCAACAGTAAAATTATGAAACCTAACTGCCATTCTAGCTCTGCGATTAAATTCGTGATTGAATAATGCTGCTGCATCTGGTCGATTGCCCCTCCTATTCACCTCGGAGTTCTTGACAAAATCCAACCGAGAAGTCTGTAATGTGATCGAAAATCGACTTGGCAGCCCGCCTGGAGTAGCTCTATCACCGGTGTGACGTAGCTTCCCTGTGCCTCTTCTACAAATACTTTCACGGCTTCTGCTCCAATGAACTTAGCTCACTGGTGTCCCCTAGGTATGAATTTACACGAGCTACTAGATTAGCAACTAGGTCCCACTCTTTTACAGAGAAACCGATAAAATGTAACCGTAATTTCTACTCTGACAATTTCTTTTCTCGCACTCTCGCCTTTGGAATTCCCTTCCATATACTTGCTTCCCGACATCTACAATCTCAAGAAATTTAAATGTAAAGTCAATAGACATCTCCTATCTCACTAACTCGCATCCTTTCTCTCAAGCATTTTTCTCCACCCACTCCAATCCCATTACACCGGTATTCTCATCTGTCTATTACCATCCTCCTGACATTTACTATAACTAACCACTATTTATCATCACTTTCCCCTATGTAACCCCCTGCGCAACGGTGGCAGTAAAATATCTTGCTTGGGGTGAAATGATTAAAAAGAAGTCTAGAAAACAAAGTAGAAAATATATCAGAACAAACACCGTAAAATTGTTTATAGAAAAAGCAACGTGAAGATACGAGATTGAAGCCGAGATGTCAGTTCAGGACAGACAACTCTGCTAAATGTCCTTTGTATTTTGTGAAGAATCTTTTGCACATATCAGAATCACTTCTTCAGATGTGGCAGCCATATTTAATATACGGACATTGCGCATAGTACCAATAAATAGGTTTAGGCCACAGATGGAAACGTATGTCCGCATACATATACATTTGTGTGTGTGTGTCTCTCTCTCTCTATATATATATATAGGAAGGAATATTAATAAAAAGTTTAGAATTTAAAAATGTACTTTTTTAAACAGTATTTGTTTATTTTTGTTATATTTTATATTTCAGACCGTCCTCGGTCCTTCATCAGAAACAAGTGATTTTTAAATTTGAATTAGAAACGTATTTCACGATAGCGTCCGAATATTTTTTTGTTTACATCACGTGGTGTCGATAAACCAATCAACATGCGGCACATATATATATATATATATATATATATATATATATATATATATATATATATATATATTATCAACCGCAGACATATCTGTTTCGCCGTATCACAGCTCATCAGTACTGTTAGACTCCGATTGCTATTTTACCCAGGATTGAAACCCGACCGAAATGGCATCAGTCGGCGACTCTACCCCTGGGCTATGTGCGTTCGGTGGAAGTAGGCAGACTTTTTAGGAGAAGCAGCAGATGATTATCTAAACATCTACTGTTAAATATAACAGCCAATGAATGTCTTATGTTTAATCATGAGCCATTCTAAACATCGTCTTTTGGCTTTAATTTCAGGTGAAAATAAAGACAAAAGTTGTCCATCATTTGGATATTTTTTTCATTACGCTGGTTCTCATGTGAGCCCAAAGATTAAAACCAGCATAAAAAAAAATCCAAATGTTGATCTTCAAAAATCTAAATGCAATATCAATTGTTATCATCTGTTTTCTTTATTTCTTTTGTTTTATTGTTCTCTCTCCTTAATTATGTTTTCTTCTTCTCATATCATTATAAGTCCTATGCTAACAGTTTCTTCTCTCGCTTGTGGAACTCTCGTCCGGCTTTTTGCTTCCCAGTCAACTTTGATCTTCAAAAGATTAAATGCAACGTCAATCGTGATCTACTGACTTCTTTATTCCTCTTCATTTATTTTTTCTCTCCTTATATTTTCTTCTTCTCATATTATTATAAGTCCTATGCTAACAGTTTCTTCTCTCGCTTGTGAAACTCTCTTCCGGCTTCATGCTTCCCAGTCAACTTTGATCTTCAAAAGATTAAATGCAACGTCAATCGTCATCTACTGACTTTTTTATTCCTCTTTATTTATTTTTTCTCTCCTTATATTTTCTTCTTCTCATATTATTATAAGTCCTATGCTAACAGTTTCTTCTCTCGCTTGTGAAACTCTCTTCCGGCTTCATGCTTCCCAGTCAACTTTGATCTTCAAAAGATTAAATGCAACGTCAATCGTCATCTACTGACTTTTTTATTCCTCTTTATTTATTTTTTTCTCTCCTTATATTTTCTTCTTCTCATATTATTATAAGTCCTATGCTAACAGTTTCTTCTCTCGCTTGTGAAACTCTCTTCCGGCTTCATGCTTCCCAGTCAACTTTGATCTTCAAAAGATTAAATGCAACGTCAATCGTCATCTACTGACTTTTTTATTCCTCTTTATTTATTTTTTCTCTCCTTATATTTTCTTCTTCTCATATTATTTCAAGTCCTATGCTAACAGTTTCTTCTCTCGCTTGTGGAACTCTCTTCCGGCTTCTTGCTTCCCAGTCAACTTTGATCTTCAAAAGATTAAATGCAACGTCAATCGTTATCTACTGACTTCTTTATTCCTCTTCATTTATTTTTTCTCTCCTTATATTTTCTTCTTAAATTATTATAAGTCCTATGCCAATAGATTCTTCTCTCGCTTGTGGAACTCTCTTCCGGCTTCTTGCTTCCCAGTCAACTTTGATCTTCAAAAATTTAAATGCAGTATCAACTGTCATCTTCTGTCATCTTGGTTCTTTTATTGTTATTTCTTTTTAATACTAACACTCATTAACCCTTTTGTGTCTTAGTGGCATTGTTGCCTTAATTTAAGTAAAATAATTAATAGCAATACTCAAATTTCTGTTAGAAAACTGGAAAGAGGCTTCATGTATTTACTATTCAATTCTGATATATTTCTCTCTGAAATTCTTTAGAATTTGCTTCCTGGGTATGAAAATAGACTGCATCCAGCAGCAAGGCCTCTGCTTGGGAGGTTGTGAAGACCATGGAACCACCTCTTAATTGCTGTTGTTCCCAGGTTCATTCTGACCTGGAGTGGTAGCACTTGTTAGGGTCCCAGATATGGGAAATGGTTAATCCCTAAACTGGGGTTTATGAAAATAGACCATTATAGTAAAAATTCCAGCAATACATTTTTGAAGAAAAACTTTATAAGCAGTACATTTTCGAAAAAAAATGTTACCAACGGTAAATTTTTAAAAAGAAAAAAATTACCAGCAATACATTCTAGGAATCAACTTACCAGCAATATATTTTCGGAAAAAAATATTACCAGTAATACATTTATATTGCCAATGAAAAAAAGATTAATACTAGCAATAGATTTATGAAGAAAAAATATTACCAACAATATATTTTTAAAGAATAAACTATTACCAACAATATATTTCTGAAGAAAAAATATGTATACCAGTACTACATCTGACTCTCGACGAAACCCTCTTTACAAAAATACGACAATGAAACCTGATCTACAAACGGATTTCATATAGAGAATACGTATTCTATTGATACGAATCTATAGTAAAAATCTTGTCGGCATTAAATAACCCATTGAGGTGTTGATATGCCGTAAAACAAAACCCAAAACCTGTTCTACAAACTTATTTCTTACAAAGAATATATATTCTATTCATACAAATCGATTGTAAAAGTCTTTTCGGCATTAAATAACTCTCTGTGGTAAGCATGCTGTAAAACAAAATAAACCCAAACCCTGATCTACAAACTTATTTCTTACAAACAATATATGTTCTATTCATACAAATCCATTGTAAAAATCTTGTCGGCATTAAATAACCCATTGAGGTGTTGATATGCTATAAAACAAAATAAACCCAAACCCTGATCTACAAACTTATTTCTTACAAAGAATATATATTCTATTCATACAAATCCATTGTAAAAATCTTGTCGGCATTAAATAACCCATTGAGGCGTTGATATGCCGTAAAACAAAATAAACCCAAACCCTGATCTACAAACTTATTTTTTACAAACAATATATGTTCTATTCATACAAATCTATTGTAAAAATCTCGTTGGCATTAAATAACCCATTGAGGTGTTGATATGCCGTAAAACAAAATAAACCCAAACCCTGATCTACAAACTTATTTTTTACAAACAATATATGTTCTATTCATACAAATCTATTGTAAAAATCTCGTTGGCATTAAATAACCCATTGAGGTGTTGATATGCCGTAAAACAAAATAAACCCAAACCTTGATCGACAAACTGATTTCTTACAAAGAATACATATTCTATTCATACAAACCTATCTTAAAAATCTTGTCAGCATTATGTAAGCCGCTGAGGTTGACATGCCATAAAACAAAATAAACCCAAACCCCGATCTACAAACTTATTTCTTACAAAGAATATATATTCTGTTCATACACAATCTTTTGTAAACATCTTGTCGGCATTAAATAACCCATTGAGGTGTTGATATGCCGTAAAACAAATCAAACCAATTTTTAGTATTTTTTCACGTGGCAGTTTTTAAATACAATATAAAATACGAATAAATGATGTTCAACTATTCTAGAATTTTCCTTTAATTTTGATTAATCAAAATAAAATACCTTACTGAGAAATAGTGAATTGTACATTTGATAAACCATAAATTTAAAGATCAAATCAATATGTCTACGTAACACGGGTATTTCTGAGGTTTTGAAAGGATTAAAGATGCTGTCTCTTTTGAGTTTATATCGTAAGTTTATCCTGAGGAACTTATATTACATAATGAGTGAGTTAACTAAGAATGAAGTTCTTGAAATTCCTTCAAAATTCCTTCCAGATATTTGGCACACGAATCGGAATGGGAAGACAACACGGTAAAATCGGAGGTGGCGTAGAAGACGCCATCAATCAATGATGGAAAATCAATTGAAGCAGGACCGTACCGTTCTGGCAAGCATCTTTTAACGCTTCCGGTCTCTATTGTTTCCGGTAATGTCTCCCGAAGTTGGTGGCGGCAAGAAGCTACTTCTTACGCTTCTGGCGGTAAGAGAACACGCTCAGTCTTTGTGGGGTCTGGAGGCGACAGACAGGAAACTATGGAAGAATTTCGGGTTAGTCTCACGTGAGCGAAAAGTCAGCAAAAGAAAGGCAAGAATCTTGGATTGGGAAAGAGTGACAGGGTTCGGAAGGATATGTAAAAAGAGAACATGTGATTAAAAAGAAGTAAAGGTGAAGAAAGAAGATCTGTTGTCGTGATAGATGTAAAGATGTAAACGATGTAAAGATGTAAAAGATGCGGCCTGAAGAAAGCAAAGAGAAATAAAAAGAACGATTAGATGGCGGGGGCGGGAATTTGTTTGAGGAAGAGGTAGCTAGAAAATTAGAAAGAAAGAGATTAAGAGAAAGATAGAGGGAGATTGAAGAAATATAAAATAAATTTATTGGCATTTTTTTTTTAATTCAACGAGAAAGAAACAAAAGTAATAGTTTTTCTCTCATATTCTCGGACATCTTTGCATCTTAATGGATTCATTGCCTTGTTTGGGGGTGAAATGGTTGTTATCCTCTGTCTTCTTTATTCCTGTTCTTTTATTCTTCTCTCTCCTTAATTCTCTTCCCATTCCGGTTTTCTCTTTTCCAATCTTTTCACTCCTTTTTTTTTTTCAATTGTAGTAGATAGACTAAACTATCGCCCAGTTCACACTCCACCTACGTCTATTGAACAGGTGATGTGGCTCATCCCTTGTTCCCTGTTTAGGATGTGGTTTCCGGTTTTATCTTTTACAATCTTTTCACTTTTCTTCTTTTTGTTTCTCAATTGGAGTAGATAGACTAAACTATCACCCGGTTCACACTCCACCCACGTTTATTGAACAGGTGAAGAGGCTCATCCCTTGTTCCCTGTTTAGGATGTGGTTTCCGGTTTTCTCTTTTACAATCTTTTCACTTTTCTTCTTTTTTTTTCTCAATTGGAGTAGATAGACTAAACTATCGCCCGGTTCACATTCCACCTACGTTTATTGAACAGGTGAAGAGGCTCATCCCTTGTTTCCTGTTTAGGATGTGATTTCCGGTTTTCGCTTTTCCAATCTTATCACTAATTTTTTTTTTTTTCAATTGTAGTAGATAGACTAAACTACCGGCCAGTTCACACTCCACCCACGTCTATTGAACAGGTAAAGAGGCTCATCCCTTGTTCCCTGTTTAGGATGTGATTTCCGGTTTTCGCTTTTCCAAACTTTTCACTCTTACGTAGCCCCCTGCACATCAGTGGCGTTACCGCCTTGCTCGGGGTGATATGATTAAAAAAAATACTATTATAACTTCCATTCTATCAGTATTTTTCGCTCGTTTGAAAATTCTCTTCTGGCTTCTTGCTTCGCAGTAAACTTTGACCTTCAAAAATTAAAATGCAATATTAATCGTTATCTTCTGTTTTCTGATTCCACTTCTTTTATTGTTCTCTCTCCTTAATTATGTTTTCTTATTCTCATATTATTATAAGTCCTATGCTAAGTTTCTTCCCTTGCTTGAGGGACTCTCTTCCAGCCTCTGGCTTTCTAATAAACTATAATCTTCAAAACTTTAAATGCAGTGACAATCGTTACCTTCCGTCTTCTTAATTCTTATCCTTTTATTGTTCTCTCTCCTTCATTATGTTTTCTTCTTCTCATATTACAGTGTAACCCTGATATAAGAGAGTTGCCGGTACCGGATAAAAGTTATCTTATATCTGGGTTTCTCTGATATCCGCGTTTGTTCTATAACTAAACTATCTCCTGGTTCACACTCCACCCACGTCTATTGAACAGGTGATGTGGCTCATCCCTTGTTCCCTGTTTAGGATGTGGTTTCCGGTTTTCTCTTTTCCAATCTTTTCACTCTTACGTAGCCCCCTGCACATCAGTGGTGTTACTTGCTCGGGGTGATATGATTAAAAAAAAAATGTTTTTATAAGTTCTATTCTATCAGTTGTTTTCTCTCGCTTGTTGGTACTCTCTTCTGGCTTCTTGCTTCCCAGTAAGATTTGATCTTCAAAAATTAAAATACAATATCAATCGTTATCTTCTGTCTTATTAATTCTTATCCTTTTATAGTTCTCTCTCCTTCATTATGTTTTCTTCTTCTCATATTACAGTGTAACCCTGATATAAGAGAGTTGACGGGACTGGATACAAGTTCTCTTATATCTGGGTTTATCTTATATCCGGGTTGGGTCTATTTTGTATACATTACCACAGGCTCTAATTTGGGACCATAGAAAATCTCATTTTATATCCGGGTTTCTCTTATATTCGGGTCTCTTATATCCGGGTTATAAGTCCTATGCTAATAGTTTCTTCTTTCACTTGTGGCGCTCTCTTTCATCTTCTTGCTTCCCAATTAACTTTTATCTGTAAAATTTGAATGCATAATTAATCATTAAATTCCTCTTATGAATTCGTGTTCCTTTATTGACCCCCACTCCTTAAATAAAATGTCAGCCGTTGTTTTCTGTCTCCTTGAACCCGTTCTTTTACTGTCCGATTTTATTCTTTTAATCTCAGTTGGCATGGCAAAGGACGCGTTCCAGAAGATAAGCAAAATACTAACACACAGGTAGATCTCAAAAGAAACGAAGAAAAGAGTGCTAGACTGCTACGTGATGTCAGTTCTTCAGTACGGCTGTGAATGCTGGACAATATCATCGAAAATGAGGAAAAAACTGGAAGCGGCCGAAATGTGGTTCTACAGAAGGATGCTACGGATATCGTGGACTGAGCATACAAGCAACGACGAAGTGTTAGAAAGAATGGCAACAAAAAGGAAATTGATGCTGAGCATCAGGAAGAGACAACTGAAGTTCCTGGGACATGCAATGAGGAAGGAGAGCCTGGAGAACCTGATACTGACTGGTCAGATAGAAGGAAGGAGAGACAGAGGAAGGCAGCGGATAACATATCTGCAGGGTCTGATCAGGTGGATGACGGAACGGGGGTTGCCAGGAGCAACAGGAGCAAACATACTAAGAGCCACAAGGGATAGGGAGACGTGGAGATCCATGATCGCCTACGTCCTGAAGGGACAGGGCACATAGAAGAAGAAGAAGAACCCGTTGCGACTTTTTATCGCTTTCCTGGGTTGACACGATTAGAAACAGACATTTAGTTTTTTTCAGGTGTTCAAAATATTTGTCCTTATGCCAGGTCCTTTTTAGTAAATAACTATGGACTTCATTTAATCTTATTAATTAGTCATAATTGGGGTGGGAGAAATTATTATATATTAATCGTCTCCTTTCAAAATTTGTTTGTATCAGCAAATACAAACAAACACGCTATGAAAACTAACCCATTCAAACAAAAGATAAAAGCAATTTCATAAAATGGCTAAACATTTCAAGTGTTTATTCTTCTTTGCTGGCTTTGTTTTTTTTTTCTGATT
Source organism: Ascarosepion bandense (assembly GCA_037127315.1). Classification (NCBI taxonomy): domain Eukaryota; kingdom Metazoa; phylum Mollusca; class Cephalopoda; order Sepiida; family Sepiidae; genus Ascarosepion; species Ascarosepion bandense. Next base: position 279,686 of record JBBBDQ010030175.1, read on the forward strand.
ACTTTCGAAAAACAAAAAAATCTGTCTAACAATAAGTGTCACTAAAAACATCAAGGAAGATTAATTCTCGAAATATTTTTGCAATCTGTTTCCTCACACCGGATATTCAGTTAGGACTTGTTATCTACTGTCTTCTTCATTCTTGTTCTTTTATTTTTCTCCCTCCTTGACCTTTTTTTTCTCTTATTATTATAAGTCCTATGCTAACAGTTCCTTCTCTAGCTTGTGAAACTCTCTTCCGGATTTTTGCTTTCCACACAACTTTGATTTTCAGCAATTTAAATGCAATATCAATCGTTATCTACTGTCTTCTTAATTCTTAATCTTTTATTGTTCTCTCTCCTTAATTATGTTTTCTTCTTCTCATATTGTTATAAGTCCTATGCTAACAGTTCCTTCTCTCGCTTGTGGAACTCTCTTATGCCTGCTTGCTTTCCAGTCAACTTTGATCATCAAAACTTTAAATGCAATGTCAATCGTTATCTTTTGTTTTCTTGATTCCTCTTCTTTTCTTGTTCTCTCTCCTTAATTATGTTTTCTTCTTCTCATATTATTATAAGTCCTATGCTAACAGTTTCTTCTCTCGCTTGTGGAACTCTCTTCTGGCTTCTTGCTTTCCAGTCAACTTTGATCTTCAAAGTAGGCCACTAATAAAACGCTTATATTTTCTGTCTCTCGAGGAGTAAGAAACAGTCACTAAAGTGATTGCACTTTTTAAGAACACCAAATGCGTTGGGTTGAGCGTTATGCTGCAGTGGCCCGGAACAAGAAATCGGAGAGCCGAGTTCGAATTCCAGTTGAATTCATTGCATTCCCTTACGCAAAAATACCTTTGGAAAAATGGAATCAATCACTTCTCCCTCCAGCTATGAATTAAATAATAGGACAGTTTGAGTTCTATAGCCTTGTCTGGCAACCAGTCTACCGCAGAAAGGAAGGACAACCTAACTGAATATTATAGTTGGAAACACGATTAAAACTTTTACTGGGCATAAAGTGGGGGATCGTTTTTCTATTGTTATAAAGTAATAAACTGACCCCCTCTAATTACTACATAGTAATATATTACATTTCTTCCCTCTCTTGCAACCTACTGTGGCAACCTACTGCTGGAAAATCTTCTGTCCAGTCAGTCATGTCTTTTTCGAGACAAGTATCACACTTAACTAACTGTATGAGTTAAATAACAGGAACGATTGGGTTCTGTATCCTTGTTTGGCAGCCAGTCTACTGCTGAATGTATTGGCAACCTACTGCCGGAAAATCTTCTGTCCAGTCAGTCATGTCTCTTTCAAGATACGTATCACACTTTACTGACAGACTCTATGAGTTAAATAACAGAACAGATTGCGTTTTTTTAGCCTTGGGTGGCAACCAGTCTACCGCAGAAAATAAAGGCAACCTACTGGGGGAAAATCTTCTTCCTAGTCAGTTATGTCTCTTTCGAGTCCTGATCACCCAAGCGTGTATCACGCATGGCCTCAACTGACTGAATGAATTTTTTATTTACTTTTATAAGTTGCGAGAGCCACTGATGGCAGCGGCTTTGGATTATATGAAGTAAATGATTAGTAAAGATTAGTCTCTGAATTCTATAGGTTAAAATGGTAGCGTTCAAGGAAGCACCTACGCTTGACTCTGTTTTTGAAAAATGCCTTCTCAGTGGAACATTCTTTTTCCATACTTGAAATACGTAAGATATGATGTTCATACTTACAGTAAAGGCATGAACTGGTGAAACTAAATAATGAAGCCTATATGAACATGTACCATTAAAATAGCGATAGATGGCCTTGTGTTCTTTTATTCAAAGGACACCAACTTTTGATGGTCAGATTGAAAATCTCACCATTAGATATAAGAGCAGTAATATAATTTGGACGCATCCGGATTTATCCAAGCAATTTACTCCTTCAAAATATAGAAAATACAGTTCTGTGCAAAAGTTTTAGGACAAGAACTATTTTATCTTTTATGAGGCATCAAAATAAAGTTTAAAATCACCCCTGTCCTAACACTTTTGCACATTACCGGTACTGTGCAAAAGTATTAGGACGGGGTTGATTTCATACCTCACTGAAATTCAAATACAGGGTAAAAAGCCAAGTAAATTGCTAATAAATATTTCTAATTCTTCTCCTCCTCCTTCTTCTTCTTCTTCTTCTTCTTTGTTTTTTGTTACTGCTATTGTTCCTCTTCTTTCTCTCCTGTGATGTCTTCTTCTTCTTCTTTTTCTTCATTTGATTTTGGTACTGCCATTGTTTCTCTTCTTTCTCTTCTGTGATTTCTTCTTCTTCTTCTTCTTCTTCTTCTTCTTCTTCTTCTTCTTCGTTCTCTTCTAGCCATCACTCATTTTCAGGTGTAAAAGAAATGTATTTTTAAAAAAATTTATTTAATTTTTCCTATTTTCTATTAAGTTATTTTGAAACTACTCTATTGAACATCTCTGGAATATTTTGGATAAAAAAAAATTGATAAATCTAATGTTATTTCGTGAGACACACTTTGGGAACAAATATAAGCTGCTTGGCAGGAGATACAATTAGATACATTGAAGAAGCTTGTGATGCCAATGCATGACAGAATGAAGGCTGTGATCAAAACAAAAGGCTATTATACTAAATAATAAATTTCTTTTGTAACAAGTATTTTTTTCTTGTTAAAGCATTTGTTGAGTTAATCAAATAAAATTAATTTAATTAAATTATTTTCTGTCAAAATGCCTCATAAAATATAAAATAGTTCTTGTCCTAATACTTTTGTACAGTATTGTATATATATTAGGTGCAATGAGTAAATTGTCGCAATTATTTTTTATTATTTCAAAGCAAAAGGCTATTATACTAAATATCAAATTTATTTTGTAACAAGTATTTTTTCTTGTTAAAGCATTTGTTGAGTAAATAAAATAAAATTACTTTAATTAAATTGTTTATTTTCTATCAATATGTCTTCTAAAAGATAAAATAAGTCTTGTCCTAATACTTTTGCACAGTACTATATATATATATATATATATATATATATATATATATATATATATATTAGGTGCGATGAGTAAATTGTCGCAATTATTTTTTATTATTACAAAGCGAAAGGCTTTTATGTCAAATATTAAATTTATTTTGTAACAAGTATTTTTTTCTTGTTAAATCATTTGTTGAGTAAATCAAATAAAATTACTTTAACTAAATTGTTTATTTTCTGTCAATATGCCTCATAAAAGTTAAAATAGTTATTGTCCTAATACTTTTGCACAGTACTGTATATTAAATTCAACTAATCGGAAAGTACGTTATCCATTGATCATAGCTTTTATAAATTTCGTTTAGCCAGGTATCTTTTTTAAAATAGAAAATACAGTCACACCTTATTTGACGACTTACCTGTTTCGACATTTCCCAGGTTGCGACCAAATATCAAATCACATAAAATAAAGACAACTAGTCAATATTTAGTTTGTAATTAAACATTATTCACAACTGTTTCATTTTGTATCAAAGCGAATCAAAACACATTTTTATAGTGAAGTTCATCCTGTACAAGACCGGTGGGCCACTCTAGGTAGAGAGTTACATTAAAAGGAAGTTTCCTACTGAGGACAAAAAATAAAATAAAAGAAATAAAATTATAGCATTTAGGCGGAGATGTTAGAAGTTTAGAGTTGAAGTAGGCTTTAGAAATGAACGGAAATCTAATTCTAACAGGAAACAAAGAATAATCCTCTACCCGTGTTTAAAAGACCGGGAAGGAGTGTGAAACTGTCGATAGACAAACTTATCTACTCCTATTGAAGAGAAAAACGTAAATTGTAAATAAGTTTAGTGTTTTAGGCGGAAACCTTAGAAGTTGTGGCGAATAGGAAATTAAGAATTAAAATCAACTTTCTTTTCCACTTTTACAAAAATTCACAATGACGTGTGAAATCCAGGTTTTCCCCAAATAGAAACAGGATTGACCTCGTGCATACAGAAAATTTCGGATTTCGCGAGTAGATGTTAAATTAGTTTTCTGACCAATGGGGGCAATTTGCAAGACACAAAAAAATTTAGCAAACCAGTGCGAAAAATCTGACTGACTATGAAGGCTTTGATCAGATCAGAGTTTGTCAGTCAGATGGAAGCAGCAGAGACGACAAGCTAAAATGTAACGGGAGAAGTTGACCTGGACATTCGTCCTTTTTCTCTTTCTTTCTCGTGTTCTGATTCCTTTTACTTCTTCTTCTTCTTTTCCCTCCAAACGCTAATACATACATACGTACGTAAGCATAAAATCTTTACAACAAATTACTACTACGAACGTTTCTACAACTCTTGATACCCTTAACTCATTACTTGTTTCTCATTGAACATTAACTGCTACTACCTATTCTTGTTATTCTCCTTTAATGAATTTATATTTTAACATTAAAAATCTATATTTTATTGTTCAACAATCTCAAAACAACCAGATTTAACCATCTGATGATGATAATGAAAATAACTTTCTGATAATTCTGCATAAAACTTGTAGGGAGTACGGTTATGTATAACACAAGGCCGAACCAATCAACGTTAACCATCTCCCTATAGCTATAAAGTATGGAGTTAAAAAGATTTTACAACGAACTGGAAACCTAATCCCAGTGAGGAAACAAGAGATGAATTCTAACGCTTGTTCAAAAGATCAGGATGTGTGTGAACCGAACAACACGCAAAAAAAAAAAAAAAAATCTGTAAATAGTAAATAAAAATTCAGAGTTTTAGGTGAATGGGTTTGAAATAAAGAATTAAAATACATATTAGACAGAAGAGGAATCTCAATTTCAAGCGAGAAATAAGGAATAAACGTCTATTTCTGTTCAACATATCGGGGGGTATTGTGAAACAGACGATAAGCAAACATATCTACTTCTATTTAAGAAAAAATGGAAATAAAAGTTCAGTATTTTTGGCACAAACATCAGAAGTATAGAGTTGAAGTAAACGGAACCGGAAACACTCAGTAGCCGTGCTATTAGAAGTACAAATTAATTTTACTCTATTCTTCATTATTCAAAGCAACAGACATGAATAACATTTTTTTTTTCGTATTGTCTCTTTTTTTTTTTTTGAGCGGAAACGAATGGTTAGTTTATGATGATGCAGGAAGTATCAACAGTTCTTATTGTATATTGAACTGCTTCAACCATTCTATGTTCATCCCCAGAAGCACCTAAGAGTGGTCGAAAGCATTAATATTGAAAACAAACATTTCAGAGAATGTGTGCATTGTCTTGAACCAACCATTCGTTTCTTATACGAAGACAATTAAAACCACATAAAAATTGCCACATA
>JBBBDQ010030175.1:290000-365000 GCA_037127315.1 Ascarosepion bandense
ACAAGAGATGAGCCTCTTTACCTGTTCAATAGATATGGGTGGAGTGTGAACCGGGCGATAGTTTAGTCTATCCACTCCAATTGAAAGAAAAAAACAAAAAACAAAGTGAGAAGATTAGAAAAGAGAAAACCGGAAACCGCATCCTAAACAGGAAACAAGGGATGAGCCTCTTCACCTGTTCAATATATATAGATGGAGTGTGAACCGGGCGATAGCTTAGTCTATCTACTCCAATTGAAAGAAAAAAACAAAAAACAAAGTGAGAAGATTAGAAAAGAGAAAACCGGAAACCGCATCCTAAATCATATAAACTAAGGAAAACGACTACAAATTCAGGCAGAATTACTCATGAAATCTCGCAACCCATCATGTATAAAATGCTGTTAAATTTAACGAAAAAAAAAGCTTAATAAAAATGATAAGATAAAAGACACTCTCACAAAAAGAGACGATCTTTTTTTCGAGTTGATAGACACTGAAAAGTGATAAAACTGAGATAGACATAAAAAATTTTTTGATAATGATTCAAGAAAAAACGAGATTATACAGGCGTTAGACAATTTAATAAAAATACGTCGAAAGATGCAAACACGTGATATTTGAAAAATGTGGAAGATGACATAGCTCATGAAAAAACAATAACTCGTTAATCAGTATATAGGAAAAACTCAAGTATGAAGACATTGTACAATTTAATAAAAATATCGCATGACGTAAAAACGTGATATTTGAAAAAGGTAAAACTCAGTTATCACACGAAGAAAAGATAAACTTGATAATATTTAGGAAAACTGAAAATAAGCAAGGGTTGGACAATTGAATAAAAAAGACGTCGTAAGCAGAAAAAAACGTGATATTAAAAATTGGAAATTGTAGATAACACATGAAAATAAACATTTTAATAATGATTTAGGTTAAAACGAAATTACGCAAAGATTGGTCTGTCTAATTAGAGAAATGTCATAAGACTTATTAGAAAATTATCAAACTAAGGTTCGATTCCTAGCAAAGAGCGCATATTTTCCTCTCATAATATTTCTGATTATTCAGAACGGTAGGCGAAAATAATTATACTGTTTGATAAATAAATGGAATGTCTACTCAAATACAAAAAATGACGTTTAAGGGATAAAAATTAGGCTTTATAAATGTCGTTTAAGTTTTAAAAATGTCTAGATTCCATAAGGAATATTCAGTTAATTCACCATCTTCTTTTTCCTATGTACCTTGTCCATTGGATATCGGCTCGGAAGGAGAAATCGAGGGTCCGAGTTCGAATTCCAGCCGAATTCATTGCATTCACTTACGCGCAAACATCCTTGGGAAAGGTATTAATCCGTCTATTCCTTCCAGTTATGGGTTAAATAACAGGACAGATTGGGTTCTATAGCCTTGGTCGGCAACCAGTCTACCGCAGAAAGCAATGGCAACCTACTGCGGGATCATCTTCTGCCCAGTCAGTCATGTTTCTTTCGAGACATGATCGCCCAAGCGTGTATCACGTATGGCACTTAACTGACTGACTTGTCCCTTCAGGACGTGGGTGATCATGGCCTTCCACATTTCCCTATCCATGTTGGCTCTGAGCACGCTGTTACACCTTGCAAACCTCGTTCCGTCATCTACCTGATTAGTTCCTTCAAATATGTTATCCGTTGCTTTCCCCTGTTTCTTTTTCCCTCTATCTGGCCTGTTAGTATCAGATTCTCCAAGCCCTCTTTCCTCATTGCGTGTCCCAGGAACTTCAGCTGTTTTTTCCTGATGCTCAGTATTAATTTCTTTATTGTTTCCATCATTTCCAAGACCTCTTCATTGCTCACATGCTCGAGACATGATATTCGCAGCATCCTTCTGTAGAACCACATTTCAATTGCTTCAAGTTTTTCCTTTATCTTGGATGGTATTATCCAGCATTCACTGCCATATTGAAAGACGGACAGCACATAGCAATCCAGTACTTTCTTCCTAGTTTCTAGCGAAATTGTCCTGTTTCTTAATACTTTACTCAACTTCTGGAATGCTTCCTTCGCCATGCCAATTCGCCTTCGGATCTCTGTGTCTCACTTTCCGTCTTCTGTTATAACACTTCCCAGGTATTTAAATTCTTGTACCTGCTTGATTCTGGTATCCCCGACCTGTATTTGGCATTTTGGGCTGCCCTTTTTACTGATGACCATGCATTCGGTTTTCGTGCAGTTTATTTCTAGTCCTGTCTTGTTACTTTCTTCTGCTACCTTCTGTAGGAGATCTTGTAGTTTTCTTTCTGTGTCTGCTATCAGCACTGTATCATCTGCGTACCTTAGGCTGTTTAAATTGTGGCCTCCGATCACCATCACTGCCTTTATTTGAAGAAGGTAAAGATTTAGGTTATCAAAGACAATATTATTCAAATACTATTTTTTCTCTATTTCTTTAAATAGAAAATTTTATTAAAATGTTGATCTCTTTTTGTAAAGAAAATCTTGTAGATTGAAAATCTTGAAAAGGTTTTCCCAATCACGACAATCGTAACCTCTTCATGTCTAGGTGTAACAGTTATCTTTCCGGCTTAGCTACATTAACTAAACATTTAGCCTATATTTACGCTCATACAACACAACAAATTAAGCCTCTACTTTGGGTGGCTCTTGGTCCTTGTATTAAGTGAATATTAGTATAAAATTGATCTTTGTCTACATTTCTCAGAAGCGGTAGTATTTATAATATTTGCATTATTCGGACTATTGTCCTCAAATTGGTTGCAATTTGTACGACTTTTCGATCGTTGTACTCTCCGGCCTTCCTCAGGTGCTAGAAATTTCGAACTGAACTCTTTATTACGATCACTGGGGATATATCATTCCTTGTGCGAAGCTTCTTTTGGTAGAAATGAGTTATCTCTCTCTAACCCGACTCTCTAAGTTACTTGTTCACCACTACATTAGCGAAGTTGGTTAGTTCCAATGACATGACCCAAACAATTGTGAGTTCTATACAGCAGTGCTGAACAAGTAACTTAGAACGAGAAATGAGAATAATATACACCCAGTGAGCTAAATAAATGGTTCGGTTCCAGATTTTTAGCACCTGAAGAAGGCCGAAACGTACAACGGCCGAAACGTCGTACAAATGGCAACCAAGATAAGAACGATAGTCCGAATAATGTAAATGGTGTAAAATTGATCTTATTTTGCAAATAAAATGTTGTATCGCCTGGTTCACACTCCACCCACGTCCATTGAACAGGTGTAGAGGCTCATCCCTTGTTCCCTGTTTAGGGTGTAGTTTCCGGCTTTCTCTTTTCTCTTTTCAGACCTCAGTATTGGTGCTTCCGTGATTTTCCAGCGTTGCGCTTGGCTGGTGGCAACGTCTCATCATTGTGAGGGTACCAAGATAAGAACGATAGTCCGAATAATGTAAATGGTGTAAAATTGATCTTATTTTGCAAATAAAATGTTGTATCGCCTGGTTCACACTCCACCCACGTCCATTGAACAGGTGTAGAGGCTCATCCCTTGTTCCCTGTTTAGGGTGTAGTTTCCGGCTTTCTCTTTTCTCTTTTCAGACCTCAGTATTGGTGCTTCCGTGATTTTCCAGCGTTGCGCTTGGCTGGTGGCAACGTCTCATCATTGTGAGGGTACCGGGTTGGCAGTTTCCTGGTTTCTGCTTGGCTGGTAGTTAGGAGCCCTAACTATTTCGTAGCGTCAAGAGAGGCTGCTCTAATCAACAGTTTCATCCACCGCCCACCAATATGTATGTCTCTGTCTATCACTTCTCAGTTCGGTTAGCTATTTTTCTTCTTTTACCGTTCCCCTTCCTCTTCCGATTGTTCCCTACTAGACAGCGTTTGCCCACAGGAATCACTACTTTCGACTATAGCGTAAAATTGATTCTTTTTATTGTAGATTGAATGCGATACTTATCTGGTCAAAGAATGAAAAATTTCCTTACTTCAATTTATTTATTTCGGTTGATCTAGTACGGATACTCATGAGTACATCCATCACACTCTCTCATCAAAGTTGGAACATCATTCGTGTGGTATTATGTGTTATAACAACAGTTAAGTGCCATAAGTGATACAAGCTTGGGCGATCATGTCTCGAAAGAGATATGTCTAACTGGGCAGAAGATTATCCCGCATCAGGTTGCCATTGTTTTCTGCGACAGACTGGTTGCCAGCCAAGGCTATAGAACCCAATCTATCCTGTTATTTGACTCATATCTAGAGAAGGAAGAGATGTATTATAAAGGACTAGCAGTATAGGACGGCGTTGCTCGGGTGTAATGGAAGCTTTAATATTAATCCATAGTCCTGGAGTTCAGATTCTTTGGACGTTGGTACAAAAGACTAAAAAGCAATTGATGTTTCCAGTTAAAGCGAAACCGTAGATAGAAAGAAAAATGAATGGATGTAAGTCAAATTTTGATTTCCTGCTATCGATATCAAATAAGTTTTTTTCGTCGTAAACTGAATTTTGAAGGCTAAATAAGTCCTCTGAGTAAATGATTGAGACTTTGAAAAACAGTAGCTGCTCTGACATCGTTCATTCAGCAATTAATTAGAACACACTCAGCTATTGGGCATGTATAATGATAATATACACGCTAAAAAGTCTGACTCCTTCTACCGAGTGCCCGTAGATCAGAGGTAGAATCACCGACTGACGCCAATTCTGGGTAAAAAGCAATCGGCTGTCTAACCGTACTGATGAGCTGTGATACAGCGAAACAGATCTGTCTGCGGATGACTATATATATATATATATATATATATATAATTAAGAAAAAATTTAGTTACTCTACAATTTTATGGGTCGAATATCCAAATTTATTTCTAAATTAAATTACACTGTTAAATTATATAAATGAATTTAACATTGAGTTCTTTTGAGCTCGTTTCTATCGGAATTTACCTGAGTAATATACCAAGTGTTCTACGTTATATATATATATATATTGTGTATTTGGACAACAATCTCTCTTTTATGCAGGTTTCATTAAAAATGATAGACAAGGTATTATTAAGTTTTAAAAATATTTTTTATGTTTTTTATGATTCTTTTCTTTTCAGAACTTAAATTATATAACAATTGTCTAAAGGTTTTGTATTTTTGAGCGCTTTCAACTATATTTTGAGCCATTATCAAGGATTAATTTTATTTTACTTGTAAATAAATGTGTAAAAGTTACGTATATAGAGTTATGTCTATGATAAGTTCCGAACACGGTAAGCATATTGTTACCGTGTTCATAATTGATGATAAGAAGTATAAGATTTCTCTTTCTAGTGTGTAATAGCTTCATTATTTTTAATCTTCTCTTGCATGTGGATGATGCTATTATGCATGTATTATCAATAAGTATATCACGGATAGGTCCTAGAAGATCTCGATGTGTGTTTAAATGAGAGCGGATGGAACTGTTGTAGAAAAGGTGCAATGTCAATCTCCTCGTGAAAGCTATGGTGGTGTGTCCGACATAATTTTTACCAATTTGGATTTTTGAGAAACACAGTTCTTCAAATTTTGCAGTTGAATTTTTATTATTGACGATAAAATTGGCATTTTTAAATTTTTGTAATAAATAATTAACTTAATTTTCTTATTTGAGTTAGACGGTGTTCCATAATTTTGGATAAAATTGTGAAGTGAAAATTCGTGTTGTCTAATATATATATATATATATATATATATATATATATATATATATTAGTCATCCACATACAAGCCTTTTTTTCTCTGAATCACAGCTCATTAGTGTGGCTAGACACATACACTTGCTTCTGGCCAGGATCAAAATTCGACCAAAGTGGTGTCAGTCGGAGTCGCTACCCCCTAAGCCATAGGCGCATGTAATCGGAGAAAGAAAAGTTTATATTGTATATAAGCAGTGTATACACACGCCAGTCACCGAAAGAACTCGATTCATTTCTGAAGAGTAATGCTCATATCGCACAAGTAAAAATTGTTTGTAAAATTCTTTTCTCTATGTTTTATATATATATATATATATATATATATATATATATATATATATATATATAAAACATCAGAGAAAAGAATTTAAAAAAATATATATATGTATATATATATATATATACTTTATAAATAAATTTTATATATATATATATATATATATATATATATATATATACTACCGCCATAATTATTAGGCCACCCTCGAGTTTTAAAAAAGGGAGTTATTTCATACTATTTTTTAGTATATATTGCCAAGTGAATAATGGTAAATAAAAATAGAATGGTTCTTTTGTTAATACTGCACAATAACTTGTGCATCAAATGAATTTATAAATATTTAATAATATTGCAGTTACATCAGTGAAAGAATGAAGAGAATTTAATGTGATTCGGACGTGTTCATTTTTGCTTCCTTGTCTTGTAAAATTTTGCAAAGTAATAATAACAAAAGAACCATTTTATTTTCAGTTAGACTTATCCACTTGGCAATAAATACTAAAAAGAGTATTAAATACGTAATTTCTTTTTTAAATACTGAACTGGCCTAATAATTATGACCGGTAGTGTAGGGTCAAATAGTGTATTAGAATGACAGAACATATATACAATAATAAGTGTTAGTAATCAGAAAATTGAAGTGTAAGTCTGAACGGTATAGTTACGCTGCGTCTTGACTGTCTCTAGACTGTCACTTGACTGCCTCACAGCTGCGTCCCCGGATGTCATTCAGGTTAGTATTATATGCTAAGAGAAAGATTCTATTCATATAGATAGGGCATTATAACACTTTCCAAAACCGAAACTATGATCTGAACTTGGAAGGGAAGCAGTGATGATACCTATTCTGAATCGATCATAAAAATTCAGAACGTGGAATTAGTAAGTATTAAGTACTTCAGATATGTCGATGATTTTTTTACACTAATCTTCACCGTGTACAAAGACCAAGAGTAAGAGGTACAGTTTAAGAAGATATGTAGCGTAGACAACATTTAATCCTAAATTTGAACAGGTAAAGACTGTAGTGGTCGAGGATGTATCCTCTGGAGTGCAGGTGTCACAATTTAACCGTTCATGAGAAAGGAACTTATATTTGATGGCTCAGTGATAACAAATTTGGTATAGATGAGGAAATAGCGTTAGTAGTACGGCCTGAGTTGTTTCATTCTACTAAACCGACTTGGCGGCTCGACTTTAGCCATATATACGGGATGTTCTATAAATATTTCCATGGCTTCTGCTCCGACGAACTTAAGACACTGGTGCCCCTGCCGGATGAGTTTACTCGTGCAACCAGACTGGCAACTGGGTCCCACCCATTCACGGATCAACCAAATGCAGCCGATTATTCTACTCCAATAGCTTCTTTTCTCGCACCTCCCGCCTGTGGATCTCTCTTCTATATTCTTGCTTTCCTGACGGCTACAACCTCTAGGAATTTAAATGCAACGTCAATACTCATCTCTTAACCACTTGACACCATGTATATCTTTTCCTTTCTCTCTACCTTTGCAACTGTCATCACACCTGTATTCTCATCCTTCTCTTGCTCCTTTCTCTGACCCCTCCTGTAACTGGTTCGTCTTTCTCTTTACTCTCCTCCTATCTAATCTTTCTCTCTTATGTAGCCCCCTTCGCATCAGTCTTTCTACATCACCCTGTATATCTTTTCCTTTCTCTCTACCTTTGCAACTGACATCACACCTGTATTCCCATCCTTCTCTTGCTCCTTTCTCTGACCCCTCCTGTAACTGGTTCGTCTTTCTCTTTACTCTCCTCCTATCTAATCTTTCTCTCTTATGTAGCCCCCTTCGCATCAGTCTTTCTACATCACCCTGTATATCTTTTCCTTTCTCTCTACCTTTGCAACTGTCATCACACCTGTATTCCCATCCTTCTCTTGCTCCTTTCTCTGACCCCTCCTGTAACTGGTTCGTCTTTCTCTTTACTCTCCTCCTATCTAATCTCTCTCTCTTATGTAGCCCCCTTCGCATCAGTCTTTCTACATCATCCTGTATATCGTTTCCTTTCTCTCTACCTTTGCAACTGTCTTCACACCTGTATTCCCAACCTTCTCTTGCTCCTTTCTCTGACCCCTCCTGTAACTGGTTCGTCTTTCATTTTACTCTCCTATCTAATCTTTCTCTCTTATGTAGCCCCCTGCACATCAGTGGCGTTACAGCCTTGCTTGGTGAAAGGATTATAAAAGAAAAAGTATATCAGGGACATACAGACAGACTTTAACCCTAGGGGAATATCTAATATATTGGGTGCGATAGATGAATTGTCGTCAAAGTTACGCAAAATAAAAACAAAAAATAACAAAACACGGGATTTATTTACTGGACAGACGTAAATCCTAATGAAGTTCATGAGCGCTCTTTACACGCTAGAAAGATGAGAGTATGGTGTGCTGTTTCATTACATGGGATCATCGGACCTTATTTTTTTTGAAAATGAACAAGGGATCTCAGTCACTGTCACGGCGAATCGTTACGAGAAGATGTTACAATCCTTCGTTACACCAGAATTGAACAATTTTTTACACGTTCACAGAACCTTGTTTCAGCAAAATGGAGCGACATCACACACTACACGGCAGTCATTGGAGGCTGTGCGAGAATTGTTCGGTAAACGTGTGATCTCAAGATTCGGTAATGTTCCATGGCCCCGCCAGATAGCCAGATTTGTCCGTTTGTGAATTATTCTTGTGGGTCTATTTCAGGAGAAAAGTGTACACGACTCGACCAAGAACTCTGGATGAGTTAAAACAGAGAATTCAGGATGAAATTCATAGTATCCCAGGTGAGATGTTGCAGCGGTCAATGAGGAATCTCAAGAGCAGATATTTTTGTGGGGCTATCTCAAGAGTAAAGTGTACACGACTCGACCAAGAACTCTGGATGAGTTAAAACAGAGAATTCAGGATTAAATTCATAGTATCCCAGGTGAGATGTTGCAGCGGTCAATGCGGAATCTCAACAGCAGATTTCAAGAATGCATTCGTACAGGAGGACACCATTTACAGGACGTAATTTTTGGAAAATGAAAATTCCATCATGGTTTCTTGAAGGGCATTATTTAAGGTTTAAATTTAATTTGAATAAAATATTTTTCTTCCATCACTCTTAGTTTTATTGGATTGTAAAAAGTTCCATTTTTTTTCTTTTGTGGGGGGTGGGGGGTCACCCTGTATTTACCAAAATTATGCAGAAAATATCTTAAAATATTAAAGAATAAATTTATCCAATAAAAATCACCATTGGCTTCTACGACCGCCTCTAAACCACTTCGGAATTTTCTGCAACTCTTATAAACGTCCCCTTGTTTTAGCTGTTGAATACTGTCAAAATTCTTATCTTCAGTTTATCTTTGGAGTTACAAAGTGTTTTCCTGGTCTTTCGCTCAACTACGCCCTACACATAATCAAGAGATTGTAAACTGGGGAGTTAGATGGCCACATGCAAGAGGGGATGTAGTGGCAGATATTTTCTGACAGCCATGACTGGGTTCGACTGTTTGTGCGGCATGGTGCAGAGGGCTGTTTCCAGATATAGGGTCCTTCCCGCAGTACAAACTCTTGATCTAGGGCAGCATTATCTCTTCAAAGTACTTGATGTAGACCTCTGTGTTGAATTTGAAGCAACCATGTTTAGAGGTCATAACGTCGCCATCACTATTGATCACTCTAAACACCTTCTGAATCTCGACTAAATGCTCGTATTAGATCTTCCGGTGCGAATGTCAAGCAGTACAGCATTCCGTTTCCAAATTTTTTTCACACACGGTGTCAAACCAAACCTACTATACAGTGCCATCGACAAAATCAAAAACAAATAAATGACGACAATTTAGTCATCGCACCACTGTACATGTTTATTTTAGCGTCTCAAACAAACAAAACCGACATTGATTTATAAACACGCATACTTTCAAGTAATTGTTTCTTTTTGTTTTTGTTTTTTTTACTAATGCCGCTTATTGATGGCTTTATTTATTTATTTATTTATTTTACCGAACTCCCTCAAGGTTGACAGTGATTGTAGCAGCATAGTTGTTACTGCCTAGGGAATTAATTTAATTATGAGAAAGTAGATTCCATGAGTTCTCACTGATCCCTTCTCTTTTCTCAAGACATTTCGTGATGGGAAATCCGAAGGTGCAGGGAATGATTGCCTTTCCCGAGGGCATTAGTGTAATGTTGGCACAAACATCCTTAACTGGAATTCGAAAACATTTCGCCGATTCTTATTCTGTAGCCGTTAGAATTTCCGGATACATCATCAATATATTTTTCAAAATAGCAAATAAAAGTGAGATGTGTATTTCCAATCACTTATCCATTGACCGAATCAAAGGACAAATAATTTTCGACTTCCGTCATTTTCAACCAAATCGCCTTTTCCTTCTTTAAACAGAATAACATAAAATAATAATAAAAATAAAATACTTTTTTTTAAATAAACAAAAAAGAGAGAGGCTACTTCTGAGAACTCAAACACAAAAAAGTAATATATATATACGAGAAACTGTAGGAGGATCTGAAATAATTAAGTAATTCATCGAGTTTTATTAGACCTCAACAGAATGCAGAAAGTACCGGACAACCATTTCGGGACTACATCATCAGTGCGCATCCACTACCAGGAACTGAAACCCAAACGGTTGCGTTATTAAGCGAATGTCATACCAACTATACCACTGTCTATACAGGGCTGCTTGAAGCGGTTTATAATGCTTCAGTGTGAGCGGCTTAGTGATAGTAGTCGTAGCTCTGGTAGGCACAGTCCAGTGGGCAAAAGGAGCTCAGCAGAGATCCACCACGGAAGATGTGAATGGGCGGCGCTATTTAATTCGTTACCTCTTTGGCACTGGGACCTGTGGTACAGTTGGTATGACACTCGCTTACTAACGCAACTAGTTCTGAAAATTTCTGCTAGAAATTTCTGCTAGTGGATCCGCTCTACTGATAGAGTCCCAAATATAGGACAAAACGTCCGTCCAGTGCTTTCTGCATTCTGTTGACGAAAAAAACTTATTTGATATCGATACCAGGAAATCAAAATTTGACTTAAATCCATTCATTTTTCTTTCAGTCTGCGGTTTCGCTTTAACTGGAAACAACTATTGCATTTTAGTCTTTCATGCCAACGTTCAAAAAGTTTGAGCTTCAGGACCATGGATTAGTTTTAAAGCTTTCATTACACCCGAGCAACGCCGGGCTATACTGCTAATTATATATATATATATATATATATATATATATATATACCATGATACCATTTACTCAAAGAACTTATTTAGGCTTCAAAATTCAGTTTACGACGAAAAAAACTAATTTAATATCGATACCAGGAAATCAAAATTTGACTTACATCCATTCATTTTTCTTTCAGTCTACGGTTTCGCTTTAACTGGAAACAACTATTGCATTTTAGTCTTTCGTGCCAACGACCAAAGAGTCTGAGCTCCAAGACCATGGATTAGTTTTAAAGCTTTCATTACATCCGAGTAGCGCCGGGCTATACTGCTAGTTTAATAAAAAAAAAACACTGCTGCACATATTATCTACTGTGTGTACTATAAATGATATCAGTCAGTCAGTTAGGGGCCATACGTGATACACACTTGGGCGATCATGTCTCGAAAGAGACATGACTGACTTAGCAGACGATTTTTCCACGGTAGACTGCCGTTGCTTTCTGCGATAGACTGGTAGCAAACCAAGGCTATTGAACCAAATCTGTCCTGTTATTTGATTCATAGCTAGAGCGGGAAGAGATGTATTATATTATAAGGTAGTAATTATTGGGGGATCAGTTTATTACTTCATAACTGTAGAAAACCGACTCCCCCACTTTATACCCAGTAGAATTTCTAATTATGTTTTCAACTATTATATTTAGTCAGTCAGTTAAGTGGCAGACGTGATACACGCTCGGGCGATCATGTCTCGAAAGAGACACGGTTGACTGGGCAGAAGATTTTTCCACGGTAGGTTGCCATTGCTTTCTCTGTTAGACTGGTTACACACCAAGGCTATTGAACCAAATTTGTCCTGTTATTTGATTCAGAAGACTTTACGACGAAAAAGACTTATTTGATATCGATAGCAGGAAATCAAAATTTGACTTACATCCATTCATTTTTCTTTCAGTCTACGGTTTCGCTTTAACTGGAAACAACTATTGCTTTTTAGTCTTTCATGCCGACGTTCAAATAGTTTGAGCTCCAGAGCCATGGATTAGTTTTAAAGCTTTCATTACACCTGAGCAATGCCGGGCTATACTGCTAGTATATATATATATATATATATATATATATATATATATATATATATATATATATATTTTTTTTTTTTTTTTTTTTTTTTTTTTTCACATAAAACTTCAAAAATTACATATACATATTTGGCTCTGTAAATAGATAATACTGTTTACATCGAACCCTCTACCAGGACAGGGTCATTTTTAATATTAATAAGATTATTATTAATACGATCTATTTTTAGGATTTTACCTACATGCCATTTTCGTTTTAGATGTGTATATACACTACCGGCCTTAATTATTAGGCGATACCAGTTAAAAATTAATAATGTATTTCAGACTGTTTTTAATATTTGTTGCCAAGTGAATAATTCTAAATGAAAATAGAATGGTTCTTTTGTCGTTATTACTTTGCAAAATTTTTCAAGATAAATAGCGACAACTTACCCATCGCACGGTAGTATATATATATATATATATATATATACTACCGGCCATAATTATTAAGCCACCCTAGTTTTTTAAAAGAAATGATGTATTTCCTACTATTTTTAGTAGTGGATAATTCTAAATGAAAATAGAGTGGTTCTTTTGTTAATACTGTACATTAATATGTGCATCAAATGAACTGTTCTGGTGTCTAGTTTTTGTGGTCTCTTCCCCCATGCTAGTCTCTTCTTATTGGCTGGCCGAACCAAAGGCTTCCTGGCTGCCTTGTAAAATTTTGCAAAGTAATAATAACAAAATTAGAATTATTCTGTCAGTTAAGTGCCACACGGGATACACGCGTGGACGATCATGTCTCGAAAGAGACATGACTGACTGGGCAGAAGATTATCCTGCAGTAGATTGCCATTGCTTTCGTAGAACCCAATCTGTTCTGGTATTTAACCCATAACTGGAAGTAATAGACGGATTAATACCTTTCCCCAGGGTATTTGCGCATAAGTGAATGCAAGGAATTCAACTGGAATTCGAAATCGGCTCTCCGATTTCTCGTTCCGAGTCGATATCCACTGCGCCACAACATTCACGTAGCAATGAATACTAAAAATAGTATGAAATACATCATTTCTTTAAAAAGCTGGGATGGCCTAATAATAATTGCCGGTAGTGTATATATATATGTGTGTGCGTGCGTGTGTGTGTTAATAAAAAAGGCAACAGAAAAATCTATTGTTAGTGTTTTGTTTTTGATGGACTTTATCAATACAAATGTAGAAATTCTTTTGTTCTACCTAACAAAAACAGAAATATCCCGGCGTTGAAAATGGCTAACGAATTGACTGAAAGTGCTTGAGACAATGACAATATGGACAGTTTTTATACTGCATCATTCGCACCAAACGAAGAAAGAACGATGGTAAAACTAAATAAAAATGAATTAACTTTTCCTTGTCCATCATACTTCAAGAAATATGTTTTTAAAAACAGTTGCTGACCAAATATTCATTAATCATGAAACTCACGCTCACATACACACATATATATCTGTGTGTGTGTGTGTGTGTTTGCGTGTGTGTTTGTTTTTGTGTGTGTGTTTGTATTTTTGTGTGAGTGTTTGTGTGAGTGTTTTACTTGTATCTTAATTGTAGTTCTAAGAAAATTTACAACCATATTGACAAAGTCCTAATAAATCTGTTTCACTGTGTTTTCTGGGATATTATGTGACTCATCAAGTTAGTGTACATCATATAAGATTTTACAATTGTCAGATTCAAAGATTTCTAATTCTATAATTTTTGTGGTGAAAATGCAAAAGACAAAATCGGGTCCCATTTTCAGCAACTCATTATCAGGTCTGAGGACATTCAGACGTCCGTCAGCAACTTAATTGAGTTCATTGCGACTTTACTCCTCTTTCATTAGAATAAATCCTAATTCCCATGTGCGTTACCCCCGACCCTATATTGCAATCAATCTTCTTTTTGTTAGCACCCTGTCAGTGGACAGCTTCACCTTTCGAAAAAGTCTTCTCTTCCATATGCAAATTTTCAAATCCGTTTCATTTACACACTAAACGCACGCAAACGTTTCAGGGTCCTGGGCATGACGGCAAACTGCATCCGGCAGCAAGGCCTCTGATTGAAAGGTTGTGAGGAGCAAAGAACCACCTCTTAATTGCTGTTGTTCTCAGGTTCACCCTGATCCGGAGTGGTAGCACCTGTTAGGGTCCCAGCTATGGGCAAATGGTTAACCACCAAACTGGAGTCAAAACCCAATGAAAGTATAAAAGTAGAATTTTTTAGAAAAATATACATTTTTGAAGAAAAGAAAATATTGGCATGATACAATTTTTAAGAAAAAAAAATTATTACCAGCAATACATTTTTGAATACAAAACTAGAAGGCATCATCAGTTTTCTAAGATGAAAAAAATTTAAAAAATTCATCAAAATCTGACTAAATCAACCTTTTCACTATAACTTCTTCTTCTTCTTCTTCTTCTTCTTCTTCTTCTTCTATGTGCTCTGTCCCTTCAGGACGTAGGCGATCATGGCTTTCCACGTCTCCTTATCCCTGGTGGCTCTTCTCCTGTTACACCATGCAACACTCGTTCCATCATCCACCTGATTAGGTCTTTCAAATATGTTATCCGTTGCTTTCCCCTGTCTCTTTTTCCTCTCTATCTGGCCTGTTAGTATCAGGTTCTCCAAGCCCTCTTTCCTCATTGCGTGTCCCAGGAACTTCAGCTGTCTCTTCCTGGTGCTCATTAATAATTTCATTTTTGTTTCCATCATTTCTAAGCCCTCATCATTGCTCACATGCTCGATCCATGTTATCCGCAGCATCCTTCTGTAGAACCACATTTTAGTTGCTTCAAGTTTTTCCTTCATCTTTGATGATATTGTCCAGCATTCACTGCCATATTGAAGAACTGACATCACATAGAAATCCAGTACTCTCTTCTTTGTTTCTAGCGAAATTGTTCTGTTTCTTAATACTTTACTCAACTTCTGGAATGCTTCCTTCGCCAAGCAAAGTCGCCTTCGGATCTCTATGTCGCACATTGGACATTTTAAAAAATACCTTAAAACCCCACCTTTTTGGCATTAAATAACCCACAGAGGTGTTGATATGCCGTTAAACAAAACTCAAACTCAAACGTAAACGATTCAGCTACAATGCTTAACGAATTTTAAAATGTTGAGCCTAAACGATTCTGAAGAATATTATTATTGGAAGAATTTTTTTTCAATCATTTCACCCTACGCAAGGCGATAATGCCACTAAGACGCAAGGTTTTGGTGAGATATTAAAAAAAACGGGGGTTAGATAGGAGAAAAGTTATGAGAAAGAGTGTCAGGTTATAGGGGTGTCAGGAAGTGAGTAAGAGAAGGATGAGAATACTGATGAGAGTGGAGTGAACGGAGAAAAGAGCATGAAAGAAAGAAAGAAAGAAAGAAAGAAAGAAAGAAAGAAAGAAAGAAAGAAAGAAAGAAAGAAAGAAAGAATCGTAAATTTTTTTTTAATATTCATATCTCCCCAAGCAAGGCATTTTACTGCCACTGGTGCGCAGGGGGTTACATAGGAGGAAAATTATGAGAAAGAGTAACAGGTTATATTGGGTGTCAGGAAGTGGGTAAAAGAAGGATGAGAATACTGATGAGAGTGGAGTGGGCGGGGAAAATAGCATAAGAGAGAGGAAGCAAGTTCGAGAGATAGGAGATGACTATTGACTTTACATTAAAACACATGGAGATTGTAGTTGTCGGGAAAGCAATTAAACGGAATGGAATTTAATAGGCGGGAAGTGCGAGAAAAGAATCTACTGAAGTAGAATTTGCGTTTACTTTTTATTGGTTCCACGGTAACAGGATAGAACCTACTTTCTAATCTCGTGGCTCGAGTAAATTCACATATAGAGGACACAATTAAGTTCATCGGAGCACAAGCCGTGAAAGTATTTGTAGAAGAGACACAGGGAGCCACATTGCGCCGATGAGAAAGTGATTGTATCTGAGCTGCTAAGTCGGGATCGATCACATTAAAGATTATCTGTTGGATTTTGTCAAGGATCCCCAGGTGGATAGCAGGAGCACCTAACTAGATATGGCAGCAGTATTTAATTCACGGGTGGAGGGTAGATTTATAGAAGTTAGAAATAATAACAAGATTTTTTAGGAGAAAATTGAAGATGGCGACTGTCATTTTTACATTTTTAATAATCATAGACGGCGGGAAACCAAAAGAGCTCCAACGGTTGAGAAGTAGCAGAAAAGAAACTATTATCATAGAACTTGCGGTTTTGTCTAGCTAGCTGAACAATAAAACAGTGAAACCAAGTTGCTACTCTCGTAGTATCTTTAAATTCAGGCAATCGAAGTACTAATTGGAGAGCTAGTTGTTAATCCAAGTAATGACTCTTGGAATGTAACTGAAGATAAAAATATCAGTTCAAGGGAGTGTATGGGAGAAGGGAAATACATCCTTAGATCACAGCACCATCTACAAAAACATCAGTTATGATGAATTTCATAATTTATGATTTCATCGAGTCCTAAATGATACAATGCGTCACAATATTAAAACCTCTTCTTCAATTCTTTATGGCGCATTTTGTCGAATGCCTTCGCATAATCAATAAAACATAGATACAACTCCTTCTTCATCTGTATTGCCCTTTCGGAGAGCATCCTAATCATAAATATGGCGTTCCTTGTTCCAGTGTCTTTGATCAACCCGCACTATTCTTGTCCTATCTCTGGTCTGCTTCTGCTTCTCGCTCTATTCGTCACGATTCGGACGATCAGTTTTGTGACATGACTCGTTAGAGTCAAAATTTAACTGTGTCACAGGAATAAGAAGTGGTGGGAAAAAGTAAAAGAAGTGGTGGGGGAAAAGAAAAAAAGAACAAATGGGGTAGACGAGGGGAAGTTAACAAGGTAATAAGACATGAAAAAATATTCAGTAGCCAAAATGACAGAGCTTCAGAGGGAGAAAGGAAACGAAATGTTAAATATATCTCTGTTAAGAAAACTTTTGGAAATATATATATATATTGTCATCCGCAGACAGATCTGTTTCGCCGTATCACAGCTCATCAGTACGGTTAGACTCCGATTGCTTTTTTACCCAGGATTGAAAGATATATATATTAACATGCCCTGTGGACATAGAAGAATCCAAAGGAGTATCCTTTACATATAATAGTAGGATAACTCTCTAAGAGAGCTCTAAACATATATGCATATGAATTCATATAGAGCAAATAATCCTTCGTTGAATAAAGACGGAAGCTGAAGATGGCTCGCCTGAAATAGGCCTACACTTCCGAATTACCATGAAATAACGCGTCTGTCTTAATTTTTCTTATATATATATATATATAAATTTAAAAAAAAGGAAGTGTATATAGGTAAATCTCAAAAATCAGATACTATCAATATTAAAAATGGTCCAGGTGGAGGGCTCGATGTAAATAGTATTTTCGATTTACAGAGCAAAATATGTATATTATATCAATAAATTCCGAAATTTACATTCCGTTGAATAGCTTTTTCAGCGGGAAAATTCTCGCTTCATCAGCAACGGTCAAAAACAAAAATATATTAATTCAAATATGGTACAAAAATTCATATACCGGAAGGAGTCACCAAAATATCTGTACACAGGACGTTAAAAAAGGTGGTGGGGATGAAGAAAGAAAAAAATATTTAAAATTTGTTGTCCAGGCATAAAAGATGGGGGCAGAGACAGGTATTCATGACTCGATATTAGAAAAAGACTTTTAAATTATGTCTGTATTAAAGATTCAACAGTCAGATTTTTTTTTTAATCGTATCACCCCGAGCAAGGCGGTAACGCCACTGATGTGCAGGGGGGTACATAATAGAGAAAAGATTGGAAAAGAGAAAGCCGGAAACCACATCCTAAACAGGGAACAAGGAATGAGCCTCTTAACCTGTGCAATAGACATGGGTGGAGTGTGAACCGGGCGATAGATAGATCTATCTACTCCAATTGAAAAAAAAAACAAAGTGAAAAGATTGGAAAAGAGAAAGCCGGGAACCACATCCTAAACAGGGAACAAGGGATGAGCCTCTTAACCTGTTCAATAGACGTGGGTGGAGTGTGAACCTGGCAACCGTGTCACAGAAATAAGAAGTGGTAGATGAAAAGTAAAAGAAGTGGTTGGGGGAAAAATAAAAATAAAAGACAACAAAAAGAGAAAAGGAAACAGGAGGAAAGAAGAAACACAATATTATATATATATATACACACACATAAATATATATATATATATATATATATATATATATATATATATATATGTTAAAAATTTAACAAAAAGAATTTTGGAAAAAAATTGGTTTAAAATAATAATAATATTGTTAGACTGTTGTGGAGGGTTTAAAATTTATTAATACGAGGGTCATTCAATAAATAAGGTAAATGTTTCGGTATAAGGACTTCTAATACAGATAGACGCTTACTTATTAAACTTAATTTAGAAGTAAAGACCAAATTAGGACAAATATGTTTTAAACAAATGAACAAATAGATAGACACTTTCCAGAAGAATCAAAACTAAACAAAATTGTCAACAGAAACACACTCAAACTAAGTTATAGTTGCACTAATATTTTAGATAGTTTCATAAAAACCAAAACGCCAGAAACTTAAATAGCATCGTACAAAACAAAACCACTAACAAAGAATGCAACTGCAGCGACAAAAATAAATTTCCACTTCAAGGTCTCTGCAACACAAATGTAATGATTTACAAGGCAGAAGAGGTACATGACCCAGATGGCCAAAACTAAATATATTTGGGATCAACCAAAGACACCTTTAAGACCAGGTCGTTCAATTACAGATCTACTTTTAAAATAGAAATATTAAAAACTAATACAAAATTGGCTAACCACGTCTGGAAATTGAAATCAAAATATAGAAAAGACCCAGACATAACGTGGAGCATTGTAAAAACAGCTAAGCCTTACAACGGTGGACAAATATGTAGACTGTGTCAAGAAGAAAAATGAGAAATTATGACATACCCAAATAAAGACGAACTGTTAAATGAAAGAACAGAAATTATGATTAAATGCATCCACACTAAGAAATACCTCTTAGGTTCATACAACCATGGATGAAAACATCATAATTCGTTTGAATTTAAACAATGCGCGTTCATAAATTCCCTGCCACGTGAACGTTCAAATAAAACACCGTTACAAGAGCGTTCTTAAGAAGAAAAACGGTAGACGGTAAAATCAGTCATTAAAAATCGCCTGAAGACACCACTAATGATAGAAACCTGGGTGGCGAAATAACTCTTTGATAATGGAAAATATTCAAAAGTTCTACAATATAATTGTATCGAACACTTTTTAATACAAATGTGTGCTGGTCTAACCCTATTATCACCAAAAACTAAGTATTAAACAATCAATCAATATATATATATATATATATATATATATATATATATATATATATATATATATAAGATATTTTTAATTTGGCATGTGGACGTTGTTAGGTTTTGATATTGTAGACTACACAGTATAGTAGGGTCAGTTGCCATTTTCACATATTGTGAATATGGCCTCAAATTTGACCAACCTCTACCATAGTAGTAGTTGGTCAAACTATAGTAAACAGTTTTGGTCAAACTATAGTAAATACTTAACTATATTAGAGGTTGTTCAAACATGACCAACCTCTAACATAGTTCCATTTTTGTCCAGTTAATTATTTTAAGTTTGCAAATTTCTGGCCTATCTTAAAACTATGTGATGTAGATATGGGTCTCCATACCAACCACTACATATTTATTCCCTGCATATTCTAATCATCAGAAACGGTCAGATGTCATTTCATAATCTGGGGACATCTTAATGACAACAGCCGCATATTCTGGGCCTTCTGTCCATTAACCATGGAAACGAAACACCTTTCACCCCGATACTTTCAAATTTCTAGTCACAGAAATAATCAAATCATTTCTAGAATTTACTTTGTCTTGCTGCAATCAGCCATCAGTGCACACCCGTTGTGGATAATGATAACAACGGTTTTGCTATTCTATCTCGAAGATGCTTCTCATTTTCGAACCAATTTTGTTCTCTCTCACATTTCTCGATGCAAAAAAACATTCCACACATACACACTTGCAGACACCTAAACGTCTTGTTTGTCTCTCCCAACCCGCAATTTGTTGCTTGACTTTCTTCATAATACATTTTTTCGTATTTTTTCGTCTCTTATTTACTCATATTTCGTTTTTTTTTTCTTTTGTTTTATCGTTAATTTTGTATTTTCTATAAAAAAATAAAAAGTGTTTTGCACTCAGATTTATTTGCGTTCATTTTTCTTTCGGAATTTCTTTCATTTTTTTTTTTTTATTATTCTTTATATATTTTTTCTTTCTTGCTTTTTTATTTTCTTTCTTCCTTTCTTTCTTTATTTCTTTCTTTCTTTCTTTCTTTCCTCTTTTTTGCATGACTTTGTATATTTTTCTTTCTCTATTTTTCTTTCTTTCTTTCTTTCTTTCTTTCTTTTCTCTTTTAATGCATGATTTTGTATATTTTTCTTCCTCTATTTTTTTTCTTTCTTTCTTTCTTTCTTTCTTTTCTCTTTTAGTGCATGACTTTGTATACTTTTTCTTTCTCTATTTTTTCTTTCTTTCTTTTCTCTTTTAGTGCATGACTTTGTATACTTTTTCTTTCTCTATTTTTCTTTCTTTCTTTCTTTCTTTTCTCTTTTAATGCATGATTTTGTATATTTTTTCTTTCTCTATTTTTTCTTTCTTTCTTTTCTCTTTTAGTGCATGACTTTGTATATTTTTCTTTCTCTATTTTTTCTTTCTTTCTTTCTTTCTTTCTTTTCTCTTTTAGTGCATGACTTTGTATATTTTTCTTTCTCTATTTTTTTCTTTCTTTCTTTCTTTCTTTCTTTCTTTCTTTTCTTTTTCTTTTAGTGCATGACTTTGTATACTTTTTCTTTCTCTATTTTTTTCTTTCTTTCTTTCTTTCTTTTCTCTTTTAATGCATGATTTTGTATATTTTTTCTTTCTCTATTTTTTTCTTTCTTTCTTTCTTTCTTTTCTCTTTTAATGCATGATTTTGTATATTTTTCTTTCTCTATTTTTTCTTTCTCTCTTTCTTTTCTCTTTTAGTGCATGACTTTGTATACTTTTTCTTTCTCTATTTTTTTACTGTTTCTTCTTTCTTTCCGTCTTTCTTTCTTTTTTTATTTCTTTCTTTCTATATTTTCTTTTGTTTCCGACTATCTTTTTTATTTTCTTTCTTTGTTTTATCGTTTATGCGTTTTTGAATATTCCTTTTTTTCGCATTTCCTTTTATTTATCTTTCATTCGTTTTTTCATTCATTTTTCTTTCTTTCTTTGTGCATTTTTTTATATTTCATTTACTTTCCGAATTTCTTACTGTTTCTTGTTTCTTTTTGAATTTCATTATATTTATCTTTCTTTCATTCATTTCTGTTTTCATTCATTTTTTTCTTTTTTTTTTAAATTTTCTATATTTGCTTCTTTCTGTTTTTTTTTTATTTTTATATTTCATTTTTTGTTTTCGGATTTATTTTATTTACGTTTTCTTTCGTTTTTTTTTTTTCTTTCTTTGCGTTTTTTTTTCTGTATTTTGCTTTGCTTCTTTTTTAATTTCTTTTTTCGATACTTGTTTTCTTTATTTATATACAGTCAGTCAGTCAGTTAAGTGCCATACGTGATACATGTTTGGGTGATCATGTCTCGAAAGAGGCATGACTGACTGGGCAGAAAAATATTCCGCAGTAGGTTGCCATTGCTTTCTGCGGTAGACTGATTGCCAGCTAAGGCTATTGAACCCAATCTGTCCCGTTATTTAACTCTTAGTTAGAGGGGGAAGAGATGTATTATGTTAATTAGTAGTAATTAGTGGAGGATCAGTTTGTTACTTTATAACAATAGAAAACCGGCTCCCACTTTATGCCCAGTAGAATCTTTAATCATGATTCCAACGATTATATTCAGTCAGTCAGTTAAGTGCCTTTTGTAATACACTCTTGGGCGATCATATCTCGAAAAAAACATGACTCACTGAGCAGAAGATTATCCCGTAGTAGGTTGATATTACTTTCTGCGGTAGACTGGTTGCTGACCAAAGCTATAGAACCCAGTTTGCCCTGTTATTTGACCCATAACTGGAGGAGGGAAGAGAGAGATTAATATCTTCGCAAAGTTATTTGTGCGTAAGTGAATGCAGGGAATTCAACTGAAATTCGAACTCGGTTCCCCGATTTTTTGTTCCGAGTCGATACCCCTTGCACCACAGCACGTAGTAACGAGCATAAATATCAGAACGATGTTAAGAAAATGTTTAAATTTGAAATATTTTTTTTTCATTTTAAAGCTTCTTAGAGCATTTTATCAAGGAAATATAAGAATATAAAAGGTAAATTATATAATTCCAAAATATAAAGCTCAATAAACTTCTTTTGATAAAGTTATACGAATAATTATATAATATTCGAAAAAAATAGATAATCAAAAACATCAGAACGATTAACGAAATCATACTATTATGTTTAATCATACATCATATCCAAATAAAAATAGTGTTCATAATTCCTTAGTACTTGATATGAAATACCTTTACTTTCAATAATAACTTGACATCTTTTGCTACATGAGCGAATTAATGTCTTGCATTCATTAACGGATATTTTCTCCCATTCTTCTTTCAAATTAGTCCATAGTTCTTCGACGTTTGTTGGATTCTTTTCCTTAGCTCTTTCATTTAGTTAGTCGTAAACATTCTCAATAGGGTTCATGCCTGGACTTTGAGCAGGCCTCTTCATAACAGTAACATCCTCCTCAGAAAGAAATCTCTTTACAGACTTTGATGTGAGACATGGCGCGTTATCTTCCATAAATACAGCTGGTTGATTAATTGCAGTTCTCAAATTAGGTACATGTTTCTTCAATATCTTTTTGTATACAGTTGCGTTAATTTAACAGTGTAGCCTAACAAGAAGTCCTGTACCAGTAAGTGAAATCATGCCAAACACCATCACACTTCCTCCTCCAAATTTAACGCTGCTTTTAGTGCACTGAGACAAATATCGTTCCTTACAATTGCATCGAATGAACCTTCTCCCGTCACAACCGACCAGGTTAAACTTTGACTCATCGCTGTAATCTCACTGTTCTTCTGTCCATATGAGGTGTTCAGTGGCAAATTTCAATCTACTCATTTGATTCCATTTAGAAATGTAAGGCTTCATTGAAGCTACTCGATTGTTCAGATTTATTTCATTAAATCTTCGGGAAATAGTGTGCCTTGATATTTTAATGCCAAGGTTAACATTAGCTCTTAATTTAAACATTACGCGTTCATAAATTCCCTGCCATGTGAACGTTCAAATAAAACACCGTTACAAGTCAGTCAGTCAGTTAAGTGCCATACGTGATACACGCTTGGGCGATCATGTCTCTTTCGAGACATGACTGACTGGGCAGAAGATTATCACGCAGTAGGTTGCCATTGCTTTCTGCGGTAGACTGGTTTCCGACCAAGGCTATAGAACACAATCTGTCCTATAATTGGACCCATAACTGGAGGGAAGAGACGGATTAATACCTTTCCCAAGGGTATTTGCGCGTAAGTGAATGCAAGGAATTCAACTGGAATTCGAACTCGGCTCCCCGATTTCTCGTTCCGAGCCGATATCCAATGCACCACAACGCACATAAAAAAGCGGTAAACGGTAAAATCAGTTATTAAAAATCTCCTGAAGACACCACTCATGGTCAGTCAGTCAGTGAAGTGCCATACGTGATACACGCTTGGGCGATCATGTCTCGAAAGAGACATGACTGACTGCCCAGAATATTATCCCGCAGTAGGTTGCCATTGCTTTCTGCGGTAGACTGGTTGCCGACCAAGGCTATAGAACCCAATCTGTCCTATTATTTAACCCATAACTGGAGGGAAGAGACGGATTAATACCTTTCCCAAGGGTATTTGCGCGTAAGTGATTGCAAGGAATTCAACTGGAATTCGAACTCGGCTCCCCGATTTCTCGTTCCGAGTCGATATCCAATGCGCCACAAATGGTAGAAACTCTTTATTCTTTATCAACCCATCTGTCTTCCATTGCAGTAGTTTTCCGAGGCCAGCCAGGTGGTTTCTTAGCTTCACATGACTCAGTTTCCTCAATTTTTTTTTTTTTTAATACTATGAATAACACTTTTAGATTTCCCACACTCTTTGAAATATTCCCAATCGAGAGTTTATCTTCATTACGTAACTTGACTATCAGTTTTCTAAGTATCAATGACGTCACATATTTTTTCGCCATATTTACAATGCAAGAGCCAATAAAGAGCCGGTGTAATTTATTAAAATACCCGATTTTATATTCTTACTCTAAAAAAAGATTTCAATAATGCAAAATAATTATTAAATTTTATGGATTTATTTAATCGTTCTGATGTTTTTGATCATCTATTTTTTTTCGAATGTTATATAATTATTCTTATAACTTTATCAAAATAAGTTTATTGAACTTTATATTTTGGAATTAGATAATTTGCTATTATATCGTGTTTTTTTTTCCTTTATTAAATGTTCTTTGAAGCTTTAAAATAAAATGTTATTTCATATTTAGACTTTTTCTTAACATCGTTCCGATCTTTATGCTCGCTACTGTACTTTATGCATTTTTGTGTATTTTTTATTCTTTTTGAAACTTCTTTTTCTCATCTTTCTTTCATTCGTTTTTACATCCTTTGTTTTTTTCTTTCTTTGTGCATTTTTCTATTTCTGTTTTTTTGCATATTTCTAAATTTTATTTTATTCCTCTTGTCTTTGTTTTTATTTTTTATGCATTTTGTGTACTACGTTTTTTTTCTTTTTCATTTTCATTTTTTCTTTGTGTTTCTTTCATTCATTTTTCTATATTTCGTTTTTTCTTTCTTTTGTTTTTTCTTTCGTTTTTTCTTTCGTTAGTTTTTCGTTGCTTCGTTTTTACTTTCTTTCTTTTTTAAATCCTTCTTTTTACCTTTTTTCCGTTTTTTCTTCTATTTTTATTTCTTTCATTTTTTCTTTGCTTCATTTTAACTTTCTCTCGTTCTTTGTTTATTTCGATTTTCTTTTCTTCATTTTTACATTTTTCTTTTTTTCGTTCGTTTTTGTTTATTTCGTTTTTTTTTCCTTCGTTTGTTTTAATTATTCCTTTCGTTTTTCTTTCATTCTTTATTCTTTCTTCTGATTTTTCTTTTTTATTCGATTTTTATTTTCTTTCGCTCATTTTCTTTGCATGTATTTTTTCTTTTATTTATATTTTTCCTTCGTTTTTTTCTTTCATTCATTTTTCTTTCTTTTGTTTTTTCTTTTCTTAATTTTGTCTTTCGTTTTTCTTTCTTTCATTTTTCTTTGTTTCGTTTTTACTTTTGTTTTTTCTTTCCTTCGTTTTTCTTTCTTTCATTCGTTCATTGTTTATTTCGTTTATTCTTTCTTTTGTTTTTACTTTTTTCTTTTTTTTTTTGTTTATTTCTTTTTTACTTTCCTTCTTTTTGATTTCCGTCGTTTTTTCTTTTTATTGTTTTTTCATTCTTTCGTTTTTCTTTCCTTCGTTTTTGTTTTCATTCAAATTTTTCTTTCTTTATTCCTCTCATTTTTATTTATTTCGTTTTTTATTTCCATCGTTTTTTTTTTACTTTTGTTTTTCTTTCGTTTTTCTTTTCTTCGTTTTTTTCGTTCTTTCGTTCTTTTTTTCTTTCTTTCTTTTTTCGTGTTTTTCTTCCTTTTATCTTACTTTCGTTTTTATTTTCATTTTCTCGTTTTTCTTTTCATTCATTTTTCTTACCTTTTTCTTTTTTTTTGTTTTTCTTTTCTTTTTTCTTTTTTTTTCGTCTTTTCTTTTTTCTTTCTTTCGTCTTTTCTTTCTTTGTTTTTTGTGCATTTTTCCTATATTCCTATTTGTTTCTTTGGATTCCCTTTTTTTTTTCTTTCTTTGTTGTTTTTCTTCGTGTTTTTTCTACTTTATTCTGCATTTCTTTTACTTTCTTTCTTTGGGAATTTCTTCTTTTTTTTTCTTTCATTCTCTATTTTTTGAGCCCTGTTCATTTTGTTTAATTCTGTCTTTCATTTAGTCCTTGTCTTTCTTTCATTTTTTGTTGTTTTTATTTTCTTATGATTCATTTTAACTTTCTTTCTCTTTTTTTTTTCTTCATTTCATCTTTGTCTTTCTTTCTTTATCTATTTCTTTCGTTTTCTGAATTATTTTTTTTTTTTACTCTATCACAGATCTCATTAATTTACATAACCCGACTGTTTTCTTAGTTTTGTTATTTCTTCATCATCATCATCATCATCATCATTACTACTATTTCTTTTCCTTTTTTGGTCTTCGTATTTTTTCTTTCTTTCTTTCTTTCTTACTTACTTAAGTGTCTGTTAGTTACGTGCCATACGTGATACACGCTTGGGCGATCATGTCTCGAAATATACATGACTGACTGGGCAGAAGATTTTCTATCCTGCTCTTTAAACTATAGCTGAATGGAAGAAGAGATGTCTTGTATTAATCAGTAGTAATTAGTGGGGGACCAGTTTATTACTTCATAACAATTGAAAACCGATCCCCCACTTTATGCCCAGTAGAAGATTTAATCATGCTTCCAACTATTATATTCAATCAGTCAGTTAAGTGCCATATGTGATACACGCTTTGGACGCTCATGTTTCGAAAGAGACATGACTGACTGGACAGAAGATTATCCAGCAATAGGTTGCCATTACTTTCTGTGGTAGACTGGTTGACAGCCAAGATTATAGAAACAATCTGTTCTGTTATTTGACTCATAACTAGAAGGGGAAAATGTATTATATTATTAAGTAGTAATTAGTAGTAGTTTATTACTTCATAAAAATAGAAAACCGATCCCCCACTTTCCGCCTTAATCATACTTCCAGCTATTATAATCAATCATTCTGTTAAATGCCATACATGATACACGCTTTGGGTGATCATGTCTCGAAAGATACATGACTGACTGGGCAGAAGATTATCCCGCAATAGGCTGCCATTACTTTCTGTGGTATGATGGTTTCCAGCGAAAGTTATAGAACAATCTGTCCTGTTATTTAACCCATAACTGGAGTGAAGAGACGGATTAATTTCTTTCCCGAGTTTATTTGTGCGTAAGTGAACGCAAGTAATTCAACTGGAATTCGTACTCGGCTTCCCGATTTCTCGTTCCAAGCCGATATCCACTGCACCACAAAGCTGTACGATTTTTAAATTTTAACGTATCTACATGTGCATTTATTTGTTCTGTTTTTCTCATAAATTTTTCATTCTTTCATTCTAACCATCTTACTTTTTTGTTCATAATTACGTACAGCTATTTTTCATACTTACGTACAGTTATTTTTTCATACTTACGTCAGCTCTTTTTATACTTACGTACAGCTATTTTTTCATACTTACGTACAGCTCTCTTTCATACTTACGTACAGCTATTTTTTCATACTTACGTACAGTTATTTTAGACTTACGTACAGTTATTTTATTCATACTTACGTACAGCATTTTTCAAACTTACGCACAGCCATTTTTTGTTCATACTTACGAACAGCTTTTGTATACTTACGTACAGTTATGTTTTTCATACTTTCGTACAGTTATGTTTTTCATACTTACGTACAGCTATTTTTATACTTACGTACAGTTATTTTTTTCATACTTGCATACAGCTTTTTCACACTTACGTACAGCCATTTTTTGTTCATGCATACGTACAGTTTTTGTATACTTACGTACAGTTATGTTTTTCATACTTACGTACAGCTATGTTTTCATACTTACGTACAGCTCTTTTTATAATTATGTACAGTTCTTTTTCATACTTACGTACAGCTATTTTTCCATACTTACGTACAGCTCTTTTTATACTTACGTACAGTTATTTCTTCATACTTACGTACAGTTCTTTTTCATACTTACGCACAGTTTTTTTTCATACTTTCGTACAGTTATGTTTTTCATACTTACGTACAGCTATTTTTTCATACTTACGTACAGCTCTTTTCCATACTTACGTACAGCTTTTTTTCATACTTTCGTACAGTTATGTTTTTCATACTTACGTACAGCTCTTTTCCATACTTACGTACAGCTTTTTTTTCATACTTTCGTACAGTTATGTTTTTCATCATTACGTACAGCTATTTTTTTCGTACTTACGTACAGCTCTTTTTCTCATGGTCACGTACTTTTTTCCTATTTAGGTACAGCTCTTTTTTTTGTCATGTTTATGTACAGCTCTTTTTAATGCTAATATTTTTTCTCCTAGTTTCTTCCTTTTCAGTTTTCCTTCTATTTCAATGGTTCTCCTCTTTTTTTTTATTTGCATTTTCGTTTTCCACGTTTCTTTCTCAAAATTTATTATCTTTTCGTTTCTTTGCTTTCTATTTCAACATTTCTCTTTCATGTCTGCCTTCTTCTTTTTCACAACCTTTCCCTTTTATATATAAACTTCTTTTTCTTCTTTTCTTTTTTCCTCTTCTTTCTCATCTTCTTTTTCTTCTTCTTCTTTTTCATCTTCTTTTTCTTCTTCTTTTTCTTCTTCAACTTCTTTTTCTTTTTTCTTCTTTTTCTTGTATGATCTTTTTCAAATTCCTTTTCGTTTTTTTCTTCTCGTTTCTTCTTCTTCCACTTTTCCTTTACTTTCTTCTTCATTTTATTCCTGTTTTTCTTTTTCTTCTCCTTTCTCCGTTTCTTCTTTTTTCATCTTCCTCTTCATAATTCTTCTTCTAGTTCTTGCGTGATCTTATTTTCTTCTTTAACTTTTTTCTTCCCCTTCTTCTTTCTCTTTTTCTTCATCTTTTTTGTCTTTTTTTCTTTTTTGTATATCTTCTTCTTCTTCTTCTTCTTCTTCTTCTTCTTCTTCTTCTTCTTCTTCTTCTTCATGCGGGATCTCTTCATTTTTTCCTATTCTTTTCCTTTCACATTTTCTTTTTCTTCTATTTCTTTTTTCTTCTTTTTTTTCATTCTTTTCATTATTTTCTTAATTTTTTTCTTAAATTCTTTCCAATTTTCCTGCATGTTTTTTAGTTTGTTATTTTTATATTTTTATTCATTTTTTTTTTCCGGCGATTTTCTTTCAAAATTTATTCTTTCGTTACCTTCCCCGTCTCTACTTATTTTTTATTTCACTTCTTCCTCAACTTCCCCGTTTCTATTTCAAACCCAGCCATTGTTTTGTTTCTTTCTTTTTTTTGGGGAGGGGGGTAGGTATTTTTTTTTTTTTTGTTATTTTTATATCAAATTATTGTCTTCCACGACCAGATCTTTTGTTTCTATCTCCCGTTTTTCCATCCTTCCATTCCTCTCGATTTTTCCCTCCCTCGACCAATACATTTTTGTTTACATATTTCCTAAATACTTATGTAATCATCATCGTAGATTCCAATCTTTTCGTAAAATTGCCTCTTTGTCCGCCATTTTTTCCAGCCTTGCCATGTTTTCCTCTCAACTCAGCCACACTCTTAACAACACTGCCATTCTTTTTCTTACTTCATTTACTTTTGGCCACGTGACTGCAAAAGGCATGGACTCATGGCGATGTAATGTGAAAACATCACGTGACACTCTAATTAGCATACACTGATTTCAAATCAGGTGAATCCGGTGAAGGCTCTGCTACCTTCAGTATTCAAAGAGGGGTGGGGGCAGAGACGTTGATATGACTTACCCAAGGCATTCTTGTTAAATAATTTTAGATAGATAGATAGATAGATAGATAGATAGATAGATAGATAGATAGATAGATAATTTCTACACAAACACATATCGTTCCAAACTTATTAATTGAGCTCATAGCAGGTAAATATGTTTAATATTGATATGTATGTATGTATGTATGTATGTACGTACGTCTGTATGTATGTATGTATGTATGTATGTATGTATGTATGTATAGATAGATAGATAGATAGATAGATAGATAGATAGATAGATAGATAATTTCTACACAAACACACATCGTTCCAAACTTATTAATTGAGCTCATAGCAAGTAAATATGTTTCATATTGATATGTATGTATGTATGCATGCATGTATATATATATATATATATATATATATATATAGATAGATAGATAGATAGATAGATAGATAGATAGATAATTTCTACAGATTTCGAACCAAGCAAACTGCTATTAATTGAGCTTATATATATATATATATATATATATATATATATATATGTGTGTGTGTATTTAGGCAGTAAAACTTTCTTTTAGACATTAATAAATTACATTGATTGTGCCTGCTTATTTTTAATAAAATCCGTTCATACTTACGGATAATCTTTCGCGTATTATAATTGAAAGATATCAGAAATGAGTTGTAACGATGACGTATTATTATCATTTATTTCTCAATGTACCCAAGTACTTTCAATCTCTTTCCGAGATCATCTTCAGGGGTGTGAGTTATGACAACAAAAAATAACGGCAAAACTGTGTTGCTAAAAATTACTGTAATTTTTTTTCTGCTTCAAATATAACGGCTGACAAATTACAAGCGTTCATTAAAACGCGAAAATTATCCAAAATGGAATGTTTTTGTTGTTGTAATGTCATGATCATGCACGTGCTAAAGCATGAAAAAATGGTCTTTTATTAAACATTTGACAACATTAGTCCAGCATTCATAGCCAATTCTATTAATTGATGGCTTAAGTTTTTAATGAATATCGCCTCGAGAATCAGTAGGGTGCTTTTGTTGTTTTCTTGGTGTAGGATAGTTGTGTTATCGATCATTAATTTTATATTGTGAAGGTAAACAATGTTTTTGTAGATGTCTAGAAATGGACGAACGGTCTGACATGTGTAATTTAAGACGTATTGTTAATGCAGTTGTTGTAAATCCAACATGTATATTTGTTTTTGTTGGAGATACATTTTCCCAAGGGACATTTGAATTGATATATAATGTTGGTTTTACGTAACACATCAGTTGGTAGGGAGGAGTTATTACGGATAATTAAATTAGTAGTATGGTATTTTTTATAATATGCTACTAATTTTAAATTTTTATTAGAATTGATGAGATATAATAGTACGAATTAAATTTTTTAATTTTTTTTTTATCCTGTTTGTAATTATCGTGCATCTGGTTGCAATAAAAGAGTTTGATATGTTTTTTGTAGAAGTACCATATTGTGTTTGATGTGAGTTGAGTTTTTTGGATTATCGTCTTATTTCTTCATTTACAATGTAGTTTGGGAAGTCATTATTAATGAGAATCTGCTTAATATTTTTCAGTTCAGAGTAAAATATGTTTTTTGTGGAGGAATTGATTTCTGCTCGGTTAATTAAGTTGTGTATAAGTGCTACTTTTTAGTGTTATGTGAAAATGTAACAAAAGAAAAAATGATTATTGACCAAAACTCAGAGTTAAAAATCACATACAAATATTTAATTTACGATAAACACAAAATTATATATATATATATATATATATATATATATATATATATATATATATAATTTACAATTTTTTGGTATTCAAAACAAAAACGTAGTGTTTACTACTGGCAGGCGAAGTGTTACGAAGGCGAAGTATCACGACTGGGGAAAGATAGACATATTTTTGGCAGATTTTTTTGTGGGTCTTCCCGGCCATATTGGCTATATGGCCGGGAAGACCCACATTAAAAAGACCTTGTGTCACATTTCGTCTTAAGTGGGAAGGTGACTAAATACCGTTGCAGTTGGCAGTTGAGAGTATTCGTAGAGATCCGTGCGAGTTATTGGTGAGTACCGGAACTGATACGTAAGTTACCCAACTTACCCAGAGACTACCTCATCAAAGGTCAGACTAGCACTGAGCTCCACTCAGCTAGAATATGATACACGGATATACTATTTCCAACGACTTCACTTCAAGACTTGTATATATTTATTTCTTACTAATAGTATTCCTGGAGTTACTAGCCGGCGTTCAAGTTTGTATATTACGTTCAATATAACCTACTCCTTATCTGTTTTTGTTGTTCATTATTTTGTGCGGTTCCTCACCCGGAATCCACAACAATAAATTAAATAACAAATAGGAAACGTTTATCAATCTAACATGTTTCACTTTCATTAAAGCTTCATCAGAGAATGAGATATGGAGAAAAGAAGAAAGAAATATATGATAAAATAAAGAACTAATAGAAAATATTTATTAATCTAACATGTTTAACTTTTATTAAAACTTCATCAGAGAATGAGATATGGAGAAAAAGAAGAAAGAAATATATGATAAGATAAAGAACAAATAGAAAACGTTTATCAATCTAACATGTTTCACTTTTATTGAAGCTTCATGAAAGAATAAGATATGGAGAAAAAGAAGAAAGAAATATATGATAAGATAAAGAACAAATAGGAAACGTTTATTAATCTAACATGTTTCACTTTATTAAAGCTTCATCAGAGAATGAGATATGGAGAAAAGAAGAAAGAAATATATGATAAGATAAAGAACAAATAGAAAACGTTTATTAATCTAACATGTTTCACTTTTATTAAAGCTTCATCAGAGAATGAGATATGGAGAAAAAGAAGAAAGAAATATATGATAAGATAAAGAACAAATAGAAAACGTTTATTAATCTAACATGTTTCACTTTTATTAAAACTTCATCAGAGAATGAGATATCGAGAAAAGAAGAAAGAAATATATGATAAGATAAAGAACAAAAAAAACGTTTATCAATCTAACATGTTTCACTTTTATTAAAGCTTCATCAGAGAATGAGATATGGAGAAAAAGAAGAAAGAAATATATGATAAGATGAAGAACAAATAGAAAACGTTTATTAATCTAACATGTTTCACTTTTATTAAAGCTTCATCAGAGAATGAGATATAGAGAAAAAGAAGAAAGAAATATATGATAAGATAAAGAACAAATAGGAAACGTTTATCAATCTAACATGTTTCACTTTTATTGAAGCTTCATGAGAGAATAAGAGATGGAGAAAAAGAAGAAATAAATATATGATAAGATAAAGAACAAAAAAAAACGTTTATCAATCTAACATGTTTCACTTTTATTTAAGTTTCATCAGAGAATGAGATATGGAGAAAAAGAAGAAAGAAATATATGATAAGATAAAGAACAAATAGAAAACGTTTATCAATCTAACATGTTTCACTTTTATTAAAGCTTCATCAGAGAATGAGATATAGAGAAAAAGAAGAAAGAAATATATGATAAGATAAAGAACAAATAGGAAACGTTTATCAATCTAACATGTTTCACTTTTATTAAAGCTTCATCAGAGAATGAGATATAGAGAAAAGGAAGAAAGAAATATATGATAAGATAAAGAACAAATAGGAAACGTTTATCAATCTAACACGTTTCACTTTTATTAAAGTCTCGTTAAGCTTTAATAAAATTGAAACATGTTTCTTAAGCGTTTTGAATGTGTTTTTTATCTTATCATGTATTTTTTCTTTTCTTTTTCTCCATATCTCATTCTCTGATGAAGCTTTATTAAAATTGAAACATGTTAGATTGATAAACGTTTCCTATTTGTTTTTTATCTTATCATATATTTCTTTCTTCTTTTTCTCCATATCTTATTCTCTGATGAAGCTTTAATAAAAGTGAAGCATGTTAGATTGATAAACGTTTCCTATTTGTTCTTTATCTTATCATATATTTCTTTCTTCTTTTTCTCCATATCTCATTCTCTGATGAAGCTTTAATAAAAGTGAAACATGTTAGATTGATAAACGTTTCCTATTTGTTCTTTATCTTATCATATATTTCTTTCTTCTTTTCTCCATATCTCATTCTCTGATGAAGCTTTAATAAAATTGAAACATGTTAGATTGATAAACGTTTCCTATTAGTAATAAAACTAAAAAAGGTCTGTTAAGCGTTTCTTATTTGTTCATTATTTTATAATAAAGTTTCGTTCTGCGTATGATGATAAAGGCCTCTAAGTGGTTGGCTCTGAGGGACGTGGAATAAACTCTTAATTGATGTTGACCCCAGGTCCGCACTAACGTGTATGGTAGCAATTGTTATTGTCCCAGCCATAGTTAAATAATGAACACCCAAACTTGTATCAAAACAGAAAAATGTAAAATTGCATTATTAAAAATACCAGCAATACTTTTTTGAAAAATAAAATACTAAATCTCACAAGAAAATATAATTTCGGCGTTAAATGACCAATTAAGATTTTGATATGTCGACAACCAAAAACAAACCAAATCAGGGTGATTTGCGTTTATTTGTCTTACTATTTTTATTCTTAAAATGGCGTCTTCCCGGTCAAAACTGTGATCAATAAATACTCTTTACACATTTCACCCAAACAAACGCTCTAAAATTGATAAATCTCAAGGGTTTACTAAATGTGCTTTGGAGTGCGCGCACGTGTGGAGGAGACAGGCCGAGAATGTGAAAGAAAAAATACAGTTACCAGCGTACGAGATCTGAAGATAGTTTTCTAGACAGATATTGAGAGATCGAAATAGATTGATTCATATTAAGATAGATAGATAGATAGATAGATAGATAGATAGATAGATAGATAGATAGATAGATAGATATGAGAAGAATTAAGATAGATAGATAGATAGATAGATAGATAGATAGATAGATAGATAGATAGATATGAGAAGAATTAAGATAGATAGATATAAGAAGAATTAAGATAGATAGATAGATAGATAGATAGATAGATATAAGAAGAATTAATATTGATAGATATAAGAAGAATTAAGATAGATAGATAGATAGATATAAGAAGAATTAATATTGATAGATAGATAGATAGATAGATATGAGAAGAATTTAGATAGATAGATAGATAGATAGATAGATAGATATGAGAATTTAAGAATTTAGATAGATAGATAGATAGATAGATAGATAGATAGATAGATAGATAGATATGAGAAGAATTTAGATAGATAGATAGATAGATAGATAGATAGATAGATAGATAGATAGATATGAGAAGAATTAAGATAGATAGATAGATAGATAGATAGATAGATAGATAGATAGATGAGACAATATGAGAAAACGATACACATTTATAAGCACAACATTTTGGTGTTTCTTGACCAAATACAAAAATGTATGAGCAATTTTATTTTTCCTGTACTGGCAACTCGGTTTCTGTCATTATCTCATCGCCATCACGTAACTCCCCTGTACCTTATCAATAAATTCCTTCCTAGTAATATTTCTGATGAGATTTCCTCTTTTGGTAGCTAGACTTTAAGCGCGGTTCCTGTTTGGCGGCAAGGGTCTCATTAATTCACAGTTCAAATTCCTATAAGTAACAGTAAATTCTAGCTTAACAATTTCTTCTCCTTTATTTCACGCTCATCCGGATTTTTGCTTTCCGCTGAACTTTAATTTTAACGCCAAATCGGGGGAGCCGAGTTCGAATTCCAGTTGAATTCCTTGCATTCACATGCGCACAAATACCCTTGGGAAAGGTATTAATCCGTTTCTTCCCTCCAGTTATGGGTTAAATGACAGGACAGATTGGGTTCTACAGTCTTACTCTTCAACCAGTCTACCACAGAAAGTAATGGCAACCTACTGCGCGATAAACTTCTGCCCAGTCAGAAATGTCTATTTCGAGACATGATCGCCCAAACCGGGTATCACTCATGGCACTTAACTGATTGACTGAATATAATAGTTGTAAACATGATTAAGACTGCTACTGAGCATAAAGTGGGGGATCGGTTTTCCATTGTTATGAAGTAATAAATTGATCCCCCACTGATTAATACAATACATCTCTTCTTCCATTCAGACATAATTTAAAGAGCAGAATAGAATATCTTCTGCCCAGTCAGTCATGTCTCTTTCCAGACATGATCGCCCAAACCGGGTATCACATATGGCACTTAACTGACTGATTATTCTCTATGATTAATGATTTTTTTTTCATATTCTTTTCAACTCAGTATACCATTGCGTCTTCGTGGCTTTATTGCCTTGCTTACGGAGAAAGGATTAAAATGAGTTGAGTTTAAGATTTCTTTTTTTCTTTTTTTTTTTTTTTTTTGCGGGATGGCCTTCGTTTTAGATTTTCCAGTAAGCTGAAAATTAAACTTCATAATAATGTGTTTCATATTGTTCAAAGTGCTTTTTGGTCGACTACTTTCAAATATTTGACATTAACATGAAAGTTCATCATATCATTTAAAGTAGAAAAAGGTTGGATTGATTTAATCCGGGCTCTTTTATGAATGATATATTTATAATTTAAATATCCATGGGTCATCTCGAAGGGAATCCTTGTTTTATTTTTTTATTTTTTTTATTTTTTTATTTTTTATTTATTATTTTTTTGTTTTTTGTTTTTTAAGTTAATTCGTTAGGGGTCACAAAACTTGACAGAGTCGGTAAATTAAGGTATTATTAACTTTAAAAACACTTTTAAATAAATACCTTTAATTTTTCTATAATTATTCCCCATGTGTCAATAAATCTATCTATCTATCTATCTATCTATCTATCTATCTATCTATCTATCTATCTATCTCAGTCTGTTCACATCTATCTATCTATCTATCTATCTATCTATCTATCTATCTATCTATCTATCCCAATCGGTTCATCTATCTATCTATCTATCTATCTATCTATCTATCTATCTATATATCTATCTCAGTCTGTTCAGATCTATCTATCTATCTATCTATCTATCTATCTATCTATCTATCTATCTATCTATCTATCTATCTTCATATGAGTCAAAGTATTTCGATCTCTCTGTATCTACCAAACTATTTTGGGATCTTGTACTCTGGTAACTATTTTTTCTTTCACATTATCTCTTTCTCTCTCTCTCTCTCTCTCTCTCTCTCTCTCCCACACACACACACACACACACACACACACACAAACACAAGCACACACACACTCACACACACACAAGCACACACACAAGAACATTCGCATATACATATATATATATATTTCTTGTTTGGATATCGCAGTTTATCCTCCTTGATAGTTTTGTGTCGTTTCATATTTACGTATTCCTTATTTGCCAACGGGTAAGGGACAGAGGCGATAACAAAAAGTGATTTCCCCTCAGCTTTTCCTCTTCTCCATTACTTCTCCCCAGCTTTGTCGCCAAAGTCCCATGCCAGCCCGTCTCCTTAACGCT
Organism: Ascarosepion bandense; assembly: GCA_037127315.1. Lineage (NCBI taxonomy): Eukaryota > Metazoa > Mollusca > Cephalopoda > Sepiida > Sepiidae > Ascarosepion > Ascarosepion bandense. The sequence goes on from JBBBDQ010030175.1 coordinate 327,409, forward strand.
GTCAGCGTTCAACCGATACAAACTAATTAACATTGTCGAAAAAAAAGGCCATTAGTTCAAAATCACTTTGAGCCATAATCAAATGCATGTTCTGTTTGAGTCTCGGCTCAAAGTGCCTAACCGCTCAAGCCAAGAGCGATCCAGCTCATCCTCTCCGCTTTCTTAACCAATTAAGACGAGCGCCGATGTCCTGGACTCGGCTTAATGAGTTACGTTTCCGACAAACAAACCGCTTTGAATCGCTCGACCTCCTTTCTCGCTTTCTTGCTTGCTTTTTTGCTTCCCTGTGTATTTTTTTTTTAATTGACATCATCTTTCTCTGTTTCTTTCGTTTCTTGATAGTGTTTCGATTTAGTTTTTGTCTTTCTCTCTTGTTTCTTTCGCTCACTTTCTCTATCTCATACACACACACACGCACATACTTGCATACACACATTCGTAGACTTTACTCCTTTCTTTCCATTTGTTTCTCGGAAATGATTTTTTATCATCCAGAAGTGATATTTGATGATGATCAAGTCGCTTTCTATATCAAATTAGCATCTTTCATTTGTTCTCTCATTCGATTTCTTCTTCAATCACATTTGTGCTTTCATTTTTTTCCCTTTTTCTTTCCACAATCTCCATGTGTTTAAATGTAAAGTCAATAGTCATCTCCTGTCTCTCTAACTTGCATCCTCTCTCTCTCTCATGCTCCTTTCTCCATTCACTCCACTCTCATCAGTATTCTCATCCTTCTTTTACCCACTTCCTGACACTCCCTATAACCCGTCACTCTTTCTCATAACTTTCCTCCTATGTAACCCCCTGCGCACCAGTGGCAGTAAAATGCCTTGCTTGTGGTGATATGAATATTTAAAAACAATCTTACGATTCTTTCTTTCTTTCTTTCTTGCTTTTTTCTTTCTTTCTTTCTTTCTTTCTTTCTTTCTTTCTTTCTTTCTGTTTTTTTCTTTCTTTCTTTCTTTCCTTTCTTTCTTTCTTTCTTTCTTTCTTTCTGTCTTTTTCTTTCTTTCTTTCTTTCCTTTCTTTCTTTCTTTCTTTCTTTTTCGTTTCTTTCTTTCTGTCTTTTTCTTTTCTTTCTTTTTTTCTTTCTTTCATTTTTGTTTCTTTCTTTTTTGTTTGTTTGTTTCTTTCTCTCTTTCTTTCTGTCTTTTTCTTTCTTTTCTTTCTTCCTTTCTTTCTTTCTTTCTTTCTTTTTCGTTTCTTTCTTTCTGTCTTTTTCTTTTGTTTCTTTCTTTCTTTCTTTCTTTTTTGTTTCTTTCTTTTTTGTTTGTTTGTTTCTTTCTCTCTTTCTTTCTGTCTTTTTCTTTCTTTTCTTTCTTCCTTTCTTTCTTTCTTTTTCGTTTCTTTCTTTCTGTTTTTCTTTTTCTTTTCTTTCTTTCTTTCTTTCTTTTTTGTTTCTTTCTTTTTTGTTTGTTTGTTTCTTTCTCTCTTTCTTTCTGTCTTTTTCTTTTTCTTTTCTTTCTTTCTTTCTTTCTTTCTTTTTCGTTTCTTTCTTTCTGTTTTTCTTTTTCTTTCTTTCTTTCTTTCTTTTTTGTTTCTTTCTTTTTTGTTTGTTTGTTTCTTTCTTTCTTTCTTTCTGTCTTTTTCTTTCTTTTCTTTCTGTCTTTTTCTTTCTTTTCTTTCTTCCTTTCTTTCTTTCTTTCTTTTTCGTTTCTTTCTTTCTGTCTTTTTCTTTTCTTTCTTTTTTTCTTTCTTTCTTTTTTGTTTCTTTCTTTCTTTCTGTCTTTTTCTTTCTTTTCTTTCTTCCTTTCTTTCTTTCTTTCTTTCTATTTCGTTTCTTTCTTTCTGTCTTTTTCGACAACTAGCATTATAATACTTTCTTTCATTCTACAAATATATTTGTTTACTTTTATCTATCTATCATCAACAATTTGTTTTCTGATGGCTGTCATCTCTGTCTCTGTCTGTCTGTCTGTCCGTCTGTCTCTTACTCTCTCTCTTAAACTCTCCGTCTGTCTCTTTCAATGTCACTTTCTTTTTTGGTCCTGGGTATGACGGTAAACTACATCCGGCAGGAAGGCGTCTGATTGGGAGGTTGTGAGAAGCGTGGAACCACCTCTTAATTGCTGTTGTTCTCAGATCCACCCTGACCCAGATAGGCAGCACATGTTAGGGTCCCAGCTATGGGAAAATAGTTAACCCCCAAACTGGAGTTAAAAAACTATGAAAGTATGGAAGACTTTTATAGAAAAATATATATTTTCGAAGGAAAAAAGAAATTATTTACCAACAAAACGTTTTTGAATGAAAAATATTAGCAACAAAACGTTTTTGAATGAAAAATATTAGCAACAAAAGGTTTTTGAATGAAAATATTAGCAACAAAACGTTTTTGAATGAAAAATATTAGCAACAAAACTTATTTGAATGAAAAATATTCGCAACAAAATGTTTTTGAATGAAAAATATTAGCAACAAAACGTTTTTGAATGAAAAATATTAGCAACAAAACGTTTTTGAATGAAAAATATTAGCAACAAAACGTTTTTGAATGAAAAATATTAGCAACAAAACTTTTTTGAATGAAAAATATTCGCAACAAAACGTTTTTGAATGAAAAATATTAGCAACAAAACGTTTTTGAATGAAAAATATTAGCAACAAAACATTTTTGAATGAAAAATGTTACCAACCAAAAGTTTTTGAATGAAAAATGTTACCAACAAAACGTTTTGGAATGAAAAATGTTACCAACAACTGTGATTTAAAATAAAAATATGTTTCTGGCCTTAAATGACCCTTTAGAAGTTGATAGGCCGTTAAACAGGAAGAAACAAACAAACAAATTTCTTTTTAATCTAAACTTAAAACAATTTGGACATGGAGTTAAAAATATTCCCATGCTAAATGTTCTAATTAGTTTTTTTTCGTGTACCTCGACTAGATAAATTTAAGGGTACTACTAGTTCTCACCGCTTTACTATTGAACAAGCTAGATGCAACCGCCACTTCTACTCTAAAAGTTTCTTTTCTCACAATTCTCACCTGTGGAACTCCCTTCCGATTTCTTCCTTTTTTCATTATTCTCTTCAAAAATCCAATTAAGACGTCCATCGTCATCTTCATTTTCTTTTAGGTCTGTTCCTATTTTGTCCTTTCCTAAATACTCCCCATTAAAGTCTTCTCATTCGTTTTCACCCCGAGTAACCCCTAGCGTCTTAGTGATATTACCGCCGCTGAAACGATTAAAACTGAGTGATGCTTGTGGTCCCTTTGTCTTTTCTATAATTATTCCCATGGCAACTGCTCAGGCGAGTTTTTTCCTGGTTCCCTGATCACTTTTATATATGCGTGCTACTAGATTGGCCTTAAGGTCCCACCCTTTAAATGTAACCGCCTCTTCTACTCTAATAGATTCTTTTCTCGCAGTTCATGTTTGTGGAACTCCCTTTCCTTTGATTGTATCCCTGATAGCTACAATTTCCAAAAGTTTAAATGTGACATCATCGCCCTGGGTCACATTCCAACCACACCTACTGAACAGGTGAAGAGGCTCATCCCTTGTTTCCCGTTTAGGATGTGGTTTCCGGTTTTCTCTTTTCCAATCTTTTCACTCTTTTTTTATTTTCTTTTTTTTTTCAATTGGAGTAGATAGACTAAACTATCGTCCGGTTAACACTCCACCCACATTTATTGAACAGGTGAAGAGGCTCATCCCTTGTTCCCTGTTTGGGATGTGGTTTCCGCTTTCTCTTTTCCATTCTTTTCACTCTTTTCTTTTTTTCAATTCTTTTTACCCTTACGTAGCCCTTGCGCATCAGTGGCGTTACCGCCTTGCTTGGGGTGAAATGATTAAAAAAGAAATTGACATCTTCTATCTACTTGATTCACATCCATACTTTATCCGTTCTTCGACATCTAATATATTGGATATATATATATATATATATATATATATATATCTGATATATTGGATAACAACGTTGGTTGGTTCCAGTGACTTGGCACAATGAGTTGCGAGTTCAATACCTGGCTACAGCAGATGTGAACAAAAAACTTGTGTTAACAGGAGATAACTAATACTGAGACATCTGGAAGAAGCATTACTCATTGAACTAGAACAATCTCTCCTGGTAGACGAAATAAATGCTTCAGATCGAAATAAAAAGTTTAGTTTGAAGAAGGCCGTGAATATGACAACAAAGATGAGGACAAAAATTCGCACAATAAAAACAGAAAAAAATGTTTATTAGTATATTTACATTGTACCAAAGATTATATAAGAATCAGTATGAAATGTACAGGTGTTGCACAGGTGTGCTCAGCGGGGGATCAAAAAAATAAGCCGACCCTACACGACGCATAGATTCATTCTTACACAGACACACGTGTAAAAACGCTGACCGTGGCCAGTTTAATCTGATAAACACCGCCAGTAATCCCCAATGTGGTTTAGTGACAAAGGAATTAAAAAGCTACTGGGGACATCGGAAAAGCCAGTTCTTTAGGAAAATTAAATTATTATTTTGATTTTATTTCTCCCTTTATACAATTTCGTGCGCATTCATTTATATGCCGTATTCTTTCAGAATGTAATGGATCATGGCCCTCCACATCTTCTTTTACATCATAGCTTTTAATATGCTTTATTTTGTTATTTCTCCTAAACCCTGTTCTGTCATCCACTTGCTCAAGCCCATCAACTATGTTAAGCGCTTTTTCTTTTGTCCTTATTTCCTCTCTATTCGCCATATGAGTATCACATTCTCTAAACCTTTCTTTCTCATTACAGGTCCTAGAAATTTCAACTGTCACTTTCTGATATTATTCTTTTGTTACCATTCTCTCCAAAACTTTGTTTTGCTCACATATTCTGCCCATGACATCCTTAGCATTCTTCTGTAGAACATACATTCCTGTTGCTTCGTGTCTTTTCTTCATCTTTGGGAAGATTATTCAGCTTTCACTTCCATATAGGAGGATTGATATTACATAACAGTTCGGTAGTCTTTTCTTTGTTTCTCTTGCTTCAAGTCACTTCTTCATCTGTGAGGAGATTGTCCAGTATTCCCTTCCATATAGGAGGATTGATATTACATAAGAGTTCGGTAGTCTTTTCTTTGTTTCTCTTGCTTCAAGTTTCTTCTTCATCTGTGAGGAGATTGTCCAGTATTTACTTGCGTATAGGAGGATTGATATTACATAAGAGTTCAGTATTCTTTTCTTTGTTTCTCTTGCTTCAGGTCTCTTCTTCATCTGTGAGGAGATTGTCCAGCATTCACTTCCATATAGGAGGACTGATATTACATAACAGTTCAGTACTCTTTTCTTTGTTTCTCTTGAATCAAGTCTCTTCTTCATCTGTGAAGAGATTGTCCAGCATTCACTGCCATATAGGAGGACTGATATTACATAACAGTTCAGTATTCTTTTCTTTGTTTCTCTTGATTCAAGTCTCTTCTTCATCTATGAGGAGATTGTCCAGTATTTACTTGCGTATAGGAGGATTGATATTATATAACAGTTCAGTACTCTTTTCTTTGTTTCTCTTGCTTCAAGTCTCTTCTTCATCTATGAGGAGATTGTCCAGCATTCACTTCCATATAGGAGGACTGATATTACATAACAGTTCGGTAGTCTTTTCTTTGTTTCTCTCGCTTCAAGTAGCCTGCGTAAAGTACAGAAAGTTAGAGATGCATATTAATAAAAGTTACTGACCGATCATGAACCACCACAAGAACTAAAAAAGTAGAGAGATGCAGACAGAAGAGTACATGAAACTTTTCTTAGATTTGAAAACATGGATGCTGTGGAGTACTAGAGAAGCCTTGCTCATAATTACCAAATGAACTAAATAAAGCCGTGTACGGTTTTTAGTCCATATTTTTTATATTTTCAAGAGCTTGTTTTTATTTTTCAATAAAAGTTTTAAAACTTGTTTTTAAGATTTAATGCTCGCAAATCTCATATATGTCAGTCAATACCCGTTACCCAGCCCCCTTAAACATCATATCTTATTGCTACTATAGAAAACATACTTTTCAGATCCATCAATTTAGATCATCTATACAGTCAGTCAGTTAAGTACCATGCGCGATACACGCTTTCGGCGATCATGTCTCCAAAGAGACATGTCTCCAAAGTGACATGACTGACTGGGCAGAACATTATCCCGCAGTAGGTTGCCATTGCTTTCTGCGGTAGACTGGTTGCCGACCAAGGCTATAGAACCCAATCTGTCCTGTTATTTAACCCATAACTGGAAGGAAGAGACGGATTAATACCTTTCCCAAGGTTATTTGCGCGTAAGTGAATGCGAGGAATTCAACTGGAATTCGAACTCGGTTCCCCGATTTCTCATTCCGAGCCGATATCCACTGCGCCACAACGCACATCCGCTATACAAGGTAATTATATTACCCAAGTTTAAATAAAATAATATTGCTAGAAAATCCGAATTTATTGAATGGATTTGAATTTATAAACAAACTTTTTTTTAATTTTTTTTTAATCGTATCACCCCAAGCAAAGCGGTAATTCCACTGATGTGCAGGGGGCTACATAAGAGTAAAAAGATTAATTAGAAGAGAGTGAAGAGGAAGACGAACCAGCTAGAAAGAAGCAAGAGAAGAATGGGAATACAGGTGTGATGATGTTAAAACGCCCGGCTTAGAGCCAAATCAGCTAGCGCCGAAACGGCCGGGCCCAAACTGCCAAGCCCAAACGGTCAGGCCCAACTGTCAACCGGGGCCCAAACGTCGGGCCCCAAATTGCCAGGCCCAAACGGGCGGGCCCAAACTGCCAGGCCCAAACGGTCAGGCCCAACTGTCAACCGGCGCCCAAACGTCGGGCCCCAAATTGCCAGGCCCAAACGGCCGGGCGCAAACGCCAGCACCCAAACGGCCGCGCCATAATTACCACGTTCCAGATTCTGAGCATAAATATCACTTTCCTTGTTCCGGCGTCTTTGACGAACCCGCACTGTTCTTGTCCTATTTTCTGGGCTGATTCTGCTGCACCCTCTTTTCATCAGAATTCGGATGATCAGCTGAAAGTGGGTCATTAGGATAATAGTGAAGTCTACATTCGTTTGCGCCCGGTTTCTAAGGCAGTGCTATGAAAATAGTTCTACCTAGATCTTTCGGTATATCTCACTGGATATTGAAATTCTGTAATTCTGTCTATGTGGAGGCATCCCTTTCTAGTTTTGTATATCTGCTGAAATCATATTACATCTATATGCCGGCTGTTTGCTTCTAGTATAAATTATTGATTTTTCTAATGTTTTTCCCGAATATGACAAAGTTGCTGAGAAGTTCCAAAAGATATTTGTGGCGTATTTTATTGAAAGCATTTGCATAATCTAAAAAAAACGGGTACATTTCCTTCTGCGTTTGTATTGCACTTTCTGATAAGATTCTGAACATAAATATTGTATTACTTCTTCTGGTGTCTTTGGTAAACTCGCACTGTTCTTGTACCAACTTTGGCCTGATTCTGCCATGTAGGCTTCAAGGTACGGATAAATTGCATTATTTGTCTGTTTACTATTTATCCATATCTGGGGCCCTAACAGGATTTCTTATGTTGTTGTTTTACAACGTATAAGTCTCAATTACTTTACCAGATGTTACCACCCCGAGACAAGGTGGACTTGGAAACAGTATCATTAAAATGGTGGTTCCACACACACTTACACTGCTAATCATCCGATCAGAGACTTTTCAAATGGTTAAGTTGTAGAAAACGAATCAATCAGTTATTTTCGCTATAGAATCTATTTATGTCTTCCTCTGGAATTAAATTCTATTATAAAAAATAATGATTTCATAGGTTTATTTTGTAAAGTCTCCTCTTAAAAAGTTTAAGGTAATCCAAAATTTTTACACCAACCATTAGTATCAGTATTTTTTTTATAATCGTTTCACCCCAAGCAAGGCAGTTCTGCCACGGGTGCGCAGGGGGTTACATAATGGGAGAGTAAAGAGAGGAGAACAGGTTATAGTAGGTTTCGGAGAATGGGTAGAAGTATGGGTACATTGTTGTCAAGAGAGCTGCTTTAGAGAAAATTGTAAAGTGAGAAAAAGAATGGGAGTCAAAGAAATAAAAGATGACAGTTGATGTTGCATTTAAACTCTTGGAGATTGTAGCTAAAAGAGAAACAAGAAAACGGAAGGGAGTTCCACAGAAGGAAAGTGCGACAAAAGAAGCTGATGGAGAAGAAGTTTAGTTTCACAGTAAAAGGGTGGGACTTTGTTGCCAGTCTAGTAGCTCGAGTAAATTTGCGTAGTGGGTGGGCACCAAGGGGCTAAGCTCGTCGGAACAGAATCCGTGAAAGTATCGCGTCGGTGAGAGAGAGACTGGAGTCTGGCTGCCAGGTCAGGATCGACTACATTGCAGATTCTTTTTTGGGCTTAGTCAGCAGTGATTGCAGAGTGGTCTTAGAAGGTTGAATATGTCTTAAAATAAAAATAAAAAAGGCCTCGTTTCTATCAATAATAGCAAGATAGATAGATATTGAGACTGGGATAGATAGATAGATAGATAGATAGATAGATAGATAGATAGATAGATAGATAGATATGAAGAGACTGAGATAGATAGATAGATAGATAGATAGATAGATAGATATGAAGAGACTGAGATAGATAGATAGATAGATAGATAGATAGATAGATAGATAGATAGATATCAGGAGACTAGGATAGATCGATATGAGGAGACTAGGATAGATAGATAGATAGATAGATAGATAGATAGATAGATAGATAGATAGATAGATAGATAGATAGATATGAAGAGACGGGGATAGATAGATAGATAGATAGATAGATAGATATGAAGAGACTGAGATAGATAGATAGATAGATAGATAGATAGATAGATAGATATGAAGAGACTGAGATAGATAGATAGATATGAAGAGACTGAGATAGATAGATAGATAGATAGATAGATAGATAGATAGATAGATAATCAAGAGACTTTCGTAGATAGATATGAAGAGAGTGGGATAGATAGAGAGAGATAGATAGATAGATAGATAGATAGATAGATAGATAGATAGATAGATATGAAGAGACTGAGATAGATAGATAGATAGATAGATAGATAGATAGATAGATAGATAGATAGATAGATATGAAGAGACTGGGATAGATAGATAGATAGATAGATAGATAGATAGATAGATAGATAGATATGAAGAGACTGGGATAGATAGATAGATAGATAGATAGATAGATAGATAGATAGATATGAACAGACTAGATAGATAGATAGATAGATAGATAGATAGATATGAAGAGACTAGATAGATAGATAGATAGATAGATAGATAGATAGATAGATAGATAGATATGAAGAGACTAGATAGATAGATAGATAGATAGATAGATAGATAGATATGAAGAGACTAGATAGATAGATAGATAGATAGATAGATAGATAGATAGATAGATAGATATGAAGAGACTAGATAGATAGATAGATAGATAGATAGATAGATAGATAGATAGATAGATAGATAGATAGATAGGGAGCATTCTAGGATGTATAATAGTATCTGAAACAGGAATATAGTTTTGTTGGAGTTTTATTGAGGAATACAGTTTGGTTTAATTTTTGTAGGGTACAATTTGTTTTATAATAATCTCATCCGAAGCAAGGCAGTACTGTCACTGGTGTGCAGAGGGTTACATAATTGGATATTGAAGAGAAAGAACAACAGGTCACAATAAGTGTCGGAGAATGTTTAAGAGAAGGATGTGAGCACTGGTGTGAAGAGAGCTGCGTGAGTGTAAAGTTTAAAGAGAGACGACCGATAGGAGTCAAGGAGATAGGATATGACAGTTGACGTTGCATTTAAACTCTTCGAGACTCTAGCTTTCAGGTAAACAAGAATACAGGCGGAAAATGCGTGCAACGAAGCTATTAGTGTAGAAGAGGTTACACTTGATTGTTTTCACAGTAAAAGGATGGGACCTTGTTGATAGTCTAGTAGCTCGAGTGAATTCGCTCAAGTGTGGGACATCAAGGAGCGAAGCTCATCAGAGCAGAATCCGTGGAAGTATTGGTAGAAGAGACAGAGGGAAGCCACATCTCGTCTGAGAGAGAGACTGAAGCCTGGCTGCCAGGTTAGGATCGACTACATTGCAGATTCTTTTTTGGATTTTGTCGAGAACACCAATGTGAACAGCAGAGGCGCCTGACCACATATGACCGCAGTATTCAATGCAGGATGCGGATGCTGGATTTGTAAATGTGCATGATGGATTCAGAAGACAAATACTTCCTGGTTCGACACAGGGACACAACCTTCTTAGCAGTATATTTAGCTATTAATTCAATGTAGTGGTTCTACTTAAGATCAGCTAAGAGATGAGGCTGAGTCCACAACAAACAACAAAAAGAATGCTAAAGCTATAGGGTGATCGTTAATTTGGCCTTGTGTCATGCATAAACCGAACGCCTTACATCTTACTGATTTATTCATTTTCATCAGGTTATTATCAGGTTAGCTGGAATGTGTATATTTGTGGAATAGTGGAAGAATAAAAATAAGTATTTTGAATGTTAAAATAGAAATTTATTGATAGAAAAGATGTTAATGTTCAATGAGAAAGTTGAGGGTATCAATAGTTCTTAGTAGTCTGTTATCGTTGAGTCGAATCGTTGAGAAGAAGAAGAAGAAGAAGAAGAAGAAGAAGAAGAAGAAGAAGAAGAAGAAGAAGGAGAAAGTAGGTGAATATGCGATGCGACCTTATGTCTGGGTCGACTTGAATTTTCTCCCGTTACATTTTAGTTGTTTTTCTCTTCCTGCTCCCATCTGACTGTCTGACTGACACTGACCGAAGCATTTATAGACATTTAGCTTTTCGCACTGGATCGTTAACTCTTTTTAGTCTTGCAAATCGCTTCCATTGGTCAGAAAATCAATTTAACATCCACTCGCGAAATCCAGTTTCGACTTTTCCTTTAAGCACATGATCAATCCTTTTTCTATTCGGCAAAACCAGGATTTCACAAGTCATTGTGAATGTTGGTAAAAAAGATGAAGAGAATTGAATTTAATTCTTAATTTCCTATCCACCACAATATCATTCCACCTAAATACTAGTGCATGACGGATAATTTCCTCCCAAATGAAGTGAATTGAAACTACAGAATCAACGTATAGTGTATTGAACTGTTATGTAATACCGGTCCTCCTATATGACAGTTAATACCGGACAATCTTCTCACAGATGAAGATATTTGAAGTAAGTGTGTAGGGCCCTAGGCTGTCGGAAATTTACAGATGTAACGGGTCTCCTGATTGGCTGATTTAACCCGAACCTCGTTTTGAACTTTAGGCGGGCTTTACCAGAGGTTTTATGTTTTTTTTCGGATGGTTTTTGTTCTCTCCTTTTTTCAGCTAGCACGAACAGTATCGAACAGTATCGAACAGTATCGGACGTAATTGTGCCGCTCCGGATTTTTGTTGCAGCAGGGCCCAAATTGGCGCCCACTTGTCTCGCTATATCGAGACCATCTTACCAATTCTTTGTAATCTTTTAGGCTAATGCCATAACTTTGTAACAGAGAAAATCTCTTGTTACCCTTCTTACCTTAAAAAGGATACCCTATGGGCAAAGCCTTGCCTTCCTAGAGAAAAATTCTCTAAGCACTATCATCTTATACCAAGATAAGAAACTGTGAAAGAAGCTGACCCAGAAGAAAGTTCCTGTACGTCGCGGATCGCAGTTCCTTGTGTCTTTTTCATCCCACTCCTAGACGGAGGATACTATACCAAGCTAAGCAGAGAAAAGAGACTATACCAAGCTACACTGTAGCAGCAAAATTCAGCATATTTTTGCAAGACAAATAAATTGTTTTTTCTATACCAGGTATGTCTTGTTATGTTTGATAATTTCCTTTCACTGCTTAAGCGCTAAGCTATGTGAATATATTTCTCACAAGGCTATTCTTGGAAAATTGGTTTTATGCTAAACACGTTCGAAGTCCTCACGATTTAAATATCAGAAGGTTGAAGGTTGGATGTTGAAATGTGGAAGGATAAAATATTTCGTTTGTACATTAAAGTAAAATTTTTATTAACAGAATAAAAAATTGTAAGAAGAAAAATAAAATGTTCACAGAGAAAATGCATGCAGTTAATTGTGTTACGTGTTAATTGTAACGAAAGAAAAAAAAATGATTGACCAAAACTCAGAGATAAATCACAAACAAATATTTAATTTACAAAACACACTAAATAGTTAATATAACTAATGCGACCGGCTCTCTCTCACCGGCGCGACGTGGCTTCCCTGTGTCTCTTCTATAAATACTTTCACGGCTTCTGCTCCGATGAACTTAGATCACTAGTGCCCCCTAGGTTCGAATTTGCACGAGATACTAGATTAGCAACTAGATCCCACCCTTTTACAGTGAAACCGATAAAATGCAACCACAACTTCTGCTCCAAAAGTTTCTTTTCTCGCACTTCTCGACTGTGGAATACCCTTCCACAAGACTGCTTCCCCGACGGCTACAATCTCCAGGAGTTTAAATGTAAGGTCAATAGACACCTCCTAACAAACTAACTCGCTTCCATTCTTTCAAACACTACACCCACCCACCCAACTATCTATCACCCCCCTTTTGACATTTCCTATATCTAACCACTCTTTCTATTTACCTTCCTCCATGTAGCCCCAAGCGCAATAGTGGCAGTGGAATGCCTTGCTTGGGGTGAAATGATTAAAAAAAAAACAAACAAACATACAAATTTTGTTGCATTCAAAACAAGAAACATACCTCGGTGATGCTTGACAAAATTGGCCTTGTGCCAAACACAACCGAAATCCCCACAATTTAAAATATCAGAAGGTTGAAGGTTGGATGTTAAAATGTGGAAGGATAAAATATTTCGTTTGTACATTAAAGTAAAATGTTTATTAACAGAATAACAAAATTGTAAGAAGAAAAATATAAGTGAAATTTCGTTAACTGAACACTACAACCTATTTGGGAGAAGAAAAATGTTCACTGAGAAAATGCATTCAGTTTTGTAGTTAAAATTGTTCAAAGAGAAATGTAAGTATTTAAAATGTCCCACAGAAATTAAGAGTTCATGGTCGATAGTAATAAGTAGCTAAGTGTCCCGGGGCGTATACTGATAGTAGCAGAATGTGAAGTCTTATGTTCCATCCCCTTTTTGGTAGGTTGGCAACAGAGTGAGAAAAAAGGTGAAACAAATAAAGAAATTGTACTTAGAGTGTCCTGTTGTTGTTGCTGTTGTCGTTGTTTTCTTTGGCGGTGTGGAGTAAAATAAAGAAAAGGAAAATTGGATAAAGACGTAAAAATGAATATGTGACGCGCCCTGACGTCCGGGTCGGATTCTTGAAATTTCTTTTGTTACATTGGCACAAGATCCGTCAGCTAACCGCTCTCATGATAGAATCATTTTGACCGGTCACAGAATGTGGTTAAATAATTTATTATCGTCATGTAAACTATCGCCCGGTTCACACTCCACCCACGTCTATTGAACAGGTGAAGAGGCTCATCCCTTGTTTCCTGTTTAGATTGTTGTTTCCGGTTTTTGTCTTTTCCAATCTTTTCACTCTTTTTTTATTTTATTTATTTATTTTTTTCAATTAGAGTAGATAGACAAAACTATCTCCCGGCTCACACTCCACCCACGTCTATTGAATAGGTGAAGAGGCTCATCCCTTGTTTCCTGTTTAGGATGTAGTTTCCGGTTTTTCTCTTTTCCAGTCTTTTCACTCTTACGTAGCCTCCTGCGCATCAGTGGCGTTTTCGCCTTGCTTGGGTGATATGATTAAAAAAAAATGTGATCGGCTACGGGAGGCATTTTCTGCTTTAGGAGTGAAAACAAATTTGACTGACGTCATATATCAATTTTCGATTTTCTATCCAATTAGGATTCATAATTTTGCTTTTCACACTGACTTGTGAAATTTGCCTTGTTTTCCCAAACCTTTAGTCGTTTTGATATACCTTCGCGGGTGTGGAATTTTACTTTGTGTGTTTTAGTTGACTGTTGGATTATATAGGATTTGTATCCTTTAAGAGAAATGTGGTTCTATAAAATAATGCTGAGAATACTATTTTTTTGTTTTTTGTTTTTTTATAATCGTGTCGCTCCAAGCAAGGCATTTTACTGTCACTGTTGTGCGGGAGGTTACATAGGAGGAATGTCATGAGGAGTAAGAGGCTGTAGGGGGTGTCAGGAAGAGAGTAGGAGAGGGAAGAGTTTACTGTTGAGAGTGGGGTGGACCAGGAGGAATGCTATGATGAGGTTGCAGGGGGTGTCAGGAAAAGTGTAGGAGAGGGAAGAGATTACTGATGAGAGTGGGGTGGATGTAGAAAAGCATGAGAGAGTGGATGTAAGTTAGTGAGACAAGAGATGACTATTGGCTTTACATTTAAATTCTTGAATATTGTAACTGTCAGGAAAGCAAGTATGCGGAAGAGAATTCCACAGGCGTGAAGTGCGAGAAAAGAAGCTGATGGAGTAGAATTTGCGTTTACAATTTATTGGTTTCACAGTAAAAGGGTGGGACCTTGTTGATAATCTTGTGGCTCGAGGAAATTCGTATATTGGGGGTGCCAGTGAGCTAAGTTCATCGGAGCAGAAGCTGTGAAAGTATTTGTAGAAGAGACACAGGGAAGCGACACTGCGTCGGTGAGAAAGCGACTGTATCCTAGCTGCCAAGTAGGGATCGATCACATAACAGATTCTCTGTTGGATTCGGTCGAGGACACCTAAGTGGATAGCAGGAGCACCCAACCAGAAATGGCAGCAATACTCAATGCACGGGCGAATGGTAGACTTGTATATGTGCAGTATTGTTTGGGACGGGAAAAACTTCATGGCCCTACACAGAGACCCGACTTTCTTAGCAGCGGATTTAGCTATGGATTCTATATAGTTATTTTACTAGAGGTCTGGTGTGAGAGTTAACCCGAGAAGGCGCAGAGTTTCGCTTTCAGGGAGAGAAGCCTGATCTATGTTAATGGGCGGGAGGAACGATTGTCTGTGTGGTTATTAGATAGCAGCTTCGTTTTGGAAGCATTCAAATTTACGAGCCATTTTTTACCCGAGTCCAATACGGATTGGAGGTCCTTTTCAAGCTCGGCAGCGAGGTTTGCTTGGTAACAACAAAGTTCTATAGACAATGGATACGAAAAAGACATTTATACATAACAGTGAGAGAGTCGAAATTTCAAAAACATAATGAGTAAAAAGAGCTTGGAAAATTTGATATTCACAAGATATGTTGAAAACCAGAGTTGTACTTCGACGTGGTGTGCACCAAAAGGAGAGTTAGAAAAAAAATATAAGTGAAATTTCGTTTACTGAACACTACAACATATTTTTGAAAAGAATAATGTTCATTGAGAAAGCGCCTGTAGTTTTGTAGTTTAAATTGTTCAACGACAAATGTAAGTATTTAAAATGTCCACAGAAGTTAAGAGTTCATAATCTGTGTCTCTTCTATAAATACTTTCACGGCTTCTGCTCCGATGAACTTATATCACTGGTGCCCCCTAAATACGAATTTGAACGAGATACTAGATTAGCAACTAGATCCCACCCTTTTACAGTGAAACCGATAAAATGCAACCGTAACTTCTACTCCAACAGTTTCTTTCCTCGTACTTCCCGACTGTGGAATTCTCTTCCACACGATTGCTTCCCCGATGGCTACAATCTCCAGGAGTTTACATGTAAGGTCAATAGACACCTCCTAACACACTAATCTGCTCCAATTCTATCAAACACTCTTCCCATCTGCCCAACCCTCATCCTCGGTATCCTTACTCACCTTCCTCCTGACATTCCCTATGTCTAACCACTCCTTCTCTTTACCTTCCCCTATGTATCCCTATGCGTAATAGTGACAGTGGAATGCCTTGCTTGGGGTGAGATGATTAAAAAATAAAAAAATAAAAAAAATAATCGATAGTAGTAAGTAGCAAAGTTTCCCTGGCTTATTGGAGTAGATAGACTAAACTATCACCCGGTTCACACTCCACCCACGTCTACTGAACAGGTGAAGAGGCTCATCCTTTGTTCCCTGTTTGGAATGTGGTTTCCGGTTTTCTCTTTTCCAATCTTTTCACTTTTATTTTTTTTTCCAATTGGAGTAGATAGACTAAACTATCGCCCGGTTCACACTCCACCCAGGTTTACTGAACAGGTGAAGAGGCGCATCCCTTGTTCCCTGTTTAGGATGTGGTTTCCGGCTTTCTCTTTTCCATTCTTTTTACCCTTACGTAGCCCCCTGCGCATCAGTGGCGTTATCGCCTTGCTTGGGGTGATATGATTAAAAAAAATATATATATATATACTGATAGTGAATCGTACTAATATAGCAGGTATCGTTATATCAGTACGATTGACTAATGAAGTTGGTCCTCACTAGGTGCTCCTTGTAATACAACTAATTTTTGCTTAAAATTACTATATAGAAATCAAGAGGGGTACAGGGAAACAATATATTACCTACGCCTGAGTGAGCGGGTAGCGGGTCACGGAAGAGGGTTTTAAAAACAAAGCAAAGAGATAAATTTTATTTAGATCTACTAAGGACTAGGAATTTTGGAGAGTCATGGTTGTCAATGTCCTGAAGGGACACGGTACATAGAAGACGATATTAAATATTTCCGCATCATATTGAATGTTAGACTGCATCATAAAATTAATAACACATGCAATCCTAGAATAGAAATATGGGAACTATTTTTCGTGAATTAACGATAACATAGGACGCTTTTCTAATGAAGTCTTTTGACCTGTTACAAATTAAAAAAAAAACTTAATTGTCATTTTTTTAAGTCAAGTATGCTTCTAACACAATATGTGAGCATGTGTTTTGATTTCGTGTATGTGAGCAAAAAAGCTAACCTTCATTTTAGTGCACAATTGTGTCTGTTTGCCTAAGTTCTCTCGTAATATGTTTGCGCATGAATGTGCGCATGCGCAGACATGTAAGTATCTGCGTAATGGCGCCTTTTACGCATGCGTACGCTCATCTAAATGGCGGTGTATCTAAAGAATGCTTTTGTGCGTAATTAGTCAAATCGTTAGCCGAGACTCGACAATTGGAGTCAGAATTAACAAAGTAAAGGTCGATAGGCTAAAAATGAGAGAAATGTTTGATTGGCCCGAGGAAACAGAAAGACTAAAGGAAAAATAATCAAATAGAATGGTAAGAAGAATTTGTAAAGGAAACAAGGAAGAATGTTTTAGACAAAAAAAAAAAAAAAACGACAAAAATTCGTCTGAAAATTGTATGACTCGTTTCGACTGATGAAGAAACCCAGTATTTAACGGATAAAGAGAGGAAAAATACAAATTAAAAAGAAATAATATCATATTTAAAACTAATATTGTCAGCATACTATAATGATAACAAAGAACACTTCTACAGTTTGTCTTTCTGCATGAATACATCCGTGAGAAGAGATATTTTCTTCTTTCAAAACATAGGCGATTATGGGTGTCCAAAACTTCTTATCTCTTGTGACTTAGCTGATTTACTCCCTTTGCTAAGATTCCTTCTTTCCCTCATAGTTTTCCACCATTCATTCCCAAAAACTCATTTGAGTTTGAATTTGATTTTTGTTTAACGGCATATCAACACCTTTGTGGGTTATTTAATGCTAAAACGATAGGGTTTGAAGGTAATTTTTTAATGTTCCGTCATAGTGAGAGGGTTGATTTAGTCAGATTTTTATGAAAATTTGTTTTTATTATTTTTTATTTTAGAAAACTGAAAATGTCTTCTAGTTTTGTATTCAAAAATGTTTTGCTGAGAATAATTTTTTCCTTCAAAAATGTATGGTGGGTAATATTTTTCCTTTGAAAAGATATTTTCTATAGAAGTCTATTTTTATGTATATATTTCTATAAAAGTGTATTTTTATACTTCCAAAGTGTTTTGACTCCAGTTTGGGGGTTAACTATTTGACCATAGCTGGGACCCCTAACAGGTGCTACCACTTCGAGTCAGAGTAGACCTGAGAACAACAGCAATTAAGAGGTGGTTCCATGCTCCTTACAACCTCTTAATCAGAGGCCTTGCTGCCCGATGCAGTTTACCGTCATGCCCAGGACACCCCATAAGAGAGTCAGCGAGTTTATTTCAGTATATCTTGTGAGAATTACTTTTTCCAAACACTGTTTTCCTCAATATCTAACCAAGGAATTTCAGCTCGTTTCTAGATCCCGAGTAGAAGTGCTGCCATTTTCTTTAAAACTTTAATTTTGCTAACTCCCTATATTTAGGGCGGTGATTCTCAACGTGGTGCTCAAGACCCACAGGGTGGAAATTTCACTTTTTAGGGGGCAGTTCGATTGCTAGGTGTTTTGCTAATAAAAGTCTTTCTTCTTGTGGTCTATTAGCTCTAAGATTCCAATAAATAAAAAATTTACCAATGTTACAAATATTTCATTCCTCATTTGTCTTGGATTTTTAAATTACCATCGATTGCACTGCCACCTGGTGAATAACTTCCATTTTAAAATAATTTTAGAACTTCATTTTGCAAAGTTTCCAAATCCTTCCTATATTCTGTGTTCATGGCATTAAAAAATACTTTTTCTGAAATAAAACGAATGATATTTTGCATTTGATATCTTTACTTTACTATACAACGTACAATTTAAAATAAATGTACTCATCAAAGTATTACAGAAAAAAGCTTCCTTTGAAATTAGTTTTTGTTTATAAATTTAAATATTTCAAATCTCTATTACATGCCTTGAAAATTTATTGGACTGTTTCATATAAACATTAAAATAATATCAGACAACAACCCTTAATATATATATATATATATATATATATATATATATATATTGTAATGTCTTGCTCAGAACTTTAATTGTCTTTTCTTTATTTTTTGTTTTTCATGGATGCCATGTTATTTTTAAGTTTGTTTAAGCCAACTTAAGGCTTTAAGGCAGTTTGTGCCCAAAACAAACTTTAAATTATAAGTTTAAAATAAAGCTTGAATCAAAGTATTGGTGTTTTAAGCATCACCAAAAACGGAGTTCACTTTTTACATAATAATTATATATCAACATATGGGGGGGGGGACATCAGGATTCTAGAGGTGATTAGGTGGGGCATGGTCAAAAAAGGTTGGGAAACACTGATTTAGGGAATTCTCAGTATCTTTCTGTAGAGCCGCATTCTCGTTGCTTCTAGATGTTTCCTTATCCGCTAGGAGTTTGTCTTAAATTTACTGGCATATAATTTTCTATATGCCATGGCCCTCCACATCTACCTATCCCTTGTAGCTCTTAACACCCTTTCTCTTGTTATCCCTTCATCTGATGCAACCCATCAAGTATAGCACGCATTGTTTTCCACTATCTTTATTTCCTTCTATCTGTCCTGTAAGTATCAGACTCTCTAAGCCCTCCTTCCTAACCAGGAAACTTAAGCTGTCTTTTCCTGGGGTGAAGTATAAGTTTTCTTTTCGTTTTCAACCTCTCCAAAACCACGTCGTTGCTTATATGTTCGGTTCATGTTATCCTCAGCATCCTTCTGAAGAACCACATTTCGCGTTCTTTAAGTCTTTTATGAACACTGATATTACTTAAAAGTTCAGTACACTTTTCTTTGTTTCTCTTGCTTCAAGTCTCTTCTTCATCTGTGAGGAGATTGTCCAGCATTCACTGCCATATAGGAGGACTGATATTCCATAACAGTTCAGTACACTTTTCTTCGTTTCTCTTGCTTCAAGTCTCTTCATCATATGTGAGGAGATTGTCCAGCATTCACTGCCATATAGGAGGACTGATATTACTTAACAGTTCACTACACTTTTCTTTCTTTCTCTTGCTTCATGTCTATTCTTTATTTGTGAGGAGATTGTCCAGCATTCACTGCCATATAGAAGGACTGATATTACATAACAGTTCAGTACACTTTTCTTCGTTTCTCTTGCTTCAAATCTCGTCTAAATATCTGAGGAGATTGTCCAACATTCATTGCCATATAGGTGAACTGATATTTACAGGATAGTTAAGTACTCTTTTCTTTGTTTCTCTTGCTTTAAGTCTCTTCTTCATCTGTGAGGAGATTGTCCAGCATTCACTGCCATATAGGAGGACTGATATTCCATAACAGTTCAGTACACTTTTCTTTGTTTCTCTTGCTTCAAGTCCCTTCTTCATCTGTGAGGAGATTGTCCAGCATTCACTGCCATATAGGAGGACTGATATTACATAACAGTTCAGTACACTTTTCTTTGTTTCTCTTGCTTCAAGTCTCTTTATTTGTGAGGAGATTGTACAGCATTCACTGCCATATAGGAGGACTGATATTACATAACAGTTCAGTACACTTTTCTTTGTTTCTCTTGCTTCAAGTCCCTTCTTCATCTGTGAGGAGATTGTCCAGCATTCACTGCCATATAGGAGGACTGATATTACATAACAGTTCAGTACACTTTTCTTTGTTTCTCTTGCTTCAAGTCTCTTTATTTGTGAGGAGATTGTACAGCATTCACTGCCATATAGGTTGACTGATATTTCATAACAGTTCAGTACACTTTTCTTTGTTTCGCTTGCTTCAAGTCTCTTTATTTGTGAGGAGATTGTACAGCATTCACTGCCATATAGGAGGACTAATATTTCATAACAGTTCAGTACTCTTTTCATCCTTATATTGTATCAAGAATAACTAAACGACAGCAATATTCTGAGCATGGACGAGTGATAAACCTATGAATATGCAAAACCTAAAATGACCTGACGTTCTTAGCAGCAGGCCGGCTAGCAATATAGACTTTCCCCTTCATATCAAATTGTTTCATTTTTTGTTCAAACATTTCGTAAACAGTCACTAACAGCGAAGATACAACTAAAAACTTCCAATTCCTTTCGCAACAGATATTCTATTGTAAAGAATTAACTGATCTTTTGATCAGCCAGTCAGTTAAATGCCATATGTGATACACGCTTGGGCGATCATGCCTCGAAAGAGATATGACTGAATGGGCAAAAGATTATCCCGCATTTTGCCATTGGTTTCTGGGGTAGACTGGTTGCCAGCCCAGGCTATGGAACCCAATCTGTCTTGTTATTTAATCCATAACTGAAAGGAAGAGACGGATTAATACCTTTCCCAAGGGTATTTGCGCGTAAGTGAATGCAAGGAATTTGAGTGGAATTCGATCTCGGCTCCCCGACTTCTAGTTCCAAGCCGATATCCACTGCACCACAGTCTCGATCTTTTGATACAAAGTTTTAAATAGTTTGTACGTAGTCCTACTTTCCCGATTTTTCAAATTTACCTTGAGTTAAATCTAACTTAGTTTTCAGAATTCTAAGAAGAATCTAATGATTTTGAGATTATAAAATGCAACCGCAACTTCTACTCCAACAGTTTCTTTTCTCGCATTTCCCGACTATGGAATTCCCTTCCACATGACTGCTTCCCTGACGGCTACAATCTCCAGGAGTTTAAATGTAAGGTCAATAGACACCTTATAAAAAAACTAACTCGCTTCCATTCTTTCAAACACTCTTCCCACCCACCCAACTATCTATCACCCCCCTTCTGACATTTCCTATATCTAAACACTCTTTCTATTTACCTTCCCCTATGTAGCCCCAAGCGCAATAGTGGCAGTGGAATGCCTTGCTTGGGGTGAAATGATTAAAAAAAAAAATTATACACGAAATGTTATAAATGCAAAAAAATAGTAAAAATTTCACTTGCAAAATATCAACTTTTTGGATTGGCTTAGCGGCAAAACCTACAAGTCAGATATTTGTAAAAGCGACGCAAATGCCGATTGTGAAGTCTTCTTCATATCATTCTTGCCTCGACCAAAAATCTGGTGTGGGCGACAAAGCTAACCTGGCAGCCGAGCTTGGAAAGGACCTCCAATCCGTAATGGACTGGGGTAAGAAATAGCTCGTAAATTTTAATGCTTCTAAAACGAAGCTACTATCAATGAATCATCATAGACAATCGCACCTACCTCCTATTAGCATGGGCCAGGTTTGCCTCCCAGGGAGTAAAACACTACGCCTCCTTGGTCTCACACTTTCAGCGGACCTCAAGTGGAATGACTATATCGAATCCATTGCTAAATCCGCTGCTATGAAAGTCGGTTCTCTGTGAAGGGCCCGGAGGTTTGTTTCAGAAATTTAACGTTAAGGAATCGAATGATGTTAAGATTATACATGGAATGTTATAGATGCAAAACATAGTAAAAAAGATTGTTCTTTGTTTTAATTTTTGCACTAAATTTCTAACAAATAATGCAATATATTCGAATTTTCTCTATTGAATCCATTGCTAGTAGGCCTGCTGCTAAGAATGTCAAGTCAAGCAGAATCTATCTTGCATATTTATAGGTTTACCATTCGTCCATGTTTAGAATGTTGCTGTCACATTTGGTACGGGCCTTCCGTTTCGATATTCTTGATAAAATCTAAGGATGAATTCTTGGATCGGACCTGTAATCACGGCCTAGAGTCACTTTTCCGACTGCTTCCTTGTGTCTTTTCTATAAATACTATCAAGGTAACTGCTTGAATGAGCACTTTTCTACGCGATCTAGACTCTTTGAATTTAGGCGCAGTCCTGTGTTTATATCCTTCTGTTGCCCATTTTCTTTCTCCCCCTGTAGCTGGTTTGTCTTTCTCTTCACACTTTTCCTCTCTCTTATGTAGCCCCCTGCGCATCAGTGGCGGTATTGCCTTGCTTGATATGAAACGATGTAATTTTTGCAGTAAATTTCTAACAAATAATGCAATGTATTCGAATTTAAATCAAAGTTATATTTTTACATTACAGAAAAGGTAAGTATTTTATTTAAGAATTAATCAACATAGAATTTGATAATAATATTAATATTAACAATATTTAACAATATGTTGACAGTGTTATTTATAGAAATCTTAGAATCATCATTTCTATTTTTTCCTTTTGCCTCTGCATTGATGTTACACCATTCACATCTATCTATTTATCTCATTCTGTTCATACCTATCTATCTCAGTCTCTTCATTATCTATCTATCTATCTATCTATCTATCTATCTATCTATCTATCTATCTATCTATCTATCTCAGTCAGTTCATATCTATCTATCTATCTATCTATCTATCTATCTATCTATCTATCTATCTATCTATCTATCTCAGTCAGTTCATATCTATATATCTCAGTCAGTTCATATCTATCTATCTATCTATCTATCTATCTATCTATCTATCTATCTATCTATCTATCTATCTGTTCCTATGTATCCTATCACAGTACCCTCAAATCTATCTATCTATCTATCTATCTATCTATCTATCTATCTATCACAGTCTGTTCACATCTATCTATCTATCTATCTATCTATCTATCTATCTATCTATCTATCTATCTATCTATCTTGATCGTTTTTTTGTTTTTTTTACTGCATTGTTACTTAAATTATGATGATTTTATCCTCTTTAGAACCATATGCATGCATTGCGTTTCTATTTGTTCTTATAATGCCAATGCATCCTGGGAATGACGATAAAGTGCCTCCGGCATTCAGGCCTTTTATTGGGTGGTTGCAGTGAGCGTGGAACTGTATCTTAATTGCTGTTGTTCCCTGGTTCACCATGACTCGGGGTAAGTAACTGTTAGCAGCAATACATTTTTGAAAAAAAATTGCTAGCAATATATTTTTGAAGGAAAAAATATTCCCATCAACATATTTTTAAGGAAAAATATTACAAATAATACATGTTTAAAGGAAACATTACCAATCATATATTTTTAATAAATACATTAGCATTAATAAAATTTTTAAAAGAAAAAAATATCACTAGTAATAGATTTTTTAAAGAAAATATATACCCGATACACCTGGTATATATATTTGCTTTACAACAAAACCCTTTTTACGAAAATATGTCAATGAAAACTGATCTACAAACTGATTTCTAAGAACACATAGTTTATACATGCGAATCTTGTCTATAAATTTTGCTGGGATTAAATAAACCCTTGAGGTTGATATGCCATAAATCAAACCAAATCTGTAGCGTCAATAATAGTCAGATAAGAACCAGTAAAAATAGTATCAAGTGTAGGTGTGAAAAAACCGTTAACGAAGTGTTTAAAGCCAAATTGTCTTCTAAGACAATCCGCCGGTCAAGGAACCGGTTTTGCCAGAAGTGAATTTATTAGATAAGTAAATCTTCAGATAAATCCTTTTCAACCGCCCTCCATCCCCCCACATATATATATATATATATATATATATATATATATATATATATATATATATATATACTCCCGGTCATAATTATTAAGCCACCCCAATGTTTTAAAAAAAATTAAGTATTTCATACTATTTTTTATTATTTATAGTGAAGAATTGTAAATGAAAATAGAATGGTTCTTTTGCCAATACTGCACTATAACATGTGCATCAAATGAATTTATAAACTTTTAATAATTGCAGTTTCATCAATGAATGAATGAATGCAAAAGATTAGGGTGATTCGGAAGAGTTCATCTTTGCTTTCTTTGCCTTGTAAAAGTTTGCAAAGTATTAATAACAAAAGGACTATTCTATTTCAAATTGGCAATAAATACTAAAAGTCGTATGAAATACATAATTTCTTTAAAAGAAAAATGGGGTTGCCTAATAATTATGGCCGGTAGTGTATATATATATGTTTATATTGAGAACATTTATGACATTTTCTTTGCAGCTTTGATCATCTATTTATAATTTTTGACTTTTTGTGCCTGTCCGTGTGTAGTGTATGTGTATATGTGTAACATATCGAGATAAAAGGTTGTAAGTCAACTAAAGAACTTCCTGAAATTGATCGATTTATAAATCACTTTATGGGTTGGTGTGTAATAATTATACATAAAACAACGCATACACAATTATATATATATATATATATATATATATATATATATATATATATATGTGTGTGTGTGTGTGTGTGTGTGTGTGTGTGTGTGTGTGTGGCTCAGACTTAGAAACGCCGACTGACGCCGGTTTGGTCGGGTTTCAATCCTGGGTAAAAAAGCAATCGGATGTCTAGCCGTGCTGATGAGCTGTGTTAAAGAGAAACAGATTTGTCTGCGGAAGACTGTTTACGCTCTCACACCCTGATTGAGCACTCTGGAAGAATGGTAGACTTTGAAAAACAGTAACTACTCTAGCATCTACGTCTCGTTCATTCAACAAAGAATTAGAATACTCTCAGCTATTGGGCGTGTATAATGATAATATGCACGCTAAAAAGTCTGCCTCATTATACCGAACGCCCATGGCTCAGTGGTAGATTCGCCGACTGACGCCGGTTCGGTCGGGTTTCAATGCTGGGTAAAAAGCAATCGTCACTAGTCATCCGCAGATAGATCCGTTTCACTGTATCACAGCTCATCAGTACGGTTAGACTATATATATATATATATATATATATATATATATATATATAGTACTGTGTATTAGGGCAAGAACTATTTTATCTTTTATAAGGCCCAAGTAGGCATCTACGCAGATGACACTACGATATACTCCCGCTCCAGTAAGAAACCTGTCATGGTGGACAGACATAATCTTGCTGCTGACCTTGAGCGGGATCTACACTCTGTGGTGAACTGGGGCAAGAAGTGGCTTGTCAACTTCAATTCATCTAAGACCAAGCTGTTGTCTGTCAACCATTACAGGCAACCTCTCCTGCCTCCCATAAGAATGGACCAAGTGATTCTCCCTGAGAGTAATACACTACGCCTCCTCGGACTTACCCTGTCCTCAGACCTCAAATGGAACCACTATATTGAATCCAAAATCTACTGCTAAGAAGGTTGGGTCACTATGTCGATCCAGGATGTTTTTTCCACCTGAATCCATCCTACATATATACAAGTCAACCATCCGTCCGTGCATGGAGTACTGCTGCCATTTATGGTCAGGTGCCCCTGCCGTTCTCCTCAGTGTTCTTGACAAGCTCCAAAGGAGAGTCTGTAATGTGATAGGTACTGATCTGGCGACTCGACTGCAGCCACTTCCCCATCGTCGAAATGTGACCTCCCTTTGTCTCTTCTATAAATACTTTCATGGCTTCTGCTCGGACGAGTTTAAGTCACTTATGCCTCCTCAACAGGTGTTTACTCGTGCAACTGGGTCCCACCCATTCACAGTCAGGTTAGCCAAATGCAGACGACAATTCTACTCCTGCAGCTTCCTCTCTCGCACTTCCCGCCTGTGGAACTCGCTCCCGTATTCTTGCTTTCCTGACGGCTACAACCTCCAGAAATTTAAATGCAAAGTCAATACTCATCTACTAACCACTGGACTCTAGCTCTCTCCCCACCCCCGTATAACCTTCCCTTTCTCTCCACCTATGTATCTGTCATCGCACCTGCTTTCTCAGCTTTCTATTGTTCCTTTCTAACAAGTTTGTACTCCTCACTCTTTTCTAATTAATCTTTTTACATTTATGAACCCCTCTGCACATCAGTGGCGTTTCCGCCTTGCTCGGGGTGAAATGATTAAAAAAAATAAAAATAAAAATAAAGGTATCAAAATAAAGTTTAAAATCACTCCTGTCCTTACACATTTGCATACTACCGGTGGTAGCGGTTAGGAAACCATTGTTGCGTGAAGTAAACTTAAGAAAGCGCTTAGAATTTGCAAAACAGCACAACGATTGGACGGTAGATCAGTGGACGAAAGTACTCTGTACAGACGATTCAAAATTTGAACTTTTTGGCTCTAAAAGGAGACAGTATGTTAGGCGGAGATCAAATGAAATGTACCTTGCAAAATGCATTGTGCCAACAATGAAGCATGGAGGTGAAAATGTTCTTGTTTGGGGAAACTTTAGTGGCCAGGGAGTTGGAGACCTGAAGAAAATTGATTGATAAATGAATAAAAAAATGTATCCCCAGACTCTTATCTGCCATGGTGTCCCATCTGGGATACGTTTAATAGGACAATGATTTATTTATCAATCAATGACCATAAACATACTTCAAAACTTTGTAAGATTTATTTAATTATGCTTCGGAATTTGAGTTGGCGCCCACAAAGCCCTGGTCTCAATCCTATTGAATATCTATGGGATAATTTGGATAAAAAAATTATTAGAATGACGCCGGAATAATTAGTAGAAAAAAAAAAGTAAAAAAAGAAGATAGATTAAAACAAGCACCAATTGTCTTCTTCCCAAACCCTGTTGCTATTAAGCTGGCAACGAAACAGAAGGTTCGGCCTATTTCTCGAAGTAGTAACTTGCAAAGCGTTCTTCTTCTTATAGACGATTCAAAATTTGAACTTTTTCGCTCTAAAAGCAAGACAGTATGTTAGGCGGAGATCAAATGAAAAGTACCTTGCAAAATGCATTGTGCCAACAATGAAACATGGAGGTGGAAATGTTCTTGTTTGGGGAAACTTTAGTGGCCAGGGAGTTGGAGACCTGAAGAAAATTGATTGATAAATGAATAAAAAAATGTATCCCCAGACTCTTATCTGCCATGGTGTCCCATCTGGGATACGTTTAATAGGACAATGATTTATTTATCAATCAATGACCATAAACATACTTCAAAACTTTGTAAGATTTATTTAATTATGCTTCGGAATTTGAGTTGGCGCCCACAAAGCCCTGGTCTCAATCCTATTGAATATCTATGGGATAATTTGGATAAAAAAATTATTAGAATGACGCCGGAATAATTAGTAGAAAAAAAAAGTAAAAAAAGAAGATAGATTAAAACAAGCACCAATTGTCTTCTTCCCAAACCCTGTTGCTATTAAGCTGGCAACGAAACAGAAGGTTCGGCCTATTTCTCGAAGTAGTAACTTGCAAAGCGTTCTTCTTCTTATAGACGATTCAAAATTTGAACTTTTTCGCTCTAAAAGCAAGACAGTATGTTAGGCGGAGATCAAATGAAAAGTACCTTGCAAAATGCATTGTGCCAACAATGAAACATGGAGGTGGAAATGTTCTTGTTTGGGGAAACTTTAGTGGCCAGGGAGTTGGAGACCTGAAGAAAATTGATTGATAAATGAATAAAAAAATGTATCCCCAGACTCTTATCTGCCATGGTGTCCCATCTGGGATACGTTTAATAGGACAATGATTTATTTATCAATCAATGACCATAAACATACTTCAAAACTTTGTAAGATTTATTTAATTATGCTTCGGAATTTGAGTTGGCGCCCACAAAGCCCTGGTCTCAATCCTATTGAATATCTATGGGATAATTTGGATAAAAAAATTATTAGAATGACGCCGGAATAATTAGTAGAAAAAAAAAAGTAAAAAAAGAAGATAGATTAAAACAAGCACCAATTGTCTTCTTCCCAAACCCTGTTGCTATTAAGCTGGCAACGAAACAGAAGGTTCGGCCTATTTCTCGAAGTAGTAACTTGCAAAGCGTTCTTCTTCTTATAGACGATTCAAAATTTGAACTTTTTCGCTCTAAAAGCAAGACAGTATGTTAGGCGGAGATCAAATGAAAAGTACCTTGCAAAATGCATTGTGCCAACAATGAAACATGGAGGTGGAAATGTTCTTGTTTGGGGAAACTTTAGTGGCCAGGGAGTTGGAGACCTGAAGAAAATTGATTGATAAATGAATAAAAAAATGTATCCCCAGACTCTTATCTGCCATGGTGTCCCATCTGGGATACGTTTAATAGGACAATGATTTATTTATCAATCAATGACCATAAACATACTTCAAAACTTTGTAAGATTTATTTAATTATGCTTCGGAATTTGAGTTGGCGCCCACAAAGCCCTGGTCTCAATCCTATTGAACATCTATGGGATAATTTGGATAAAAAAATTATTAGAATGACGCCGGAATAATTAGTAGAAAAAAAGAAGAAAAAAAGAAAATAGATTAAAACAAGCACCAATTGTCTTCTTCCCAAACCCTGTTGCTATTAAGCTGGCAACGAAACAGAAGGTTCGGCCTATTTCTCGAAGTAGTAACTTGCAAAGCGTTCTTCTTCTTATAGACGATTCAAAATTTGAACTTTTTCGCTCTAAAAGCAAGACAGTATGTTAGGCGGAGATCAAATGAAAAGTACCTTGCAAAATGCATTGTGCCAACAATGAAACATGGAGGTAGAAATGTTCTTGTTTGGGGAAACTTTAGTGGCCAGGGAGTTGGAGACCTGAAGAAAATTGATTGATAAATGAATAAAAAAATGTATCCCCAGACTCTTATCTGCCATGGTGTCCCATCTGGGATACGTTTAATAGGACAATGATTTATTTATCAATCAATGACCATAAACATACTTCAAAACTTTGTAAGATTTATTTAATTATGCTTCGGAATTTGAGTTGGCGCCCACAAAGCCCTGGTCTCAATCCTATTGAACATCTATGGGATAATTTGGATAAAAAAATTATTAGAATGACGCCGGAATAATTAGTAGAAAAAAAGAAGAAAAAAAGAAAATAGATTAAAACAAGCACCAATTGTCTTCTTCCCAAACCCTGTTGCTATTAAGCTGGCAACGAAACAGAAGGTTCGGCCTATTTCTCGAAGTAGTAACTTGCAAAGCGTTCTTCTTCTTATAGACGATTCAAAATTTGAACTTTTTCGCTCTAAAAGCAAGACAGTATGTTAGGCGGAGATCAAATGAAAAGTACCTTGCAAAATGCATTGTACCAACAATGAAACATGGAGGTGGAAATGTTCTTGTTTGGGGTTGATTTAGTGGCCAGGAAGTTGGAGACCTGAAGAAAATTGATGGAAAGATGGATAAAAAATGCATCACCAGATTCTTATCCGCCATGGTGTCCCATCTGGGATACGTTTGATAGGACAAGGATTTATTTATCAACAAGACAAGGAGCTTAAACATATTTCCAACCTTTGTAAGAATTATTTAACTAAAAAGGAAGAGGAAGGAAGGCTTCGGAATTTAAATTGGCCCCAACAAAGCACTGATCTCAATCCTATTGAACATCGAACCTGGTTTTTCTGACAACAAAACAACTCTTCTAACCGAAGTTTAACCTTATTAATTTGGCTACGTGATACCGGGATGTGCCTTGTGGTGCAGTGGATATCGGCTCGGAACGAGGAATGGGGAACCGAGTTCGAATTCCAGTGGAATTCCTTGCATTCACTTCCGCACAAATACCTTTGGGAAAGGTATTAATCCGTCACTTCGCTCCAGTTATGGGTTAAATAACAGGACAGATTGAGTACTTTAGCCTTGGATGGCAACTAGTCTACTGCATCTTGCAGAAAGCAATGGCAACCTACTGCGGGATAATCTTCTGCCCAGTCAGTCATGTCTCTTTCGAAACATGATCGCCCAAGCGTGTATCACGTATGGCACTTAACTGACTGACTGAATATAATAGTTGGAAACATGATTAAGCCTTCTACTGGGCAATAAGTGGGGGATCGGTTTTCCATTGTTATGAAGTAATAAACTGATCCCCCACTAATCACTACTGATTAATACATAACATCACTTCTTCCATTCAGCTATAGTTTGAAGAGCAGGATAGAAAATCTTCTGCCAAGTCAGACATGTATCTTTCGAGACATGATCGCCCAAGCGTGTATCACATATGGCACTTAACTGACTGACTGAATATAATAGTTGGAAACATGATTTAAGTCATCTACTAGGCATGAAGTGGGGGAGCGGTTTTCTATTGTTATGAAGTAATAAACTGATCCCCCACTAATTACTACTGATTAATACAATACATCTCTTCTTCCATTCAGCTATAGTTTGAAGAGCAGGATAGAAAATTTTCTGCCCAGTCAGTCATGTATATTTCGAGATATGATCGCCCAAGCGTGTATAACGTATGGCAATTAACTGACTGATCCCGACTGGATAGAGCAAGGCTCAGTTACCACTTTATGGAATTCTTCCTATACGGCAGTCCTAATTGTGCTGACGTGTGTCAGATAATGGTGCTATTCTGTCCTAAAATTAAAATAGACTAAACTATCGCCCGGTTCACACTCCACCCACGTCTATTAAATAGGCTCATCCCTTGTTTCCTGTTTAGGTTGTGGTTTCTGGTTTTTCTCTTTTCCAATCTTTTCACTCTTACGCAGCCCCCTGCGCATCAGTGGCGTTTTCGCCTTGCTTGGGGTGATATGATTAAAAAAAAAAATTCGTGATTGTCTGGTCGATGAGTGTTGGAAAGGATGCAAACGAGAAGAAAACTGATAATAAATATCTTTCGAGACATGATTGCCCAAGCGTGTATCGCGTATGGCACTTAACTGACTGACTGACTGACTGACTTCATCTTCCTCAGTCTTTTTTACAGGAGTAGATGTTTTTATACATTATTTCATGTTTAGGATTGTTTTTCCGGTTCCTTTTTGAAAAGTTTACTCGTTCTCTTTCCCTCCCATTTTGCGTCTTAGTGACTTTATCGCCTTACTTGGAATCAATTGATTAAAACAAAAAAATAACTAAAATTATTTCCTCCCTTGTCAAAACAGCTAAGTCAGTTGTAAATATTAATCGCATCGACCACGTATTATACAGTGAAACTTTCAGATGAAAATCTTGCTAATGAGGACAAAACTAGAAGCGGCCGAAATGTGGTTCTACAGAAGGATGCTACGGATATCGTGGACTGAGCATACAAGCAACGACGAAGTGTTAGAAAGAATGGCAACAAAAAGGAAATTGATGCTGAGCATCAGGATGAGACAACTGAAGTTCCTGGGACATGCAATGAGGAAGGAGAGCTTGGAGAACCCGATACTGACTGGACAGATAGAAGGAAGGAGAGACAGAGGAAGGCAGCGGATAACATATTTGCAGGGTCTGATCAGGTGGATGACGGAACGGGGGTTGCCAGGAGCAACAGGAGCAAACATACTAAGAGCCACAAGGGATAGGGAGACGTGGAGATCCATGATCGCCTACGTCCTGAAGGGACAGGGCACATAGAAGAAGAAGAAGAACTCACCTACCTCCCATTAGCATGGACCAGGCTTGCCTCCCAGAGTAAAACACTACGCCTTCTCGGTCTCACAATTTCAGCAGACCTCAAGTGAAATGACTATATCGAATCCATTGGTAAATCCGCTGCTATGAAAGTCGCTTCTTTGAGTAGGGCTTTTCCGTCTTAATCTATCCTGCACATATATAAATCTACCATCCGCCCGTGCATTGAATACTGCTGCCACATCTGGTCGGGTGCCCCTGCTATTCTCCTCGGGGTTCTTGATAAAATACAACGGAGAGTCTGTAATGTGATCGATACCAACTTGGCTGACCGCCTGCAGTCACTCTCTCACTGGTGTGACGTGGCTTCCCTGTGTCTCTTCTATAAATACTTTCCCGGCTTCTGCTCCGTTGAACTTAGATCACTGGTGCCCCCTAGGTACGAATTTCCACGGGATACTAGATTAGCAACTCGGTCCCACCCTTTTACAGTGAAACCGATAAAATGCAACCGCAACTTCTACTCCAACAGTTTCTTTTCTCGCACTTCCCGACTGTGGAATTCCCTTCCACATGATTACTTCCCGGACAGTTACAATTTCCAGGAGTTTAAATGTAAGGTCAATGAACATCTCCTATGACACTAACTCGCATCCATTCTCTCAAACACCCTTCCCATCTATACAACCCTCAGCCTCGGTATCCTTACCCGTCTACCACCCTCCTTCTGACATTTCCTATATCTAACCACTCTTTCTCGTTACCTTCCCCTATGTAACCCCTTGCACAATAGTGGCAGTGGAATGCCTTGCTTGGGGTGAAATGATTAAAAAAAATAAAAAATAACTACTTTTACACCAACAGATTTATTGAGGGGGTGAATGCGGTTTTTTTCCCGCCACAGATCAAAATGCAAACGTGTCGGTGAAGATGATTGTCGCAGGAGAGAGAAAAAAAAAGGGTGACTAAGTACAAATACCGAGAAGAAAAAGAAACAAAAGACCATATACATCGTTATTGTTGATTTTACAAGTTCACGGGTGTATCGACTACTTGAAAGTGAAGTATTTTTAGAAATGAATGAGAAATAAATTCTAAATTCAAAACAGCTTACACGATGAAATATCTTTCATTCAAAAGGAAGGAAGGAAGGAAGGAATATTGAGAGAGAGAGAGAGAGAGAGAGAGAGGAAGGAAGGAAGGAAGGAAGGGTAGGAGAGAGAGGAAGGAAGGAAGGAAGATAAGTTTTTTAAAAGCCGAAAAAACGAAGGAAGGAAGGAAGGAAGGAAGGAATGGTGAGAGAGAGAGAGAGAGGAAGGAAGGAAGGAAGGAAGGAAGGAAGGAAGGAGGGAAGGAAGGAAGATAAGAATTCAAAAGCTTTTTAAAAGCCGAAAAAACGAAGGAAGGAACGAAGGAAGGAAGGAAGGAAGGAATGGTGAGAGAGAGAGGAAGGAAGGAAGGAACGAACGAACGAACGAAAGGAATTTTGTGAGGAAGGAAGGAAGGAAGGAAGGAGTGAAGGAGGGAAGGAAGGAAGGAAGGAATGAAGGAAGGAAGGAAAGAAGGAAGGAAGGAATGAAGGAAGGAAGGAAAGAAGGAAGGAAGGAATAGTGAGAGAAAGGAAGGAAGGAATAGTGAGAGAGAGGAAGGAAGAAAGGAAGGAAAGAAGGAAGGAAGGGCAGCAAGAAGGAAAGAATTCAGTAAAGAGAGAAGAGAGAAATTAAAAGAGGAATTAAAGGCAGGAAAGAAGGAATTTGAGTGAAAGAGGTCAGGCGAAAATCAAGGAAAGAATGAAGACAGAAGGAAGGAATTTAGGACATTTTTTTTTTTTTTGATCATATCACCCCAAGCAAGGCGGTGACACCACTGATGCGCATCGAGCTACTTAAGAGTAAAATGATTGGAAAAGAGAAAGCCGGAAACCACATCCTAAACAGGAAACAATGGATGAACCTCTTCACCTGTTCAAAAGACGTGGGTGGAGTGTGAACCGGGCGATAGTTAAGTCTATCTACTCCAATTGAGAACAAAGAGAAAAAAAATAGTGAAAGATGATTGGGGGGGAGAAAGGAAAGCCGGGAACCACATCCTAAACAGGAAACAAGGGATGAGCCTCTTCACCTGTTCAATAGACGTGGGTGGAGTGTGAACAGGGCGATAGTTAAGTCTATTCTTACAAATACAGAGATTTTGCTGGTATCACAAAAGTTTCTGACTGTCAGAGAGACAAATAAAACAGCATTACAAATAAATAGAAAAAAATAAAAAAAGGAAAGTGCTAAGGAAGAAAAGAGAAAATCATTCTAGGAAAAACTTAGGAACGAAAAATAAAAACAAAAGTTTAAAAGAAGTAATATATATTCTATACTATTCTATACTAGTCTATACTATTCTATATTCTATTCTATTCTATATTCTATACTATTCTATATTCTATATTCGATACCATAGAAAACTATGTATTCTATAGACTATATACTATAGATTCTATATTCTATATTCTATATATTCTATACTATTCTATATTCTATACTATTCTATATTCTATATTCGATACCATAGAAAACTATGTATTCTATAGACTATATACTATATATTCTATATTCTATATTCTATATATTCTATACTATTCTATATTCTATACTATTCTATATTCTATATTCGATACCATAGAAAACTATGTATTCTATAGACTATATACTATATATTCTATATTCTATATTCTATATATTCTATACTATTCTATATTCTATATTCGATACCATAGAAAACTATGTATTCTATAGACTATATACTATATATTCTATATTCTATATATTCTGTACTATTCTATATTCTATATTCGATACCATAGAAAACTATGTATTCTATAGACTATATACTATATATTCTATATTCTATATTCTATATATTCTATACTATTCTATATTCTATATTCGATACCATAGAAAACTATGTATTCTATAGACTATATACTATATATTCTATATTCTATATATTCTGTAATATTCTATATTCTATATTCGATACCATAGAAAACTATGTATTCTATAGACTATATACTATATATTCTATATTCTATATATTCTATACTATTCTATATTCTATACTATTCTATATTCTATATTCGATACCATAGAAAACTATGTATTCTATAGACTATATACTATATATTCTATATTCTATATTCTATATATTCTATACTATTCTATATTCTATATTCGATACCATAGAAAACTATGTATTCTATAGACTATATACTATATATTCTATATTCTATATTCTATATATTCTATACTATTCTATATTCTATACTATTCTATATTCTATATTCGATACCATAGAAAACTATGTATTCTATAGACTATATACTATATATTCTATATTCTATATTCTATATATTCTATACTATTCTATATTCTATATTCGATACCATAGAAAACTATGTATTCTATAGACTATATACTATATATTCTATATTCTATATATTCTGTACTATTCTATATTCTATATTCGATACCATAGAAAACTATGTATTCTATAGACTATATACTATATATTCTATATTCTATATTCTATATATTCTATACTATTCTATATTCTATACTATTCTATATTCTATATTCGATACCATAGAAAACTATGTATTCTATAGACTATATACTATATATTCTATATTCTATATATTCTATACTATTCTATATTCTATATTCGATACCATAGAAAACTATGTATTCTATAGACTATATACTATATATTCTATATTCTATATTCTATATATTCTATACTATTCTATATTCTATACTATTCTATATTCTATATTCGATACCATAGAAAACTATGTATTCTATAGACTATATACTATATATTCTATATTCTATATTCTATATATTCTATACTATTCTATATTCTATATTCGATACCATAGAAAACTATGTATTCTATAGACTATATACTATATATTCTATATTCTATATTCTATATATTCTATACTATTCTATATTCTATACTATTCTATATTCTATATTCGATACCATAGAAAACTATGTATTCTATAGACTATATACTATATATTCTATATTCTATATTCTATATATTCTATACTATTCTATATTCTATATTCGATACCATAGAAAACTATGTATTCTATAGACTATATACTATATATTCTATATTCTATATTCTATATATTCTATACTATTCTATATTCTATACTATTCTCAACTATTGTTAACTTGTCGTTAATACATTTCATTGTTTGTATTTCCCCACAGTTCACCAATACTACGCACCCACACATGTACATATATATCATACTTAACACCTGTCTCGCGTGTCTTCTTCATTCACGAAACATGCGACCATCACAAGATGTTCTTATGCGTTCCCGCGTTTTCCCGCGTTTTCCCGGGGTTTATAAAAAAAAAAAAAAAAAAAAAGGCGGAGACACAAGGGTTACAAAACCGCAATTCCAATTCGAGTTTCAAGTAAGCCTGTTGGCAGTTTCAGCTGCCAGCGATAGCGTCATGTTCTCGCGCGGTCGCTTTCCTCAGTCATACCAAATTCGCTCTCACACAACCGCACTAATTATCTCTTATTTATTTCTTAAACACACAGGTGCACAAATCACTCACATCTTCCAATCGGAACTTTAGTCAATGCAACAGTATGTACAGTACATTCTTTCCTTCTTTCAGGGACATTATTCAATTATTGACTTTCCTTCATGATTCTTAATGTTACGAAGGAAACAACTTTTCCTTTTACTATTTGCACGCTATTCTCAACTATTCTCAATATATTCTATACTATTCTCAAATATTCTATATTCTATTCTGTACTAGTCTATTCTATATTCTATACTATTCCATATTCTATACTGTTCTATATTCTATATTCTATACTATAGAATACTGTATATTCTATACTCTATATACTATATATTATATATTTTATACTATTTTATATTCTATACTATTTTATATTCTATACTATAGAATACTATATATTCTATAAACTATATACTATATATTCTATATGTAATATATTCTATATTCTATATATTCTCTATTCTATATACTATATATTTTATGTTCTATACTATTCTATATTCTGTTCTATTCTATATTCTATACTATTCTATATTATATATTCTGTACTGTAGAATACTATGTATTCAATATTCTACATACTATATATTCTATATTTTCTATATTCTATATATTCTATATTCTATACTATTCTATATTCTATTCTATTCTATATTCTATACTATTCTATATTCGATACCATAGAAAACTATGTATTCTATATATAATATACTATATTCTATATTTTATATATTCTATACTATTCTATATTCTGTACTATTCTCAACTATAGTTAAATTATCGTTAATACATTTCATTGCTTGTTTTATTTAAGCGTCATTGTTGTCTTATTTCCAATTTCAATTACACGAGAACGATTTGCAAATATAAATCGTAAAGGACCTAAAAATCCTCTACAGTAGGAAAGAACAAGAGAGAAAGAGAAGAGGGTGATAGAAAATAAAATAAATTAAAACGAAGAAATAGACCAAGGATAAGAGAATAAGAGAAAAAAGAAGATAGAAAACGGTTGACGATGAAGGAAAAATTAAAGCGATAAATAAAGACAGAAAAAAAGGAAACAAAGAAAAAGATC
>JBBBDQ010030175.1:367500-417500 GCA_037127315.1 Ascarosepion bandense
TTTAAATATATATATATATATATATATATATATATATATAGAGAGAGAGAGAGAGAGAGAGAGAGTGACAGAGTAAGGAATAGACTGAAGTAGTATCTCAAATGTTAAATTTCCTAATTGGTAAAATGGTTACCCACCAAAGCTAGTTGACCCTTATTACTGTAAAATGATGTATACCTCAACCTTGTAGTCTTGTGCTGGGCTAAATTCAGCTTAACACACATATGTGTGCAGAATACGACAATATATATATATATATATATATATATATATATATATATCAGCTGTTGATGCGAATTATCATTGAAATATTCGTCTACCGATTTTATTTTGTTTTATTTATCAAATACGGCATTTACAAATACAAGTGTGATGGCTACATTATCGCCATTTCATGTTTTTTTATATATATATAAAAGTCAATATCAATATATAAGTCAATTACAATTTTATTGTATAAATTTACTTTTTAGTATTTCCAGATATTTTATGTAATTTTATTTTATATTCATATAATATGTCAGCATTATTTTCATTCAAGAGTCATTTAGACGACAATTTATTCATCGCACTTAGTGTGTTTATATATATATATATATATATATATATATATATATATATATATATATATATGAATCTAATCTAATGTAAACTTATTTATAAATGGACCTTTGTCTGTGTGTGTGCCTGTCTGTCCGTCTGTTACCTATAGACTCCGAAACGGCTGAACCGATTTTCTTGAAAATTTACACAGTTGTACAATAAGCATCTGCAAATGTTCTTAGCTAGGTTTTGTGTCGACGTACCCCCGATAAATATTGAAAATCGATAATCGAAAAAATCGGGTTATAGAAGGAATGGTTCAATTTTAATCAAATTTGATACACGCATAGACAAAGACTATATTTGAAACGTTATTCAGAAATTTCAAGGTTGCAATTCTTACAATAGTTCAGAAAATCGATAATATATATATAAAAGGCAAGATGTTTGTGTGCGTGTCTGTTTATATGCCTGTATGTCTGGGTTTTTTTGTTTTGTTTTGTTTTTTCAGCCCTTTTATTTTAGTTTTTGCTTCGGGTTTGGCTCTAAGTAGGTATAATTGTAGTTCTTAGTCTCAGCCATGATACCATTTACTCAGAGGACTTATTTAGCCTTCAAAATTCAGTTTACGACGAAAAAAACTTATTTGATATCGATACGAACAAATCAAAATTTGACTTACATCCATTCATTTTTCTTTCAGTCTACGGTTTCGATTTAACTGGAAACAACTATTGCTTTTTAGTCTTCCTTGCCAACGTACAACGAGTCTGAGCTCCAGGACCATGGTTTAGTTTTAAAGCTTTCATTACACCCGATTATTAAACACATACGAAGATGGCGTGAAATGGATGAGAAGTAGAACAAAGTTTTCTTGTAGCGTGTTTCGCCCTTCAGGTCATTCAGTCAGTCAGTTAAGTGCCATAAGGGATACACACTTTGGGCGATCATGTCTCGAAAGAGACATGACTGACTGGGCAGAAGATTATCTCGCAGTAGGTTACCATTACATTCTTCGGTAGACTGGTTGCCGAGCAAGGCCATAGAACCTAAATCTGTCCTGTTATTTGACTCATAGCTAGAGGGGGAAGAGATGTATTATATTATGAAGTAGTAATTAGTGGGGGATCAGTTTATTACATCATAACAATAGAAAACCGGTCCCCCGCTGTATGCCCAATTATGTTTCCAACTATTATATTCAGTCAGTCAGTTAAGTGCCATAAGTGATACACACTTTGGGCGATCATGTCTCGAAAGAGACATGTCTGACTAGGCAGAAGGTTATCACAGTGTAGGTTGTCATTATTTTCTGCGGAAGACTAATTGCCAGCAAAGACTATAGTCCCCAATTTGTCCTGTTATTTAACCCATAACTAAAGGAAAGAAACGGATTAATACTTTTCCCAAGGGCATTTGTGCGTAAGTGAATGCTAGGAATTCAATTGGAATTCGAACTCGGCTCCCCGATTTGTCGTTCCGAGTCGATATCCACAACACCACAGCACACATTCATTATATACTTAACATCTGAACTTGGTGATTGCGGACAATGATGAGGGACAATGAATCCCATTTTGACCTTCATGCACAAAAAGATTTTCCATCCCTACTCCAGATATTTTCGTTTTAATGATTTTGTTTTTTATCTTTGAACAGAGTTGCATCATTTATGCATTGTTTGGTAAGATATCCCTTTTGTGTTCATATAATCTATGCGTGTGTGTGTCTGTGTGTGTTTGCGTGTTCGTGTGTACGTGTGTGTTTATGTGTTTGTTTCGTCCTCTGGTGGACTTCATTAAGGCAAATGTAAGCATTTAACTTTGCATGATTTCCAAACACATGTAAAATTATTACGTTTTCAAAATTTTCAAATTTAAATTTTATTGAGGCTCTTTTTCTCCATTTCTTTCTCTTATTTCTTCTTATATCGCGCACTAAACGCCTACCCAAGCATTTTTCTCTATCTCTCTATCCTATCACATTTTAAAATTCAATTTTCGTTTTTTTTTTTTAGTAAGAAATAAAATTTGAAAATCAGCCATTTTTTAAAAAATCATATCACCCCGAGCAAGGCAGTAACGCCACTGACGTGCAGGGGGCTACGTAAGAGTGAAAAGATTGGAAGAGACAAAGAAAGCCGGAAACCACATCCTAACCACGAAACACGGAATGAGCCTCTTCACCCGTTCATTAGACGTGGGTGGAGTGTGAACCGGGCGATAGTTTAGTCTATCTACTCCAATCGAGAAAAATAAATAAATAAGAGTAAAAGATTGGAAAAGTGAAAGCCGGAAACCACATCCTAAACAGGAAACAAGGGATGAGCCTCTTCACCCGTTCATTAGACATGGGTGGAGTGTGAACCTGGCGATAATTTAGTCTATCTACTCCAATTGAGAAAAATAAATAAATAAATAAGAGTAAAAGATTGGAAAAGAGAAAGCCGGAAATCACATCCTAAACAGGAAACAAGGGATGAGCCTCTTCACCCGTTCATTAGACGTGGGTGGAGTGTGAACCGGGCGATAGTTTAGTCTATCTACTCCAATTGAGAAAAAATAAATAAATAAGAGTAAAAGATTGGAAAAGAGAAAGCCGGAAACCACATCCTAAACAGGAAACAAGGGATGAGCCTCTTCACCCGTTCATTCGAGGTGCCTTAACAATTAGGCTACAGTGTTTGACTGGTTATCGTCATTCAGATCTAATATTTATTCCTTCTCCTTTATGTTTCAGGACGTAGGCGATCATGGCCTTGCATGTCTCCCTATCCCTGGTGGTTCTTAGCACGCTTTCTCCTGTTACACCATGCAACCCTCGTTCTGTCATCCACTAGCTCAAGCTCATAAATCTAGAATATAAATGAAACTAGCATGGCCACAAAATGAGGGATCAGTTTATATATTGATTATAATATAGAACTGATCCCCCATTTTAGATCCATATGATAATTTCTTATAAACAGTTGGCATATATATTCTTCTTCTATGTGCCTTGTCCTTTCAGGACTTAGGCGATCATGGCCTTGCATGTCTCCCTATCCCTGGTGGCTCTTAGCACGCTTTCTCCTGTTACACCACACAAAGAATCTAGCACGGCCACAAAATGAGGGATCAGTTTATATATTGATTATAATATAGAATTAATCCTCCATTTTATATCCACGTTATAATTCCTTATGAACAGTTGGCATATTAATTCCTCTTCTACGTACCTTATCCTTTCAGGACATAAGCGATCATGGCCCTCGACCTCTCCCTATCCCTGGTGGCTCTTAGCACACTTTCTCCTGTTATACCACTCAAAATTCGCTCTGCCATCCACTTACTCAGGCCCGTCAAGTATGTTACCCACTGCTTTCCCCTGTCTCTCCTTCCCTCTATCTGGCCTGTGAGTAACACATTCTCCAAGCCCTCCTTTCTCAAAACATGTCCCAGGATCTTTAGCTATCTTTTTCTGATGCTCAGTATTAATTTCCTTTTCGTTTCCATTCTTTCCAAAACCTCATCATTGCTCACATGCTCGATCCATGATATCCGCAACATCCTTCTGTAGAACCATATTTCAGTTGCTTCAAGTTTTGCCTTCATCTTTGATGCGATTGTCCAGCATTCACTGCTATATTGAAGAACTGACATCACATTGCAATACAGTACTCTCTTCTTTGTTTCTAGTGAAATTGTCCTCTTTCTTAATATTCTTCTCAGCTCCTGGAATGCATCCTTGTGCTTTTGAACCTCAGGAATATAAATGTATAGAAACTAATGTGGCCACAAAGTGAGAGATCAGTTTATATATTGATTGTAATATGGAACGGATCCCCCACTTTATATCCAGCATCCTTCTTTAGAAACACATTTCAGTTGCTTCAATTTTTACCTTCATCTTTGATGATATTGTCCAGCATTCACTGCCATAACAATCCAGTACTCTCTTCTTTGTTTCTAGTGAAATTGTCCTCTTTCTTAATATTCTTCTCAGCTCCTGGAATGCATCCTTGTGCTTTTGGACCTCAGGAATATAAATGTATAGAAACTAATGTGGCCACAAAGTGAGAGATCAGTTTATATATTGATTGTAATATAGAACTGATCCCCCACTTTATATCCAGCATCCTTCTGTAGAAACACATTTCAGTTGCTTGAAGATTTTCCTTCATCTTTGATGATATTGTCCAGCATTCACTGCCATATTGAAGAACTGACATCACATTGCAATCCAGTTCTCTTCCT
Source organism: Ascarosepion bandense (assembly GCA_037127315.1). Lineage (NCBI taxonomy): Eukaryota > Metazoa > Mollusca > Cephalopoda > Sepiida > Sepiidae > Ascarosepion > Ascarosepion bandense. The sequence goes on from JBBBDQ010030175.1 coordinate 372,279, forward strand.
TGTTTCTGGATAAATTTTCCTGTCTCTTAATACTCAACTCAGCTTCTGGAACGCGTCTTTTATCATGCCATTTCGCCTTTGTGTCTCAGTGACGCACTTTCTGCCTTCTGTTAGAACACTTCCAAATTTAAATAATTTTTGTACCTGCTTGATTTATTCTTTAGTTTTCTTAAAACACCGCCATCTCTATTTACATAGAATTTTTAAATTTCATACGTGACAAACTGCAAATTATTAATGTTTGACTGGTATTTCTTTCATCGTGGGATAATGTTGTTCTCCTCTGTTTTATCTTCCAAATGTTTCCATGGTAATTGTTCTCAAGTGCTTTTCTCGTTGGTTTCACGATTTTATGAGTTTAGTCTTTTAATTTTAATAATGCAATGTCTTATAATGTTTATGGTCGTGTGCGCTGGGTTGGAAATGAGGTATTTCATTTAGGAAAGACGATGATTAAAAAAATGAGGCACGCAGTATAGCCCGGCGTTGCTCGGGTGTAATGAAAGCTTTAAAACTAATCCATGGTCCTGGACTCTTTGGACGTTGGCACGAAAGACTAAAAAGCAATAGTTGTTTCCAGTTAAAGTGAAACAGTAGACTGAAAGAAAAATAAATGGATATAAGTCAAATTTTGATTTTCTGGTATCGATATCAAATCAATTTTTTCGTCGTAAACTGAATTTTGAAGGCTGTATAAGTCCTCTGAGTAAATGGTATCATGCCTGGGACTAAGAACTACAATTATACCTACTTAGAGCGAAACCCGAAACAAAAACTAAAATAAAAGGGCTGAAAAAATAGAGACATACAGGCAGATAAACAGACACACACACAAACATCTGGCCTTTTATATATATATATTATCGATTTTCTGCACTATTGTAAGAACTGCAACCTTGAAACTTCTGAATATCATTTCTTATGTTTTTGTCTATGAGTGTATCAAGTTTGATTAAAATCGGACTACTCCTATAACCCGATTTTTTCGATTACTGATTTTCGATATTTATCGGGGGTACCTTGACACAAAACCTAGCTAAGAACACTCTCAGACGCTTATAGTTCAACTGTAAATTATCAAGAAAATCGGTTCAGCTGTTTCGGAGTCCATAGGTAACGGACACACACACACATAGACAAAGTTCCATTTATAAATAAGTTTAGATAAATTTTAATAGTGGCACTCTCAAGAAATTTCTAATTTCTCATTTAATAGGTGTGGCATTCTTTAGATCGAAACTGTGTTACATATATATATATATATATATAGACCCTTCTGCAAATTAATTGACACAAAACGAATAATGTTTTCCTAGAATTTTTCACACTTTCCCTGATCACGTATGCGTTGTATCTTGACGATTTTTCTCTCTCTTCCTGATAGATAGATAGATAGATGTGAACAGAATTAGATAGATAGATAGATGTGAACAGAATTAGATAGATAGATAGATGTGAACAGAATTAGATAGATAGATGTGAACAGAATTAGATAGATAGATAGATGTGAACAGAATTAGATAGATAGATAGATAGATAGATGTGAACAGAATTAGATAGATAGATGTGAACAGAATTAGATAGATAGATAGATGTGAACAGAATTAGATAGATAGATAGATGTGAACAGAATTAGATAGATAGATGTGAACAGAATTAGATAGATAGATAGATGTGAACAGAATTAGATAGATAGATGTGAACAGAATTAGATCGATAGATGTGAACAGAATTAGATAGATAGACGTGAACAGAATTAGATAGATAGATAGATAGATAGATAGATAGATAGATAGATAGATAGATAGATAGACAGACAAATTAATTGAAACCAAACGAATAATTTCACTATATTTCTGAGATGAGAGTATTTACAGTATTTACAGTATTTACATTACTGTACTCTCCGGCCTTCTTCAGGTGCTAGGACTTTCGAACCGAACCCTTTATTACAATCACTGGGGTATATGAACTCCGTTCCTTACGTATTAGTGCCTCTTTGGTAGTCTGAGTTATCTCCCTTTAACTCTGTAAGTTACTTGTACACCACTGCTGTAGCGTGGTACTGAACTCAGAACTGTTTGTGTCAAATCACAGGAACTAACCAACGTCTATATCTACTGGGCCACGTGTCCATAAGGCAAGGAGGTGTTTTCTCACCGGATCTATTCAAACTGTAGTGTACTGCGAAACAATTCTGCGAGAGATAGAGTTCTTGCCAGAATTTGGGATTAGCAGCCACAATCTCAACAATATAAGATGTCTGGGTGACACTGTGCTGATAGCAGACACGGAAAGGGGAATACAGGACCTCCTACAGAAGATAACAAGAGAAGGCGAGAAAAATGAACTGACCATAAACTTCAGAAAAACTGAATATATGGTCATCAACAAAAATAATTAAATAAATATATAAATATCCAAAATGCCAACTACAGGTTGGAGAAACGAAAATAAGACAATGAAATTTAAAAAACTTGGGAAGAGCAATGATGAAGGGTGGAAACCGTGACATGGAGATCCAAAGACGCATTGGCATGGCCAAAGAAGCATTTCAGGAGCTAGCCTGAGTCCTGAAAGACAGGAAAATCTCATTAGAAACAAAGAAAAGTGTTCTGGATTGCTATGTGATATCTGTCCTTTTGTATGGAAGTGAATGATGGACGATCTCATCAAAGATGAAGGAGAGGCTTGAGGCAGCAGAAATGTGGTTTTAACAAGCAAATCAATTCAAATACCTGGGAAGTGTTCTGACAGAGGATGGAAAGTGCGACATGGAGATCCAAAGACGCATTGGCATGGTCAAAGACGCATTTCAGGAGCTAACCAGAGTACTGAAAGACAGGAAAATCTCATTAGAAACAAAGAAAAGAGTTCTGGATTGCTATGTGATATCTGCCCTTTTGTATGGAAGTGAATGTTGGACGATCTCCCCAAAGAGGAAGGAGAGGCTTGAGGCAATAGAAATGTGGTTTTACAGTAGGATGATGAGAATGCCATGGACTGAGCATGTTAGCAAAGATGAGGTGTTAGAGAGGATGCAAACGAGAAAAAAAAACTCGCACTAATTATCAGGAATAGACAGCCCAGGTTCTTGGGGTGCGTAATGAAGAAAGAGGGCCTGGAAAATTTAATACTCACAGGACGGATAGAAGGAAAGAGAAATAAGGGAAAGCAACGCGAGATATACTTGATAGGCTTGAGCCAATGGATGGCGGAGTAGAAGTCCATGATTGTCTATGTCCTGAAGGGACACGGCACATGAAGAAGAAAATCTATGTTTGAATGTAAGTATATATGTAATGTAAGCATACGAAATATGCGAAATGGCATAACAAGTTAATTTGGTTTGATCAGATTTATAAAATTTGCCTCTACACCGGTTTGATAATTTTTTTTTTATACGGTGTTAGAGAAAATTAATTCACGCGTAGATACGCAAGGACATATACACACCTGGCACCTTTTGTGTCGGTTGGGGACCAAAAACCATCTCTCAGTTGCGTCTTTGCCCTCGAAGACAGAGTGTAACTCAGTTGTATCTCCGTCCGTAAAGGCAGAGGTGCATCTGAGAAAAATTATACTGTTCAGATGCCCGGTCCCGGGTAACAGTGTTCCGCGGCCGCGCCACCAAATTGCACCACAGGGGTGGAGCAGGTGCTCGTCACTGGGGCCAGCTAAACCGGCGGTTGAGAGGATTTGGTAATATTTGTTCCTTCGCCCGTCTGTACGCGGTCGGACTCCCCACATTGAAAAAGACCTTGTGTCACACCTCGCTCCAGTGGGGGTGTAGGGTAAATATCAACTCACAAATAGACCAATATTTTATTTCCACATTTAATTTGCCATATGTGTGTGTCTATGTTTGTGTGTGTGTGTGTGTGTGTATATGTATGTGTGTGTAAATATATATATATATATATATATATATATATATATATATATATATATATATATATATATATATATCTGGCAAGATATTTGTGTATGTGTCTGTCTGTCTGTCTGTCTGTCCTTCATACAAATCCAAAATTTTTATCCGATTCTCACCAAACTTCACACAAATATTCTTTAGGCTTCCGGTCAGGTCAGTAGCTACGTATTTTTTCCGATTCTCTTCCCCCCCCCCCCCCCCCACTACCGATATTGGAAATCAATATCCCGATATCCGATCAGGTCTGATCAAGATCAAGATTTCAGCCTTTTTATCGTGGTTCTTGCTGCAGAATCTGATCTAACTTGATAAAATTATAGTTTTTAGTCTCAAACATTAGTAGATCTTCTCAGACGACTCATTTTCCCCGATATGGGAAATCGATATCCCCGATATTCAATCGAATCCGATATTCAACCATCAAAATCGCTCATTTTCTCCAATTTTACTCCCGTTCGATACGATAAGTTTTCATGGACTTACTTAGATTAGTTTATCCTTGGATGACTTAATTGATTCCGATATTGGAAATCGATACACCGATATCCTATCGGGTGTGATCAAAATCAGGGTTTCATCGCTTTGATTTTAGTTTTTGTTTTGGGCTTGGCTCTAAGTTGGTATAATTGTAGTTCTTAGTCTCAGCAACAATACCATTTACTCAGAGGACTTATTTAGCCTTCAAAATTCAGTTTACGACGAAAAAAACTTATTTCATATCGATACCAGGAAATCAAAATTTGACTTACACCCATTCATTTTTCTTTCAGTCTACGGTTTCGCTTTAACTGGAAACATCTATTGCTTTTTAGTCTTTCGTGCCAACGTCCAAAGAGTCTGAGCTCCAGGATCATGGATTAGTTTTAAAGCTTTCATTACACCCGTGCAACGCAGGGCTATACTGCTAGTATATATATATATATATATATATATATATATATATATATATATATAATTGTCGCAATTATTTTATTATTTCAAATATTCTTTAGGGCGACTCTGATCTCCATGACCATGGATTAGTTTTAAAGCTTTCATTACACCCGAGTAACGCCAGGGCTATACTGCTAGTATTTTCTATTCATGGGAGATGAAATGAATAAGTTTACGTGTTTAAAAAGTGACTTTTCCTGCGTATGAGTGTTCATGAATGTGCTGGTTAAAATAAGATAGCAATGCCTTCTTTTTGACCCCACTCACCAATCAATTTATGAGGTAGGACTTTCGTCTGGGCGAACTGCATTGCCGCTAGCGATCTTTTTTTTTTTTTTTCCCCTTATCAGTCGTTCATCGAAAAAGACAGACGCGTCATTTTCAATTTGGTTTTTCTTCTTATTTTTTATTTGTTTACTTATTTATCTATTTATTTATTGTTATTGAGTTATTTATTCTAATGAAAAGAAATAAAACTGTTGGAAGAAGAGAGTGAGAGAGAGAGAGAGCAATAGAAGAAAAGAGAAAGGAAAAGAGAGAAAAATGAATAAGAAGCCGCATGACGAGACAAAAAAGAATACTGAATATGATGAGAAGTCAGTCGGTCAGTTAAGTGCCATACGTGATAGACGCTTTGGGCGATCATGTCTCGAAAGAGACATGACTGACTGGGCAGATTTTCTATCCTGCTCTTTAAACTATAGCTGAATGGAAGAAGAGATGTATTAATCAATAGTAATTAATGGGGGATCAATTTATTACTTCATAACAATAGAAAACCGATCCCCCACTTTATACCCAGTGGAAGCCTTAATCATGTTTCCAACTATTATATTCAGTCAGTCAGTTAAATGCCATACGTGATACACGCTTTGAGAATGAAAAAGAATGAAAAAGAATGAGTTTAAAAGAGTAAAAATAAAAATAATAAAAATGAATAGGAAGTAATAAAGGAAAAAGAATGAAAAAGAATGAAAAAGAATGAGTTAAAAAATTAAAAATAAAAATAATAAAACTGAATAGGAAGTAATAAAGGAAAAAGAATGAAAAAGAATGAAAAAGAATGAAAAAGAATGAGTTAAAAAATTAAAAATAAAAATAGTAAAAATGAAAAGGAAGAAATAAAGGAAAAAGAATGAAAAAGAATGAGTTTAAAAGAGTAAAAATAAAAATAATAAAAATGAATAGGAAGTAATAAGGGAAAAAGAATGAAAAAGAATGAAAAAGAATGAGTTTAAAAGAGTAAAAATAAAAATAATAAAAATGAATAGGAAGTAATAAAGGAAAAAGAATGAAAAAGAATGAAAAAGAATGAGTTTAAAAGAGTAAAAATAAAAATAATAAAAATGAATAGGAAGTAATAAAGGAAAAAGAATGAAAAAGAATGAAAAAGAATGAATTAAAAAGAGTAAAAATAAAAATAATAAAAATGAATAGGAAGAAATAAAGAGAAAAGAATGAAAAAATAAGTTAAATCAAGAAAAAAATAGAAAAAATGAGTTAAAATAATAGAAAAAATGCAAGTAGAAGTAAAAAGAAAAGATCAAAGCGAATGAGTTTTTTTTTTTTTAATCATATCACCCCGAGCAAGGCGGAAACGCCACTGATGTGCGGGGGGGGGTACGTAAGAGTGGAAAGATTGGAAATGAGAAAGCCGGACACCACATCCTAAACAAGGAAACAAGGGATGAGCCTCTACACCCGTTCAATAGATGTGGGTGGAATGTAAACCGGCCGATAGTTTAGTCTATCTACTCCAATTGAAAAAGAGAAAAAAGAAAAAAAGAATAAAAATATGAAGGATAAACTAATAAAGAGAAAAGAAAAAATAGATTTATTTATCAAGGCAGGAGAGCCACTGCTACGCTCCCTGGCAGAGAGAGAGAGAGAGAGAAATAGCAGAAGGTACAGGAAATATCGAGCAAAGGATAAGAGAAAGATGGGAATCAATTAGATAAAATGGCAATTGACATTGCGGTTAAACTTTTGGAGATTGTAGCTGTCAGGGAAGCAAGTATACGGAAGGGAGTTCAATAGACAGGAAGCGCGAGAAAAGAAGCTGTGAGAAGAGAATTTGACTCTTTTGACGGTAAATGGGTGGGACCTAGATGCTAAACGTGGAAGTACATGTGGTCAGGACACCAAGGAAGAAGCTCGTCAGATGAATAGCCGTGAATATATTTGTAGAACAGAGTGTTGTGGAGTAGTTTTCGCACTGAAGGTTATAATCGTGCTATGTCGGTTGCTAATCGACTTAACGCACCCAAGATATTAGGAACTTGGTAATCTTCCACTGTAAGCTCACTCCTTAGTATTTGACTGACTGCCGACTAATATCAACTGCCTTAGTAGTTCTACTGAACTCCAATACAACTCTAAAGAACTCTCTAGAACTTCTAAGAACTCCTATGAACTTCCCAAGAACTTCAGTATTTATTTTTGTTGAGACAAAAAATGCGGCACAAGGACAGAGGGGGATGGGAAATAGCTGGTCTTCTTCTGTCTTACATTAACTTAGCTAGTCTCACTCACTGACCTAAGCAGACAATACAATATCCTTTGCACCAAAACCTCACATTTTTACGTACCATTCTTGCTACAAATACCATAATGCCTCAATGCACTCTGTGAAAATCTAACTAATCCTATATATACAATTTGTCTGTGGATGTGGGGAATAACTTTTAAAATTGATAGCCCCAATGATTTTTATCCAATGAATGAAAATATGTACAAAATCTAAACAAAATTGATGTTAGAAATAAAACCCCCCATAATCCTTCCCAAGAAATTCTCGAGTTAACTTCCTGTTAACTCTTATTAATATAAGAAGGAGAGTCCATTATCTGAGAAATAGGTGAGGGAAGCTACATTCCGACGGTGAGAATATGACTGGTCGAGCTTCCAAATTGGGATCGATTGCATGTCCTCCTTAGGATTTTTCTGAGAACCCTGAGATGAACAGCAGGAACCCCCGGTCAGATATGGAGAGTAAAAAAAAAAGAAGCTTCGTTCTCATAGAAGTACACTACCCCAATATGTCCTGGTCTCAGTCAAGAGGAAACCAAATTAGAATTGCGTAATGTGTCAGTTATCGCCAGAGAAGTCAGGTGTATCAGAGGGTTCACCTGTATGGTATTCTCATAGCCATTAAGTGCAGATTCACACTACAACGAAAAAATGATAAAAGTCGATTAAAAAAATTAAGGGTATCCTCATAGCTACTAGGTGCAGATTCGCACTACAGAGAATTTTATAACGTTAAAGTGAACCTTTTTTTTTTTTTTTTTGCCACCTACATAACGTAGGTTTTGGTAACCTTAATCTGAAGTGAACATTTGGTAAATCGCTATTTGCGAGTTATAATATTCCAGTATCTTCGCGTAAAATCAATTTACTAATGAATTCTTCGAATGATTCACAATAATGCAGTAGAACACTGGAAACATCGGAATGGTGCAAGTCACCGAACATCAAATAGCGAATACTGAATACACAGAATGCCCAGAATAAAATGAAACACAGTTAGGTCACTAATGCCCCCGCCACAAGAATTTGCTCGTGCAACCAGACTGGCAACAAGGTCCCATCCATTTACAGTTAGATCAACCAAATGCAGCCGACAATTCAACACCATCAGCTTCTTTTCTCGCACTTCCTGCCTGAGGAACTTCCTTCCATATACTTGCTTTCCTCACGAAAGAGATATATTTCAGAGATATAAATGCAATGTCAATTTCAATCTCTCATCCACTGAATCCAGTCCTTTCTACATCACCCCGTGTATCTTGTTCTTTTCCTTTCTCCCTACCTTCGCAACTGTCTTCACTCCTGTGTTCATATCCTTCTCTTGCCCTTTCTCTTTCATCCCCTGTAGTTGGTTCGTCTTTCTCTTCACTCTTTCTACATCACTCCGTATACCTTGTTCTTTTCCTTTCTCTCTACCTTCGTAACTGTCTTCACTCCTGTGTTCATATCCTTCTCTTGCCCTTTCTCTTTCACCCCCTGTAGTTGGTTCTTCTTTCTCTTCACTCTTTCTACATCACCCCGTGTATCTTGTTCTTTTCCTTTCTCTCTACCTTCGTAATTGTCTTCACTCCTGTGTTCATATCCTTCTCTTGCCCTTTCTCTTTCACCCCCTGTAGTTGGTTCTTCTTTCTCTTCACTCTTTCTACATCATTCCGTGTATCTTGTTCTTTTCCTTTCTCTCTACCTTCGTAACTGTCTTCACTCCTGTGTTCCCATCCTTCTCTTGGCCTTTCTCGGACGCCAGGTGTAACTTCGTCTTTCTCTTCACTCTCTTCCTGTCTAAAACTTTTACTCTTTCATGTAGCCCCCTGCGCATCAGTGGCGGTACCACCTTGCTTAAGGTGAAACGATTAAAAACAACAAAAAAAAAAAGAAATAAAATCACCGATCACACTGAGATATCTGTATGAGCGCTTTATGTATTAATATCTATGGTCACGTGATCCCAATAGCGCACTCCATTAAACAGATACATTTGTTACCTGGAGATCCGCGTTCGACCACTCGTTTCCTTATTGTCACTTACTTCCTACATCACAATAAATTACAGGTAGAGGATACCAGAATCAAGCAAGTACAAAAATTTAAATACCAGGAGATGGAAAGTGCGACTCAGAGATCCGAAGGCGAATCGGCATGGCAAAAGATGCGTTCCAGAACCTGAGTAAAGTATTAAGACACAGGAAAATTTCACTAGAAACAAAGAAGAGAGTACTAGCCTGCTATGTGATGTCAGTTCTTCAATACGGCAGTGAATGTTGTACAATATCATCGAAGATGAGGAAAAAACTTGAAGCAGCGGAAATGTGGTTCTACAGAAGGATGCTGCGGATATCGTGGACCGAGCATGCGAGCAACGATGAGGTGTTGGAAAGAATGAAAACAAAAAGAAAATTAATAGTGAGCATCAGGAAGAAACAACTGAATTTCCTAGGACATGCAATGAGAAAGAAGGGCTTGAAGAACCTGATACTGACAGGCCAGATTGAAGGAAAAAGAGACAGAGGAAGGCAGCGGCTAACATATTTGAAGGGTCTGATCAGGTGGATGACGGAACGAGGGTTGCGAGGTGTAACAGGAGAAAACATACTAAGCGCCACCAGGGATAGGAAGACGCGGAGAACCATGATCTCCTGCGTTCTGAAAGGACAGGACACATAGAAAAAAAAAGAAGTTTTAGTTTGTATAGCAAAAAGAATTTAGTTACTTACGTTCTGAAGAGACTTGCCATTAAAAAAATGTATTCAGTGTTTTAATTTTATTTATTTTTTTCTGTTTCGCATGCCAATATGCTAATGTACTCCACGCAAGGAAGAAGAATTTCAAATTTATTTAGAAAAGTAGCATAAATCTTACTTGGCCAAAGATTTATTAGAAGTTATTTTTTTCTCGCTGCAAGAAAGATCTCAGTATTATGACCTGCTAATTAAGAATCCTTTCAACTTAAGTGAATTTATAGAAATCTCCAGACGTTGTCTATATTAATATGTGAATTAGTTAATTATATATCACATTGCAAGACCACACGCGAAAGCTAGATGTGGTATTAATATACTAGTGTACCCGTAACATCAAAATTACAACTATTAGAAAGTTTTAATATTGAGACTAGCTGCATGGCCAGACGTTTCTCAGGATTTTTAGTGGTAATGTTGAAATGAATTTCCCGTATGAGACTGCCGTGTGGCGTAAGTTAAAAAAAATGCGAAGTGTTGATTTCTGTTGTATTTGTAAAACGGGATTCATGCTTGGTCAATTTTGTCAATAAACAGGAATGATGTATGTACAATTGGAAGAACGGGTTAGAGCGTTCCGGGAGCCCGTAATGTGATGCGATGACGTTGCGAAGCAGAAAAAGTGGCTGCATTGTCCCTGCAACGTCAGGGAGGTTGGCACCTTGTAGAAAAAAGGAAATTGTTATGTCGCATTATAAGGTAGAAGTCACAAAAAAGACCTGATTTTTGTTGGAATACAACTAAGGGTTTCAGAGAAATAAACAAAAATAAAGAAATATTTTCCATTAATTTTTGCCTCTCCCTGTGGGTCAATGGAAATTTTTGTAAGCATATCAAGGCATCAGATCTTGATCTACCAGTGTCTCGATTTTGGTTGAGTTTGAGTGAAGAGTCTTGGAGAAAGTTATAAAATTGCGCAAAAGACCACTCGAAATTATGTCTGTCGTTGATTTTTGACGAACCCTGTACATTGATTCGATACTTTTTTTTCTAACTCAAAGATTTGAACCTTGATCTACAAGTTACCTGAGTTTGGTTGAATTCGCATGAGTTTGTAAATTCTAATCGATTAGATGATTTCTGCCATACCCTGTAAATCTATTCGAAAAATTTTTGTGTGTATCAAATGTCCATTACCTGATCGACAAGTGGCCCCATTTTGGTTGAATGCGAGCCAAGGGTTTCGAAGGGGTAGGGTGCGTTAGAATGGAAACACACACAAAGACAGACATAGATATATCTAATCTAAATTTATTTATAAATGGAACTTTGTGTGTGTGTGTGTGTGTGTGTGTGTGTGTGTGTGTGTGTGTGTGTATCCCTTACCTATAGACTCCAAAACGGCTGAACCGATTTTTTGAAAATTTACACAGTTGTACTATAAGCTTCTGCGAGTGTTCTTAGCTAGGTTTTGTGTCGAGGTACTCCCAATATATATATCGAAAATCGATAATCGAAAAAATCGGGTTATAGAAGGAGTGGCCCGATTTTAATCAAATTTGATACACTCATAGACAAAGACATAAGAAACTATATTCAGAAGTTTCAAGGTTGCAGTTCTTACAATCGTGCAAAAAATCGATTATATATATATATATATATATATATATATATATATATATTTATATATATAAGGCAAGTTGTCTGTGTGTGTGTCTGTTTATCTGTCTGTATGTCTGTATTTTTTCAGCACTTTTATTTTAGTTTTTGTTTCGGGTTTGGATCTAAGTTGGTATAATTGTAGTTCTTTGTTTCAGCCATGATACCATTTACTCAGAGGACTTATTTAGCCTTCAAAATTCAGTTTACAATGAAAAAAGCTTATTTGATATCGATACCAGGAAATGAAAATTTGACTTACATCCATTCATTTTTCTTTCAGTCTACGGTTTCGCTTTAACTAGAAACAACTATTGCATTTTAGTCTTTCGTGCAACGTCCAAAGAGTCTGAGCTCCTGGACTATGGATTAGTTTTAAAGCTTTCATTACACCCGAGCAACGCTAGGCTACACTGCTAGTATTTTCTAAACATATACTGTTAAATATAAAAGATGATGAATGTATAATATGCTTAATCATGTGCAATGCTAAACATCGTATTTTGGGTTTAATTTCAAGTGAAAATAAAGACAAAAATTGTCCAACATTTGGATAACTTTTTTATTATGCTGATTCTAAGATTTCGGTTCACATGTGACATAAAACATGAAAGACATTCTCCATCAGAGATGATATTATCATGTGTTGACATAAAACATTGCTAAGCAACGATAACAGTCACAGAATAGCAGCCGCAGATCGCAAATTTGTAATTCGGTTCTATGACTTATCTGCTGCCTCGATACGCGCGCGCACGTACACACACACACACACACACACACACACACACACACACTCTCTCTCTCTCTCTCCCTCTCTCTCTCTCTCTATATATATATATATAATATTGAGTTTTAACAAATACGATATTCAGAATTCATAACTAAAATAGAGGCCAATCAATAAACCTTTTAATTTTCATTTTGTATATTAAGACGGTCTACTATCTACAGTATATATCTAGACAAGTTTGGAATTTACAATAAAATTTTGTTATAAATGTGTAATTCTGATTTAAAATGTTTTACATAAATTCAAGCATTAATCATCAAAAAAGTTTTACATAAATTCAAGCATTAATCTTCAAAAAAGGAGGGTTTAATTGAAATCTGAACTTGCCATATACCCTCCAATAATATGACCCCTGCATATACATTTGAACGTTTCTGAAATGTTGATGCCACCATTTTTATTAGTAATCATGGTGGGCAGATGGTAATCTTCAAAGATGGCGGTTTTAACTGAAATTTGACTTTGTTAGAAATAGAGACAGACTTCACCTTAGTACTCAGCTTGCGTTTTGGAAACTTTAGATATTATTGTAGATCACATACTATAGCAGAAACATGCATGGAGAGCACATATAATACCAGACCCCCACCACATTCTCTACATATTTCTTTCGTAAAAAGGATGTCTCATTCTGATTTTTTTCCCTTGAACACTGCAAAAACCTCTTTAAGTCTATGATCAATCATTATCTATCATTAATATCCTCAGAACTTTTTCGTCTTAATTATTCGTCTTAAGTTCTTATCGCACTTTCGCTAACCCTCTGTCCTGGGTGTCCCATGAGCCTTATATTAAGTAAATACCAAAATAAAATTACATCGTGTTCTGTCTGAAGTCGAAACGCCAATAATCATGATCTGATTTTAAAATAAAACCCGTTCTTTTGCTTTTTTGTCTTTTCTCTTATCTTTAATAGAAAACATAAACACTCATCTCATCTCATCCGTAAATGACATACAACCATAAAACCCCAGGGGATCTATGCTCTCCCATCCCTGTAATTAATTTTGACATTTTCTTCTATTTTTTTTCTTTAAATCTAATCTCTCGAACTTTTCTTCTGGACAATTTTGCTCCACTGCCTGGCTTCCAGGCTGTTTTTTAGCTACTCAAACGTTGTGGTTCCAAACAAATGCTGTCCATTATCCTTTTAAACCATTTTTTTTAATCATTTCACCCCGAGCAAGGCGGAAACGCCACTGATGTGCAGGGGGTTACATAAATGTAAAAAGATTAATTAGAAAAGAGTGAGGAGTACAAACTAGTTAGAAAGGAACAACAGAAAGCTGAGAAAGCAGATCCGATGACAGATACATAGGCGGAGAGAAAGGGAAGGTTATACAGAGGAGGGGAGAGAGCTAGAGGCCAGTGGTTAGTAGATGAGTATTGACTTTGCATTTAAATTTCTGGAAGTTGTAGCCGTCAGGAAAGCAAGAATACGGGAGTGAGTTCCACAGGCGGGAAGTGCGAGAGAGGAAGCTGCAGGAGTAGAATTGTCGTCTGCATTTGGCTAACCTGACTGTGAATGGGTGGGACCCAGTTGCCAGTCTGGTTGCACGAGTAAACACCTGTTGAGGAGGCATCAGTGACTTAAGCTCATCCGAGCAGAAGCCATGAAAGTATTTATAGAAGAGACAGAGGGAGGCCACATTTCGACGATGGGAAAGTGGCTGCAGTCGAGTCGACAGATCAGTACCTATCACATTACAGACTCTCCTTTGGAGCTTGTCAAGAACACTGAGGAGAAGGGCAGAGGCACCTGACCATAAATGGCAGCAGTACTCCATGCACGGACGGATATGTGCATTGTGGTACAAGTGGATATCGACTTATCTACTTGACTTCTTTCTAAATCACCCCGTATATCTTGTTATTTTGCTTTTTCTCTACCTTCGCAACTGTCTTCACACCTGTATTTCCATCCTTCTCTTGCCCTTTCTCTGACACCCGCTGTAACTGGTTCGTCTTTCTCTTCACTTTCTTCTTGTTTAAATTTTTACTCTCTTATGTAGCCCCCTGCGCATCAGTGGCGGTGCCGCCTTGCTTGGGGTGGAACGTGTATCTTGTTCTTTTCTTTTCTCTCTACCTTCGCACCTGTCTTCACACCTGTGTTCCCGTCCTTCTCTTGCCCTTTCTCTAACACCCTCTGTAACTGGTTCTTTCTCTTCACTCACCTTCTGCTTTTTACTCTCCTATGTAGTCCCCTGCGCATCAGTGACGGTACCCACATGCTTGGGGTAAAAAGATTAAAATAAAAAAAAAAACGGGAGAAAGCAATTTACAAAACAGAAGAGGCAATAAAAAAAGTCCAAAGAAAATATTTACCCAGAAAGTATAAAATGCGAAGTTTCTTAATATTTATTTTGATTTGATGCGAGGTGTCGATGTTTTTTTTTTGTTGTTTTTGTTTTTTAATCATATCACCCCGATCAAGGCGGTAACGCCACTGATGTGCAGGGGGCTACATAGGAGTGAAAAGATTGGAAAAGAGAAAGCCGGAAACCATATCCTACACAGGGAACAAGGGATGAGCCTCTTCACCTGTTCAATAGACGTGGGTGGAGTGTCAACCGGGCGATAGTTTAGTCTATCTACTCCAATTGAAAAAAAAAGTAAGAAGATTGGAAAAGAGAAAACCGGAAACCGCATCCTAAACAGGAAACAAGGGATGAGCCTCTTCACCTGTTCAATAGACGTGTGAACTGATGTTCATGACAGAATCTGTTCGTACCTTCAAACTTTAGAGTTCTCAACATAGAGCGTTGTTTATAGAAAAGAACCTTAATGTGCTTTTTGGTACGGTGGATATCGGCTGGTAGCGAGAAATCAGAGAGCCGAGTTCGAATTCCAGTTGAATTCCTTGCATTCACTTACGCGCAAATACCTATGAGAAAGATGAATAGTAGCCATAAAGTGACGGATCATTTTATATTGATTGTAATGTAGAATTGATCCCCCACTTTATGTGCACATTATAATAGTATAGATATTTTTTTAATAATCATATCGCTCCAAGCAAGGCATTTTACTGCCACTGTTTTGCAGGGTGTTACATAGGAGGAAAGTTATCAGAAAGAGTGACAGGTTATAGGGGGTGTCAGGAAGTGGGTAAGAGAAGGATGACAATACTAATGAGAGAGGAGTGGACGGAGAAAGGAGCATTGGATAGAGGATAAATAAATAAATAAATAAATAAAGAAAGAAAGAAAGAAAGAAAGAAGGAGAAAAAAGTGAGCGATGTCGCAAAAAGGCCGGGAAATGAATGAACTTTGCTTCGGTTTTCTTTTGATTCTTTGTACATATATTGTGGAAGCTGTCGCATGCGACCACCCCCATTGCCATCAAAAACTGGTCGCATACGACAGGTGGTCGCTCATTAAAGGCTCATAGACATGACCTATTTACGCCAGGAATTTATATTCCACTCATCAAAATGTACATATTAGAATTTTACAATGTAATCTGGTAATAAATAAATGAGAACATTAGAAAATGTCCTAATTTTAAAGAAATTTATTCAGCATAATTCATTTTAAAATCTTAAAAAACGTATTTACAACGGTCAACGAGAGACCAAAATATTTATTCACAAAAGTATTTATTATGTGGACTTTAAATAATATGTACGGTTTCAGTTTTTTTCTTAGAAGTGAGTGAAAGCAAAAGAGAATCTGCGATAATACATGGAAAAAAACATAGAAAACACTGACAGCGATCGTGGGTGGGAGTAGAGAAACAGAGAGATAGAGATAGATATACCTAGATAGAAATATATACACAGTGGAACCTGTCGTATGCGACCGCCCCCGCTGCCATCAAAAGCGGTCGCATACGGCAGGTGGTCGCTCACTAAAAGCTCATAGTCATGACCTGTTTACGCCAGGAACGTATATTCCTCTCTTCAAAATGTACATATTAGAATTTTACCATGTAATCTGGTAATAAATAAATGAGAACATAAGAAAATGGCCTAATTTTAAAGAAATTTATTCAGCATAATTCATTTAAAAATTTTAAAAAACGTATTTACAACGGTCAACAAGAGACCGAAATATTTATTCACAAAAATATTTATTAAGTGGACTTAAAAAAGAGTATACGGTTTCAGTTTTTTTCTTAGACGTGAGTAATAGCAAAAGAGAATCTGCGATAATACATGAAAAAGAAAAACGAAACATACAAAAAACTGACAGCGATCGTGGGTAGGGGTAGAGAAACAGAGAGATAGAGATAGATAGAACCAGACAGAAATAGAGTAGATAGATACACAAAAAAAATAAAGGAACGAATAAGATAGACATTTGGGAGAGGGACACAATTATGATTTTCCCAATCCCTGAATTTATCTAAGTCAGTACAGAGACTGGGATAAATCCCTTGAACATGTCCAATGCAACACATGTTGTACAAAATAGCCGATGTTTGACCGTGTGGTTTCCTTAAACAGACACACACACGAACATCTTGTCTTTTATATATATATATCTTATCGATTTTCTGCACTATTGTAACAAATGCAACCTTGAAACTTCTGTATATCGTTTCTTATGTCTTTGTCTATGAGTGTATCAAATTTGATTAAAATCGGACCACTCCTTCTATAACCCGATTTTTTCGATTATCGAATATCGATTTCAAGAAGTAATAACAGTTTAATACAACACTACAATAACAAAACAATGAGAAAGTATTCCTGGCTTAGATCAAATCATAATGAAATAGATTACTCATTTAGTTTCTCCTAAGTTAGAAGTTCGCAGTGTACGACCAAAATGGATTTTTTTTAAGCGGTCGCTTGATCAGTGATTTTTACTCGATGTTAGTCGCTGGTCGCGTTCTGTAGGTGGTCGCTTACTGATGGTCAATTAACATATAAAAAAACGGTCGTTAACAACAGGTTGTCGCTAATGGTCGCATTTGGCAGGTTCCAGTGTATATTAAAATGTATGTTCGTTCTTTTTTCGTGTGTAAAACATTCAGTCGAATAAATTGTAGAAACCTTTGAGATTCTCTTCATCATGGCTCTGAAAAATAAAAATCCAAATCAATTTGATTTCATGAAAAAAAAGTGGGCATTTAAAAACAAAACAAAAAAAAAGTCTAACGAAGTCTTCTTGACTTCACCCCTTAGGGGGATAAGCGTCAGTGTCAGGCAATATCTTTGCTAAAATCTCGACAACAATAGAACAATTTATGAATTCGTTCCGCGTGAAGAGGACTGTCCACTCAGGTGTAAAACAGGTACATGTGATCAACGACTGACCGACTGCTATTATCATAAATGAAAAGGAGTGGCAGTCAAGGTTTTTAATGGGGTATAATGGGCGATCATGTCTCGAAAGAGACATGACTGACTGGGCAGAAGATTATCCCGCAGTAGGTTGCTATTGCTTTCTGCGGTAGACTGGTTGCCGACCAAGGCTATGGAACCCAATATGTCCTGCTATTTGACTCATAGCTAGAGGGGAAAGAAATGTATTATATTATTATGTAGTAATTAGTGGGGGATCGGTTTCCTATTGTTATGAAGTAATAAACTGATCCCCTACTTTATGACCAGTAGAAGCCTTGATCATTATTCCAACTATTATATTCAGTCAGTCAGTTAAGTGCCATACGTGATACACGCTTGGGCGATCATGTCTCAAAAGAGACATGACTGACTGGGCAGAAGATTATCCCGCAATAGGTTGCCATTGCTTTCTGCGGTAGACTGGTTGCCAACCAAGGCTATAGAACCCAATCTGTCCTGTTATTTGACTCATAGCTAGAGGGGAAAGAAATGTATTATATTATTATGTAGTAATTAGTGAGGGGATCGGTTTCCTATTGTTATGAAGTAATAAAATGATCCCCCACTTTATGACAAGTAGAAGCCTTGATCATTATTCCAACTATTATATTCAGTCAGTCAGTTAAGTGCCATACGTGATACACGCTTGGGCGATCATGTCTCGAAAGAGACATGACTGACTGGGCAGAAGATTATCCCGCAGTAGGTTGCCATTGCTTTCTGCGGTAGACTGTTTGCCGACCAAGGCTATAGAACCCAATCTGTCCTGTTATTTAACCCATAACTGGAAGGAAGAGACGGATTAATACCTTTCCCAAGGGTATTTGCGCGTAAGTGAATGCAATGAAATCGGCTGGAATTCGAACTCGGCTCCTCGATTTCTCGTTCCGAGCCGATATCCAATGCACCACAACGCACATCCTGACAATAGAATACCTAAAAATGATCATATGATGAAAAAATAACCCAAACTTAATAAAACTAAGTTTATCAGAAATTCTTCTTCTTCTTCTTTATCTGCCGTGTCCTTTCAGGACATAGGTGATCATGGACAACCACTTACCCCTATCTCTTGTCGCTTAACACTTTTCCTCTTGGTATCTCTCCCAAACACTGCTCCGCCATCCGCTTACTCAAGCCCATCAAGTACGTCTCACGTTGCTTTCGCCTGTCTCTTTTTCTCTCTATCCGTCCTGTGAGTATTAGATTCTCCAAGCCCTCCTTCCTAATGACGTGTCCCAGAAATTTCTGCTGTCTCTTCCTGATCTTAATTTTAAGTTTCCTTTTTGTTTACATCCTCGCTCACATATTCTGTCCATAGTATCCTCAGTATCCTTCTATGAATTTTTGATTAAATTGTATTTTCAAGAACATTCCGAATGTTGTTCTTTTTTTTTTTTTTTTTTTTTTTTTTTTTTTCGTCAGTACGTTGGATAAAGATCAGAATAAGACTTGCCAGAATCAAATAATTACCGTATTTTAGTGAAACATTCAAGACATATGCACTGAGCACTTCATTTCATCCACATGAGTAGATTGTTCTCGTTTGAGTACCTATGTCTAAGAGTATAGCATCTACTCCTTATTATAGTACTCCTCGGATTAATACTCCACGTGTAAATCATGTAAATAATTCCTCCTCATTCCAGAAATTCGGACAGAAAATTATATTATAATGCTCTGTTAATTAAAATATAAACCAGACAATAAGCCAATCTGGAGATAGAAGTAAAGTTGAAAAGATTTTCAACGCATTTAATATAAATTAAAATCATATAATAATTCTGCTTGTTCCTTCTTTAGTTAGTTAGTTAGCTAGTTCATCCGCCCGTTACACTTCTTATCTACACGAGCTTTTCCTTCCCCTCTATCTTTTTATGATCTATAAAGGCTACTCTCCTCAGCCTTTCGCTCACCTTTGCCAAATGGAAAAGTAGTCAAGAGTGACAGAGTAGGAGGAGAGAGCCTATAGCGTTACTGTAGATGTAGCAGCTGCAGCTGGGAATTGTAGAGTAATTGTGTGTGTGTGTGTGTGTGTGTGTGTGTGTGTGTGTGTGTGTGTGTGTGTACAATATAGTAAAAATAGGTACCCGCGACCTAATAACAAAATTTCTGGCCTCTCCCCGCTTGGCCATTACTCAGTTGGTCTTTTCTGTTTACAATGGACACAGGAGCCATGATTTTTCAGTAATAAAAAAAAAACATATTTGTTTCTTTCAAAATCTCTCACAAGATAGAGTACAGTATTTTGATTACGGTCTGTGCATACGCCGCTGAATATAAGATTACAGTAAAGTAGCTTCTATGGACATTACTTTTATAGATGTTTTAATAAAATTACACTCTGAGTTATCGTTATTTTATTATCCAATACCTTTATGTTTGAAGACGTTACTATTATTTGTAGTTTGACAAAGTAAAAATGTTTCCAGGAAATCATAATTATCCTTCCGTGGAAATTCCACGGGTTCCGCTAGTTATTATCATTATTGTTATTATTTTGATTATTGTCATTATCATTATTATCATTAGTTAGTTACTTAGTTCATCTGCCTGTTACACTTACTCTCTACACGAGCTTTTCCTTCCCCTCTATCTTTTTATGATCTATAAAGGTTACTCTCCTCAGCCTTTCTCTCACCTTTGCCAAACGGAAGGGTAGTAAAAAGTGAGAGAGTAGGAGGGAAAAGCCTAAAGCATTACCGTAGCAGTAGCAGCTTAAGCTGGTGGTTGTAGCAATAATTGTGCGTGTGTATATGTGTAGGTACTGTACAATATAGTAAAAATAGGTAGGTATAATTGTACGACGTTTCGGCCGTTGTACACTCCGGCCCTCTTCAGGTTCTAGGAATTTCGAACCGAATCCTTTATTACAATCACTGGGGTATATGAACGCCATTCCTTTCGTAAATCGTCGATTGGAAGTCATGAGTTATCTTCTTGCAAATTACTTGTTCACAACAGCTGTAGCCTGGTATTGAACTCACAACTCTAAGATTCAAGTCAGGAACTAACCAACGTCTATATCCAACTATATTGCTGTTATGTCGCCAAGTATAAATGAATAACTCAACAACAGAATCAGAATATAAGTTGTATTCCGCGGAAAGACGGTTAGTATGTACAGAAGTGATTAGTAATATTTACAATAGAAAGATACAAGAGTTCAATCCGTCGTAAGACGTGTGTATACGTGATTAGTTCAGGTACGCCACCGGAAGTGTGACTAACTCTTCACTGACTCGCACTGACTCTTCAGTAACTCATTAGAGACTCTCAAGTGACTCTCTACGACTCATTATTTAGTCGTCCCTCCCAGTAAGGGCAACATATGACACATGATCAGTTTATATCTGGGATTTCCGGGCTATATGGCCCGGCCAAAAAATGTCTGTCTATTTTTGCCCAGTCGTGCTTCTACCCTTCGGCGGAACCACGACTGGGTTATTGCTCTCTGCTCGGAAGCAGAGCGCGCCCTCTACCCGAAGGCAGAGAGCTGACAGTGTCGTAGAGTCGTCAGTGACTCTGTGCGACTGTATTTACTAGCCTTCCCACGTAGGCTGGATGTGACACATGGCCATTTTATAGTGGGTATTCCCGGCCATATAGCCGGGCCAAAAAATGTCTGTCTATTTTTGCCCAGTCGTGGTTCTACCCTTCGGCGGAACCACGACTATGTTATTGCTCTCTGCTCGGAAGCAGAGAGCGCCCTCTACCCGAAGGCAGAGGGCTGACAGTGTCGTAGAGCCGTAAGTCTAGTGACTCTCCACGACTCCCCTGTATAGAATCCACCATTGCTATATATAGCAATGGGAACAGTCCATTTGTAGTCAAATAGGAGCGGCGCCCCAACAATTGCCGAATGCCTCTTCTGGAAGTCATTAATCACCACCCTCTAACCCTTTAAATTACTTGTTCACCACTGCTGTAGCCTGGTATTGAACTCACAACTCTTTGGGTCAAGTCACAGGAACAAACCAACGTCTATATCCACTGAGCCATGTGTCCTTAACTCATAACTACCAAAAGAGGCATAAATACGTAAATAAAGTGGTTAATATACCCCAGTAATTGTAATAAAGGGTTCGATTCGAAATTCCTAGCACCTGAAGAAGGCCGGAGCGTTCAACGACCGAAACGTAATATAAATTGCAACAAACATGAGGACAATAGTCCGAATAATGAGTTATTTTATGAAAAGCGCAATCGTAATGTTAAAATAATTTCAAGCGTTATCTTGAGAAAATCTCAAATGTAACAATGAAAAGTGTTTAAGCTTCATTTTGAGAAATATTTACGCATCATTTTGGCAATGTCTCAAGCGTCCTCTTGATGATGACGCAAGCGGCGGCTTGACAAACATTCATCTAGAAGAGGATTCAGTCGTTGTTAACGAAGTTTTTTAAAAAATAATGTTATAATCAAAACTTATTTATAAATGGAACATTGTGTGTGTGTGTGTGTGTGTGTGTGTGTGTGTGTGTGTGTGTGTGCGCGCGCGTTACCTATAGACTCCGAAACGGCAGAACCGATTTTCTTGAAAATTTACACAGTTGTACTATAAGCGTCTGTGAGTGTTCTTAGCTAGGTTTTGTGTCGAGGTACCCCCGCTAAATTTCGAAAATCGATAATCGAAAAAATCGGGTTATAGAATGAGTGGCCTGATTTTAATCAAATTTGATACACTCATAGACGAATACATGAGAAACGATATTCAGAAGTTTCAAGGTTGCAGTTCTTACAATAGTGCAGAAAATCGATAATATATATATATATATATATATATATATATATATATATATATATATTAAAGGTAAGATGTTTGTGTGTGTGTCTGTTTATCCGCCTGTATATCTGTATTTTTTTCAGCCCTTTTCTTTTAGTTTTTGCTTCGGGTTTGGCTCTAAGTGGGAATAATTGTTGTTCTTAGTCTCAGCCATGATACCATTTACTCAGAGGACTTATTTAGCCTTCAAATTCAGTTTGGGATGAAAAAACTTATTTGATATCGATACCAGGAAATCAAAATTTGACTTACATCCATTCATTTTTCTTTCAGTCTACGATTTCGCTTTAACTGGAAACAACTATTGCTTTTTAGTCTTTCGTGTCAACATCCAAAGAGTCTGAGGATCATGGATTAGTTTTAAAGCTTTCATTACACCCGAGCAACGCCGGGCTATGCTGCTAGTATTAAGTTAAATTATTCCCGAATGAAATCTGCAAAAATAACTTTGAACACCAAGATTTTGTAGATCATTTTAAAAAGATGACAACGAAGAGAACTTCGCACGTCTAACGAGAGACCAAAGAAAAAATGTAACATGTTGATTAAGCTAACCTGTCTGCTGCAAAATGTCGCCTGTCTCTTGGCAAAATTAAATGTGTTATGCATAACAAAGCGTAACGCCATGTCCGGGAAAACTAGTTTGGTTTGAAAGGCTTTCTTTCATGACTCCCAGTTTGAGGAGGAGCAGGAAAGGAAGGTGGGTAAGAATCAAGACAAGGACCTCCAGGTAGAATGATTGATAAGGCAGGTGAAAGAACAAGTCACAGTTTAGGTGAGAGGGGATAGGTGACTTACGAGAAGCAATGGATTAAGTTGTAAAAGTTTAAAGAAACGAAAAAAAGAAAAACAACTTCAGGAACGTGAAATAAACAATAATTATTTATTCAATTTCCTGACGATGAAAAACGATTTTTAGCGTGAAGATTTCAACGGACTAATTCGAACCAGGCCAGAAATATATGAGTCCGGGTCTACCGACTTTATAATTAGATGCGATATTCATATTTTTCACTACCGCTTACGGGATAATGAAACTTGTATTGAATGTTGACAGCACAGACAGCATAGATTTCAAGTTCTGGTTGTATTTTAAAATGTCTCCCTTCAATGAAAAGGAAATAGGTGAATAAAAACAAAAACAAAAGTACTTTTTGTTTTGAGGAAAGAAGGAAATGGGAAAAAAGAAAAAAGAAGTGGAAAGAAAGGAGAAAGAAAGAAGCAGACTGACAAAAGGAAAGAAAGAAAGAAAGAAAGAAAGAAAGAAAGAAACAAACAAACAAACAAACAAACAAAAAATGGAATGAAAAAGTTAAAAGAAAGAATGTAGTGGAATAAAAAACTGAAAGATAAAAAATGTAAAGAAAGAAAGAAAGAAAGACGCGGAAAGAAAGAAAGAAAGAAAGAAAGAAACGGAATGACAAAAGCAGAAAAAAGAAAGAAAGAAAGAATAAAGTGGAAAAAAATAAGAAGAAAGAAAGAAAGAAAGATGTGAAAAGAAAGACGTGGAAAGAAAGAAAGAAGGAAAGAAAGAAAGAAAGAAAGAAAGAAAGAAAGAAGTGGAATGACAAAAGCAGAAAGAAAAGAAAGAAAGACAGAAAGACGTGAAAAGAAAGACGTGGAAAGAAAGAAAGAAAGAAAGAAAGAAAGAAAGAAAGAAAGAAAGAAGTGGAATGACAAAAGAAGAAAGAAAGAAAGAAAGAAAGGTGTGGAAAGAAAAAAGAAAGAAAGACGTTAAAGAATGAAAGAGGCGGAATGACAAAAGCAGAAAGAAACAAACAAACAAAAATGGAATGAAAAAAGGCGAAAGAAAGAAAGAATGTAGTGGAATAAAAAACAGAAAGAAAATAAAGAAAGAAAGAAAGAAAGAAAGAATAAAGTGGAAAGAAGTAAGAGGAAAGAAAGAAGAAGAATGAAGCGTAATTTAAAAATAAGAAAGAAAGAAAGAAAGAAAGAAAGAAAGAAGTGGAAAGTTATCAAGTGATTTTAGCCAAGAGTTGTGAGTTCAATACTTGAATAAAAACTGGAGAAAATGCGTTACTAATATGTTTATATCAATATGCCGTCTTCAAGAAAGGCAGCATATATATATATATATATATATAATTATGTACCAGTTATTAAGTATGTTACATTAAAAGATGAGGAAAAAATAATAATACACCCCACTGAGCGTGATAGAGGGAGTATATATATATATATATTTATATATATATATATATATATATATATATATAATGTTCAAACAATTCATTTCATATATATATATAGATAGATAACTGTCTTTATTCTAACAAGTAGGATATATATATATTCATCACAACTCGACGACATAATAATTGCAAAAGTATAAAATAATAAGAAACTTTTGAAGACCAAACACGAGCCTTCATAACTGGTAGTAAAGTGAATGAATTGAGCCATTGCCTATTTCTCTCTCCCTGAGCGTGACAATATATATATATATATATATATATATATATATATATATATATATTAGTCATCCACATACAAGCCCGTTTCGCTGTATCACAGCTACATCAGTGTGGCTAGACATATCCACTTGCTTCTGGCCGGGATCGAAACTCGACCGATTTGGTGTCAGTCGGAGTCTCTACTCAAAAAGTCTCGGAGTCTCAATATCTAAAATCTTACTAAAAAAGAATATATATATATATATATATATATATATATATATATATATATATATATATATATATATATATATATTCTTTTTTAGAACATTTTTTGATATGCTACAATTTCAATGGGTAATACATATTTCACCACACAATGATGACCTGTCGGCTCGTCAGACACAAGTGATACAACAGTTGATTTTCATAATATTCTCCCAAAAATTGTTTTCCACAGACGCTCACATGTCCATATTTAGAATAGACTTTTGTAACGGTAATTTACAAAAACATCCTCGTTCATTAAGAAAGAACCCCAACGATAGCAAAAAGAAAGAAAAAGTAAACAATTGATAAATGGAAAGAAGAGAAAAAGAAAAGAAATAGAGATAAAAAGAAAACGAAGAGCATACAGAGAAATAAATGTTCACATCAAAGTATCAACATAACGTCTACAGCGACTCGTTTGCTTTCTTAGAAAAACATGACGTCGAAAATTGAACATTGAAATTTAGTTTTAAATATAATGAGATATATTTACGGCAAAAAAATAAATTGAAAATCATAATTTTAAAACACATTCTAAAAATAACTACTAGTTTTAATTATATATATATATATATATATATATATATATATATATATATATATACTACAACCACGCTCTCCCGTCGACTTACATGTCATCTTTCTGATCAGAGTACTATTAAACAACATTTCTCTGAAAAACCTAAACATGTATGTAATATCAGACAGATTTTGGTCAACAATACAGTAATCCTTACTCATGCACACAGTAAGAGGAATCTGCAGACATTGGAGGCCATGTACATCAAATCAAAACAACCAGCACTCAATAAAATCAACTTTAAAACAGGAAATAACATATTACATTGCATTTGAATAGATGGTTTTGTTGTCATTTCGCGCTATCCCGCGGTGTGACGTCATAAAACGGCATAGCAAACTTAAGAACTGCGTTTATTATTTTTGGTAACTATTGCCGTTGCCAAGCGGAGTTTTATGTCAACACAAAATAAAATCGTCGGTGATGGTGGATTTTATAATATTTCAGTTTAAACAACCTCTCTGAAGATGGCTCATATGAGCCGAAAGCTTAGAAGAAAATCAATAAATAATTATCCAAATGTTGGAGAATTTTTGTCTTTATTTTCAACTGAAATTAAAGCCAAAATACGACGTTTAGAATGGCTCATGATTAAACATAATAGACATTCATTGTCTCTTATATTTAATAGCATATGTTTAGAAAATTACTTGCTGCCTCGATATACTATATATATATATATATATATATATATATATATATATATATATATATATATATATAGGTTTCATTGAATAATATAGCCAAGTTCTGTCTATTTGTTTTGTGTAAGATCCGTTCGTATGATTTGATTAGCTTGATAGTGTTGTCATGGAAAGACGACAAGAAATCGCAATAATTGTTGATTTTTTTTTATCAGGTCTGAGCTTTCGGCTTACATAAGCCATTATCAAAGGTTGAACATTTAATTTTCAGTGAACATAGAACATTTAAATTATTATTAACAGAGTGGAGTTATACAGAGAAAATTAGACAGGTCCATTTTTTGTGTCGCACATGGTTGTAGGCCGAGAAGGAATGGTGGTAGTGGGTTTTTTGTTCATTGAGTGTATAGTGGCATGAGGGGATTGGTCTGGGAACTGCTGCTACTATGATGTAGGGGGTAAGTATAATAACTATGACCTCTCCCGTCGATTATAGGCATTGAAGTATGTTAGTAGAGGTGTCGAAATTTATTTTATTTAGGCTAGGTTTAAACTGTTTAAATGTAGATAGCTTCTAGAATTTTAAGTTTTCTTTTATTATTTTCTTGTCTAAGTATATGCGTATTTTCAACAAGTGTTTTCCTAAGAAGTGTATGTTGATAGCCGTGGTGTTTTCAATGTCAGAATATGTTAGAATTTTCATTTAAGTGCAATGTAAGTCTCCGCGAAAGCGAGTTAGTAGTATGTCCAATGTAGGTATTATTTAGTTTGTTCGAGATACATTCTTGAAAGGGGCATTTGAATTTATACACTACATTGTTTTTTTGCAAATCGCTAACGGTGGGTGAGGAGTCGTTGCGGACGATTGAGTTGGATGTTGTGGATTTAGGGTAATATATGATAAATTTAATTCTTTTGTTGGGGTCTGTCGGAGAGATATTAGTGTTTATGAGGTTTTTTTAGGATATTTTCATGTAGTCGGTAGTTGGTGTGCATTTGGCTACGATATAAGAGAGAGATATGTTTGGTGTTGGTTGGGCTGTTACCATGTGTTGTTTTTTTCGTGTTCAGGTTTGTAAGGAAATGTCGTATTTGTTCATGAACTATGGAGTTAGGAAAATTATTGTTGATGAGTGTCTGTTTTATGTTTTTTAGTTCACTGTGGAAGATGTGTTTTGTATTATAGCGATTTCTTGTCGTCTTTCCATCTATCAAGCTAATCAGATCATACGAACGGATCTTACACAAAATAAATAGACAGAACTTGTCTATATTATTCAATGAAACCTGTATTAATGAAAAAATGCTACCAAAATACACACAATATATATATATATATATATATATATAGAGAGAGAGAGAGAGAGAGAGAGATGTGAGTTTGTGACTCTGCGTTTCACGATCCATTTTTTTAAAAAATTAATCAGTTTGTCTGACGATTGGAAGAGCGTGAAACACAGGGTCACAAACTCACACCTATCTATATGAATATGTCTGCTCTATCACTTATACAGAGTGCTTTCAAATAAGTTCCATGCATATATAATATATAAATAATATAATATATATAACAAATTGCATATATATATATATATATATATATAATACATACACATTTCAAACGCTCACACACACACAAACCCATATATATATATATATATATATATATATATATATATATATATACACAGAGTAGCGGCCATATTATAGGGAATGGAAACAACAAAGACATATATATGAGTATTACTTCAAAAGTAATGCATGATTAGCAATTAAATTTTTATCGAATAACGATCAGGGTGAAATGCATAAATATTGTACAAAGTTACAAAAATTTACATGATAGGTTTTTTTATTTAAATAAAGATTAAATGGAACAAAGGAAATAAGCTACTGGACAAAAGTTAAGGAACGATGTTAATAATTTGCATAAACATTTAATTTGCATTGTTGAAACACTCGATGGAGGTTTTCAACATTAAGTAAAAGTTCATCATTAGGACTTTTTAAAGCAATATGGCAAATTCAAGACGCAAAACGCTCTCTTTTCAAGAAAAACTCATTATCGCTATCAAGAGAAAAGGTCAATTTCAGAAACTTCTGGTATTGTTCATAGATATAAAGTGTCGTTTCTCGTGTAATTAGCAGGTATAAAACCGATAAAATGCAAAACCAAAAACTGGCAGACCTCCAAAATCATAGTAAAGAGAAGATCGAAAAATTGTTAGAATATTTACAAAAAACCGTTTTGAAACTGCTACGTCAACTGCCCGTAAATTTAATGAAGACACAGATAATAAGATCTCAAGGAAAACGGTTGCTCGCAGGTTAAAAAATACAGGATTGCATGCCCGTATTCCAGCTTCAAAGCCTCTAATTTCAACTCGAAACCAAAGGGCATGCCCGGAGTATGCGAGAAAATATGTTGTTTGGACTGACGAATAATGGGATACAGTTCATTTCAGTGACGAGTCCAAGTTTACTATATTTGGTTCTGAGGGCAAAACTTATGTACGCCGTAGAACAAGTGAAAGACTGTCTTATCAATGTGCCAAGAAAACCGTTAAGTTTGGTGGTGGCAGTGTGATGGTGTGAAGAATGATTTCATCTGCAGGAGTTGGCCCTACCATCCGCATTACATGGCAATATCAATTCTGAGATTTACAAAAGGCTTCTTCAGCAGCATGTGCTAACAAGATTACACCATAATCATTATGACTCTCCTATTTTCATTCAGGGCAATGCACCTTGCCACAAGGCTCAGAAGGTTATGGCTTTATTTGAAAAAGAAGGAATCGCCCTAATGAAGTGGACAACCCAGAGCCCCGACCTGAATCCAATAGAAAATGTTTGGAAGATAATTAGAGATAGGGCTTAGAAAAGAAACCCGAAAAACCAGGAACATCTATGGGAGTTATTGAAAGACGAATGGGAGGGAATTATTGCTGATTTTTGCAAGAAATTAATTAGATCATGTGGTCGACGATGCAGAGAAGTCATTGAAAATAAGGGGATGTTCACCAAATATTAAATTTTGTTGATAATTTGTTTTCAATCATGTATCAACAAAATCGTTCCTTAACTTTTGTCCAGTAGTTTATTTTCTTTGTTCCATGTAATCTTTATTGGAAAAAAAAAACAAAAAACTATTATGTAAATTTTTGTAACTTTGTATAATATTTATGCATTACACCCTAATCTTTCTTCAGTAAAATTTAATTGCTAATCATGCATTACTTTTTAAGTAATCCACATACATACGTGTTTGTTGTTTCCGCTACTATATATATATATGGATGTGTATTGGATATCGAATTGAAACGAGAAATCGGGGAGCCTAGTTCGAATTCCAGTTGAATTTATTGCATTCACTTACGCGCAAATACCCTTCGGAAAGCAATTAATCCGTTTATTCCTTCCAATTATGGGTTAAATAACAGGACAGACTGGGTTCTATAGCCTTGGTCGGCAACCAGTCTACCGCAAAAAACAATTGCAACCTACTGCGGGATAATATTCTGCCCAGTCAGTCATGTCTCTTTCGAGACATGATCGTCCAAGCGTGCATCAAGTATGGAAATTAGTTGACTGACTGTTTGAATTGCAATATATATGTTTATATGCTGTACTGTGCAAAAGGATTAGGACAAGACCTATTTCATCTTTTATGAGGCATCAAAATAAAGTTTAAAATCACCCCTGTCCTAATACTTTTGCACACTACCGGTAGTGTGCAAAAGTATTAGGACAGGGGTGATTTTCCTAAAAACCTTACTGAAATTCAAATACAGGGTGAAAAGCCAAGTAAATTGCTAATAAATATTGATGATTTAAAACTAGGCGAAAAAGAAATCATATTAAATGTTTCCTATTTTCTCTTAAACACGTTATTTTGAAACTACTCATTATTCTATCATCCTTGGATATGACAGACTTTTTTCTTATTCCTCCCTTTCGAATTGTTAAATCTAATGTTACTTCGAACGACACACTTTGGGAACAAATACAAGCTGCTTGGCAGGAGATACCATGAGATACATTGAAGAAGCTTGTGATGTCCTTTCCTGACAGAATGAAGGCTGTGATCAAAGTGAAAGGCTATTATACTAAATATTAAATTTATTTTGTAACAAGTATTTTATCTTTAATTAAATTGTTTATTTTTTGTCAATATGCCTCATAAAAGATAAAATAGTTTTTGTCCTAATACTTTTGAAGGCTGTGATCAAAGCAAAAGGCTATTATTCTAAATATTAAATTTATTTTGTAACAAATATTTTTTCTTGTTAAAGGATTTGTTGAGGAAATCAGACACTCCACCCACGTCTATTGAACAGGTTAAGAGGCTCATCCCGTGTTCCCTGTTTTGGATGTGGTTTCCGGCTTTCTCTTTTCCAATCTTTTCACTATTACGTAGCCCCCTGCACATCAGTGGCGTTACCGCCTTGCTCGGGGTGATACGATTAAAAAAATAAAAAATTAAAAAAATAAAATAAAATTAGTTAATTAAATTGTTTATTTTCTGTCAATGTGCCTCATAAAAGATAAAATAGCTCTTGGTCCTAATACTTTTGCATAGTAATATATATATATATATATATATATGTGTGTGTGTGTGTGTGTGTGTGTGTGTGTGTGTGTGTGTGTCTAATGGTAAAATATGTTATATGCAGTTGTATAGGGACTATATTGCCACCGAGTGTGTGCGCGAGTGTCGGTTTTTTGTGCGTGCGTTTGAACAGACAAAACGACTGTTTTTTTTATAAGTTAACCTTTTGGTCAACATCTCATCAGAAGAATTGTTTGTAACCTAAATAAATTCGCAAAGTGACAAGCAGCTTAGGAAGAAAGGAGAAATTGCGACTAAAAACGATTTATTAATAAAATAGCAAAAATAAAGAAAAGGTGGGTGGAAAAAACGCCTTCACTCTCCCATAAAAAAATAAACTGCAGAATAAATAGTTCCAGTGTGTATAAAAAAAAAGAGAAAACTTCAGGACTCACAAGCCTCCTAAGAAAGGGAGCAAGCAAATTTCTCCTGTCGACAAAGAGACTGTCAGCGTGATTTGATACACAGGTTGATTGAGAGGTAACTCCCTACATTATGTACTAGAATGATAAGCCCGGCATTGCTCAGGTGTAATGAAAGCTTTAAAATTAATCCACGGTCCTGGAGCTCAGACTCTTTGGGCGTTGGCACAAAAGACTAAAAAGCAATAGTTGTTTCCAGTTAAAGCGAAACCGTAGACTGAAAGAAAAATGAATGGATGTAAGTCAAATTTTGATTTCCTGGTTTCGATATGAAATAAGTCTTTTCGTCGTAAACTGAATTTGAAGGCTAAATAAGTCCTCTGAGTAACTGGTATCATGGCTGAGACTAAGAACTACAATTATACCTACTTAGAGCCAAACCCGAAGCAAAAACTAAAATAAAAGGGCTGAAAAAATACAGACATACAGGCAGATAAACTGACACACACACAAACATCTTGCCTTTTATATATATATATATATATATATATATATATATATATATATATATATTATCGATTTTCTGCACTATTGTAAGAACTGCAACCTTGAAACTTCTGAATATCGTTTCTTATGTCTTTGTCTATGAGTGTATCAAATTTGATTAAAACCGGACCACTCCTTCTATAACCCGATTTTTTCGATTATCGATTTTCGATATTTATCGGGTGTACCTCTACACAAAACCTAGCTAAGAACACTAGCAGACGCTTATAGTACAACTGTGTAAATTTTCAAGAAAATCGGTTCAGGCGTTTCGGAGTCTATAGGTAACGGACACACACACACACACACACATAAATACACACAGACATAGTTCCATTTATAAATAAGTTTAGATGAGTAGCAAGTCAGGAAACCTGACTTAACACACTGGTTTCTTTTGTTTGGGGTTGGCAAAAGAAGCAAATTTGGAAGAACTTGAAGGGTAAATAGAAGAAGTTATGTCTTCCATACCACAAGAGTTTCTGGTGAAATCAGTTGACGCGATTCCTGGGTGGCTAAAGAATTTGGTAGCCAAATTTGGTACCCATATCGAATTTTAAATAAAATCTCATGTTAAAAGCTTTCCTTTCTTATTCATTGCAGAAATTATACTTAATAAACAAATCGTAGATATTTTCAAATGAGGAGTTACTTTTCTTCTTCTATGTGCCCTGTCTCTTCAGGACGTAGGCGATCATGGCTTTCCATCTCTCCCTCTCCATGGTGGCTCTTAGCACGCTTTCTCCTGTTACACCACCCAAACCCCACTCTGCTATCCACTAGCTCAAGCCCATAAATCTAGAATATAAATCTATAGAACTAGCATGGCCACAAAATGAGGGATCATTTTATATATTGATTATAATATAGAATTGATCCCCCATTTTATATATCCACATTATAATTTTTTAAAAACCGTTGGCATATATATTCTTCTTCTATGTGGCTTGTCCTTTCAGTTGGTAGGCGATCAACGCTTTTCACCTCTGCCTATCCCTGGTGGCTCTTAGCACGCCTTCTCCTGTTACACCATGCAACCCTCGTTCCATCATCCACCTGATTAGGTCCTTCAAATATGTTATCCGCTAATTTACCCTGTCACTTTTTCCCTCTATCTAGCCTGTGAGTAACAGGTTCTCCAAGCCCTCCTTCCTCATTGCAGGTCCCAGGAACTTCAGCATCTCCTAAAATTGAGAAATGACTTCTGTTCAATCCTGGAGCATGATTCTTGGTCGGCCATCTTTGTTAATCACCAAAACTCTCAATGTTTTTTTTTCAATCTGAAAAAAAAAAAAATTAAATCCCTTTGAAGAAGAA
This sequence comes from Ascarosepion bandense, assembly GCA_037127315.1. NCBI lineage: Eukaryota > Metazoa > Mollusca > Cephalopoda > Sepiida > Sepiidae > Ascarosepion > Ascarosepion bandense. The sequence continues at coordinate 405,623 of JBBBDQ010030175.1, forward strand.
GTAGTAAAGGAAAAAAATTAATAAAAAGTAAGTGTCTGTATGCATTAAAAGTCCTTATACCGAAAAAATCACCTTATTTATTGAATGACCCTCGTAGAAGTCTTTACACCCAAAAATTCACCTTATTTATTGAATGACCCTCGTAGAAGTCCATATACCGAAAAATTCACCTTATTTATTGAATGACCCTCGTAGAAGTCCATATACCGAAAAAATCACCTTATTTATTGAATGACCCTCGCAGAAGTCCTTATACCGAAAAATTCACCTTATTTATTGAATGGCCCTCGTAGAAGTCCTTATACCGAACAATTCACCTTATTTATTGAATGACCCTCGTAGAAATCCTTATACCGAAGAATTCATCTTATTTAGTGAATGACCCTTGTAGAAGTCCTTATACCAAAGATTTCACCGTATTTATTGAATAACCCTCGTAAAAGTCCTTATACCAAAAAAATCACCTTATTTATTGAATGACGCTCGTAGAAGTTCTTCTTCTTCTTCTTCTTCTTCTTCTTCTTCTTCTACTTCTTCTTCTTCTTTGTGCCCTATCCCTCCAGGACGTAGGCGATCATGGTTCTCCACATCTCCCTATCCCTTGTGCCTTCCAGTATGCTTGCTCCTGTTACTCCTGGCAACCCCCGTTCCTTCGTCCACCTGATCAGGCCCTGCAGATATGTTATCCGCAGCCTTCCTCTGTCTCTCTTTCCCTCTATCTGTCCAGTCAGTATCAGATTCTCCAGGACTTCCTTCCTCATTGCGTGTCCCAGGAACTTCAGTTGTCTCTTCCTGATGCTCACTATTAATTTTCTTTTCGTTGCCATTCTTTCCAACACCTCATCGTTGCTTGCATGCTCGGTCCACGATATCCGCAGCATCCTTCTGTAGAACCACATTTCCGCTGATTCCAGTTTTGTCCTCATTTTTGATGATATTGTCCAGCATTCACTGCCGTATTGAAGAACTGACATCACGTAGCAATCCAGCAATCTTTTCTTTGTTTCTAGTGAAACTTTCCTGTGTCTTAGTACTTTACTCAGCTTCTGGAACGCGTCCTTTGCCATGCCAATTCGCCTTCGTATCTCTGTGTCGCACTTTCCATCTCCTGTTAGTACACTTCCTTGGTACTTAATTTTTTTTCACCTGCTTCATTCTGGTATCTCCCACCTGTATTTGGCATTTTGGGTTGCACCTTTTACTGATGACCATGCATTCAGTTTTCTTGAAGTTTATTTTTAGTCCTTTTTTGTCACTTTCCACCGCTACCTTCTGTAGGAGGTCTTGTAGTTTCCTTTCAGTGTCTGCAATCAGCACTGTATCATCTGCATACCTTATGTTATTCAAGTTGTGGTCTCCAATAACAAATCCTGCCGTGTCATCTAGGGTCCTCAAAATATTCTCGCTGTACAGGTTGAACAGATCCGGTGAAAAGACACATCCCTGTCTTACGCCACTTTATATCTCTGTAAATCTACTGATATCGTTACCTGTCCGTATGCATGCCGTTTGTTGCCAGTAGAGATTCTTGATTACTCTTATGTCTTTGCCGAAAATGTCGAGGTTGCCGAGCATCTCCACCAATTATCTTGTCGAATGCCTTCGCATAGTCAATGAAACATAGGTACAAGTGTTTCTTCATTTGTATTGCCTTTTTGGAGAGCATCCTACCGAAAAATTGACCTTATTTATTGAATGACCCTCGTCGAAGTCCTTATACCAAAAAATTCCCCTTATTTATTGAATAATCCTCGTAGAAGTCTTTATCCCGAAAAATTCACCTTATTTATTGAATGAGCCTCGTAGAAGTCCTTATACCATAAAATTCCCCTTATTTATTGAATGACCCTCGTAGAAGTCTTTATCCCGAAAAATTCACCTTATTTATTGAATGACCCTCGTAGAAGTCCTTATACCATAAAATTCCCCTTATTTATTGAATGACCCTCGTAGAAGTCCTTATCCCGAAAAATTCACCTTATTTATTGAATGACGCTCGTATAAACGAGCACTATTTAGCTATCGCTTGATCAATTCAATGATTGATGGGCATGAATATGACAACACAAAAACACCAGAAGACAATATATATATATATATAGCGAAATCGGGGTAGAAATAAGGATGCGATAAATTATATGTTAAGAATGGTGTCGGTTCAATTATTTATTTCTCTGTAATTTATCCGGCATGGTTTGATGATCATACATTTACGAATGTGCCCTTAAAATCAAATCAAAAAACGCTTTTCACAAGTGTATGATTACTGCTCCTGGTTTAGAATTACAAGCGTCGTAATGTTTAAAAGCCTCGCTCTCTTTCTCCTCAACTGTGCGAATGACAGAACCTTTATTTTTTTTCATTGCTGAAACTGCAATATAGGTAATTATTAAATATAGGTAATTATTAAATATAGGTAATTATTAAATATTTATAAATTCATTTGATTCAATTGTTATTGTGCAGTATTAACAAAAGAACCATTCTATTTTCATTTACAATTATTCACTTGGCAATAAATACTAAAATCATAATATGAAATAAATCATTTTTTAAAAACTGGGATAGCCTAATGATTATGGCCGGTAGGGTATATATATATATATTAAGAAATGATCTACTTCATACTATTTTTAGTATTCATTGCCAAATGTAAATAGAATGGTTCGTTTATTAATACTTTTGCAAAATTTAACAAGGCAAGGAAGCAAAGATGAACTCGTCCGAATCTCCCTAAATTTTCTTCATTCTTTCATTGATGAAACTGCAATATAGGTAATTATTAAATATTTATAAATTCATTTGATGCACATGGTATTGTGCAGTATTAACAAAAGAACCATTCTATTTTCATTTACAATTATTCACTTGGCAATAAATACTAAAAATAGTATGAAATACATCATTATTTTTAAACACTGAGGTCGTCTAATAATTATGGCCGGTAGTGTATATTTTTAGGGATTGTAGCTATGAAGAAAACAAGTAAACGGAAGACAATTCTACAGGCAGGGAATGCAAGAAAAGAAACTGTTGAAGTAGAAGAGGAGGTTACATTTACCACTCCGGGTCTGGGTGGACCTGAGAACAACAGCAATTAAGAGGTAGTTTCATGCTTCTCACAACCTCCGAATCACAGGCCTTGCTGCCGGATGCAGTTTACCGTAATGCCCAGGACTAGGTATATGTGCCAGACCGATTCTGACGAGAAAAAAACTTGCACAAAATTTTTTAAAAATATTATTTTCAAGACAGATATTACTGTAAATAATATAATTCGTCACATCCTGTAACACAGGCATCGACTCTCCTCTTGCTTATAAAAAGGAAATGGCAGAACTGAATGGCAAAATGCGGGAGACATGATAGGGACATATACTCAAAGGAAATTTCAACTTTAAAAAATAAGAACTTATTTGGTTTCAGGATAGGACAATATTGATCTTTTATATTTGATTTTGGATGTGCGTTGTGGTGCAGGGGATATCGGCTCGGAACGAGAAATCGGGGAACCGAATTCGAATTCCTGTTAAATCCCTTGCATTCACTTACGCGCATATACCCTTGGGAAAGGTATTAATCAGTCTCTTCCCTCCAGTCTTGGGTTAATAACAGGACAGATTGGGTTCTATAGCTCTTGGTCAGCAACCAGTCGACCACAGAAAGCAATGGCAACCTACTGCGGGATAATCATCTGCCCAGTCAGTCATGTCTCTTTCGAGACATGATCGCCAAATCGTGTATCGCGCATGGCACTTAACTGACTGACTGATATTTGATTTTACAATTTTAGTTGGTTTAGGGATAGGTAAACATTGATTGTTTATATTTAAGTTTATAAGTATTTATTTTTTTTGAAAATAGTTAAAAAATGGTTTTGTTTATTTGAGTCTATATGTATCGAGAATAGGTAAATATTTGCCTTGTTTATTTGAGTCTATATGTATCGAGAATAGGTAAATATTTGCCTTGTTTATTTGAGTCTATATGTAATTACTTCTTTTGAGAATAGATAAATATTTGTCCTGCTTTATGTATTAAATGGTTTGAGAATAGTTTAACATTTGACCTGTTTATTTGAGTCTATATATATTTATTTGGTTCGAGAAAAAGTAAATATTTGCTCTGTTTATTTGAGTTTTTAGTATTTACTTGATTCGAGAACAGGTAAATATTTGCTCTGTTTATTTCAGTCTATAAGCAATTACTTTAGCTAATATAAGCATTTACTTGATAGATAAAATTTAGTTGTTTATATATGAGTCGATAAGCATTTACCTGGTTCAGGGATTGGTAAATTTTGGTCATTTTTATTTGATCTGACAAGTATTTACGTGGTTCAGGTATTGGTCATTTATATTTGAGTCTAGAAATACAGGGATTGATAAATTCTGGTCTTTTTTATTTCATAAAATTTTACTTGGTTAGTAGATAGATAGATAGATAGATAGATAGATAGATAGATAGATATGAACAGAATGAGATAGATAGATAGATAGATAGATAGATAGATAGATAGATAGATAGATAGATAGATAGATATGAACAGAATGAGATAGATAGATAGATAGATAGATAGATAGATAGATAGATATGAACAGAATGAGATAGATAGATAGATAGATAGATAGATAGATAGATAGATAGATATGAACAGAATGAGATAGATAGATAGATAGATAGATAGATAGATAGATAGATAGATAGATAGAAAGAAAGAAACTAGAATGAGTGAGATAGATAGATAGATAGATAGATAGATAGATAGATAGATAGATAGATAGATAGATATGAACAGAATGAGATAGATAGATAGATAGATAGATAGATAGATAGATATGAACAGAATGAGATAGATAGATAGATAGATAGATAGATAGATAGATAGAAAGAAAGAAAGAAACTAGAATGAGTGAGATAGATAGATAGATAGATAGATTGATAGATAGATAGATAGATAGATAGATAGATAGATAGATAGATATGAACAGAATGAGATAGATAGATAGATAGATAAATAGATAGATAGATAGAAAGAAAGAAAGAAAGAAACTAGAATGAGTGAGATAGATAGATAGATAGATAGATAGATAGATAGATAGAAAGAAAGAAAGAAAGAAAGAAACTAGAATGAGTGAGATAGATAGATAGATAGATAGATAGATAGATAGATAGATAGATAGATATGAACAGAATGAGATAGATAGATAGATAGAAAGAAAGAAAGAAAGAAACTAGAATGAGTGAGATAGATAGATAGATAGATAGATAGATAGATAGATAGATAGATAGATAGATATGAACGGAATGAGATAGATAGATAGATAGATAGATAGATAGATAGATAGATAGATAGAAAGAAAGAAAGAAAGAAACTAGAATGAGTGAGATAGATAGATAGCTAGCTAGAGCAAGCAATCAAGCAATGATTAAATGCAACCGTACGTTCGATCTTCTCTCGCGTTTCTCGCTTGTGGAATTCAGTTTTGGCCTATTTTTTTCCGTTCAACTTTGTTCTTCGAAAAGTTAATTCTAATGTTGATCCTTATCTTTAATCTTCTTACTTACTGTTCTTTTATTGTTTTATTACCTGCTTTTCTTTTTCTTTTATTTTTTTCATACTCAGTAACCTCTTGCGCCTTAGAGGCTTTATTGCCTTGCTTGCGGTGAACTGATTAAAAACAACAAACGGTATTTTTCGCCTACGAGACTGTGTACCTGACTTTTAAAAACAAACGTAGCGTCCACACAAATACAGCTATCCACTAAAAGTAATTGTTAAAAATAATATATATATATATATATATATATATGAACTATCACATTTTCTAAATGTTAAATAATTTCAGTTAATCTTTTGATTATTTCTGAGTGTTTTTCTAGTAGCCAAAACTTTTTTTGTTTTTAGATTCTTTATTCAAAATATAATTCATTTCAACTCTTTACCTTGATAAAGTCTATAACAGGACGAAACGCGTAGGCAAGAAAATTAAAGTTTACCTCTTGTCTTCTTTATTTCATTATATATATATATATATATATATATATATATATATATAGTACTGTGCAGAAGTATTAGGACAAAAAAATTATATTTTATGATGCATATTGACAGAAAATAAACAATTTAATCAAAGTAATTTTATTTGATTTACTCAAAAAATGATTTAACAAGATAAAAATATTTTTTTACAAAATAAATTTAATATTTAGTATAATGACCTTTTGCTTTGATCACATCCTTTATTCTGTCAGGCATTGACATCACAAGCTTCTTCAATGTATCTAATGGTATCTCCTGCCAAGCAGCTTGTATTTGTTCCCAAAGTGTGTCTTGCAAAGTAACATTAGATTTATCAATTTTTTCATCCAAATATTCCATAGATGTTCAATACAGTACTTTCAAAATAACTTGTTTATTAGAAAATAGGAAAAATTAAATATAACTTCTTTTTAATACATTTCTTTTACACCTAGTTTTAAATAATCAATATTTTTTAGCAATTTAATTGGCTTTTCACCCTGGATTTGAATTTCAGTGATGTTTTTCGGAAAATCACCCCTGTTTTAATATTTTTGCACACTATCGGTAGTGTGCAGAAGTGTTAGGACAGGGATGATTATAAACTTTATTTTCATGCCTCATAAAAGATAAAATAGTTCTTGTCCTAATACTTTTGCACAGTACTATATATATATATATATATATCCGAGTGAATAAGGAACGAAAAAACTTTTTTAACAGCGTTCAAAACATTAATTTAAAACAGTGCTTGATTTATAATCTATAGAGCTGTGAATATTTATTATAAATTATATTTTAGAACCTCTACATTTTTTTTATATATCCACTACAAATCTTCCATTTGTTTCGACATTGAAACTACAATGTCTCCTCAGGTGGTGTGGACAAGAATGGAAAGCCTCTTTTTTTATATTTGGTGAGTGTGGGGTGTTGGTGAGGGTTCGTGATATGATGAATGAGTCTTGTGAATTGTCCGTTTGAATTTTGAAGAAAGTGGTGTGGGTAGTGAATGTAGTTGATTAATGAGTGTCTTGGACTTTTGCAAACAGATTTAACATTAGCAGATGGGATATAAGTTTTATGATCTTGCGACTAGACTTTATCCTTTGGATTTCTTAGGGGAGCAGAGTAGGGAGGTCTAAGGTGTGAGGAGGGATGCGATTGGACTTACCGCTTATTTGTACAACTATAGAATATTTTTGTATTTAAGCACAGTTTTTATAATTCATCTAATTTAAATTTTAAATTAGATCACAGTTTGTGGTGTGTAATAGGTAAGATTTAATGTAAGAGTTAACATTTAATGTTAGTATTTAAGGTAAGTAGGTAATGGGTGCGTAATAAGTAGAATTTAATTTAAGAGGTAAGATTTAATGTTGTATTTAAGGTAAATAGTAAATAGGTAATAGGTATGTTTGTATTTAAGGTAATAAATCAAATTTAATGTGTGTATTTAAGCACAGTTTTTGTAATTAATCTAATTTTGTATATTTAACCTTCATCTTGAATTTAGGAAATCAAATTTTCTATAAAATTTTTAATTTTTTTAAATTTTAAATTAGATCACGGTTTGTGGAGTGTGAAAGAGTGTTGTTAGTACTATGATGGTGCATCATATATATATATATATATATATATATATATATATATATATGAAAGTAGATGTTTATTTCGTTTCTTTTGATAGAGCTGAAATGTTAATATGTACAGCCTGAGAGAGAAAGAATGGATGACAGGATTCGAATCTGAATTTTGCTTGCATTTTGGTTAATGCTTTCAACAAAAACATTTTCCCTCAGTCCGCTGAATCCAGCAAAAATGTCTAAAAATAAACCGGCAACGTTTGTTGGAATGTGACACGATCAGACAATAACGACAAACTTTACTGACTGTATATCGTGAAATAGTGGAAGAAAGAGCTGATGTCTTTTTTTTTTTTTTTTGAGTTCTGGGGCGATGATAAAGATAGGGCCATCTATGCAGATAGTAAGATAATAAAAAGCCCAACAACAAGAACTTCAAATATTCAACTGCCACAGGCCACACGCAAAAAAGTGAGATCATAAAAATGATAAATTTATACACACGTGGTTGTGTGTGAAAAAGAAAGCGAGAAACATTTGTTGATACGTGTTTGTATACGATTTCTAAAAATGAGATCCGTTTTAAAATCTGTTGTGGGATCGCCCCTTTTTTGAATACAAGAATGGACTCGCCTGATGTGTACATATAATCTTGCCTATACAGAAAACGGAGTAGTAAAAGCTGTGTAGTTGCCCAGTTGCAACTGCCATTATAACTGTCAGCACTCTGCCTTCGGGTAGAGGGCGCTCTCTGCTTCCGAGCAGAGAGCACAAACCCAGTCGTGGTTCCGCCGAAGGGTAGAACCACGACTCGGTAAAAATAGACAGACATTTTTTTTGGCCCGGCTATATGGCCGGGAACACCCACTATAAAATGACCATGTGTCACATCTGGCCTTGCGTGGGAAGGCTAGTAAATACAGTAGTAAAAGCTGTGTAGTTGCCAAGTTGCAACTGCCATTATAACTGTCAGCTCTCTGCCTTCGGGTAGAGGGCGCTCTCTGCTTCCGAGCAGAGAGCAATAACCCAGTCGTGGTTCCGCCGAAGGGTAGAAGCACGACTGGGGAATAATAGACAGACAGTTTTTGGCCGGGCCATATAACCCGGAAAGCCCAGTTATAAACTGACCATGTGTCATATGTTGCCCTTACTGGGAGGGACAGATAAATAATGTAGTAAAAGCTGTTGCTTAGTTGGTCAGTAAGTTGGTGCAGTGTTAGTTGGAGTTGTTGGATATAGACTCATTACCCGGACATACTATTTCACTTCAAGACTGTATATAATTATTTCTACGAATAGAATTCCTGAATTGACTAACCCGCGTTCCAGTTTGTATATTACGTTCAATATAACTTACATTTTCTATCTCCATATATGTTTTTCTTATTTATTATTTTGTGTGGTTTCTCACCCGGAATCCACAAAAAAATCTTACCCTAGCTCGATTCATTAGGTATATATCGTTATCAATCAGAAGAAAGGATCCCGGTTCTGTAAACCATTCCACGGGTTGACCCAAGCAATGTGATCGAATTTAGTTTCAGAAGTTGTGTCGATGGTTTCGTTAGCATTAAATTAACGTGCGAGGTGCAAACGGAACACTCAGAAATAGCGAGAAGTCAAAATTAATCGAGACTGAGAGTTTGAGTCGACTGATTTTGAATTTTTGCTACATCGAGCATGGTCAAAACTAAGATTGGTGACCGATTGAGAATATTAGATGCAGTAGTCCTGTGTATATGTATAAAATTGCCACTTATTGACCGACTAGCAGTATAGTCCGGCGTTGCTCGGGTGTAATGAAAACTTTAAAACTAATCCATGGTCCTGGAGTTCAGACTCTTTGGACGTTGGCACAAAGACTAAAAAGCAATAGTTGTTTCCAGTTAAAGCGAAACAGTAAACTGAAAGAAAAATGAATGGATGTAAGTCAAATTTTGATTTCCTCGTATCGATATCGAATAAGTTTTTTCGTCGTAAACAGAATTTTGAAGTCTAAATAAGTCCTCTGAGTAAATGGTATCATGGCTGAGACTAAGAACTACAATTACACATACTTAGAGCCAAACCCGAAGCAAAAATTAAAATAAAAGGGCTGAAAAAATACAGACATACAGACAGATAAATAGACACACACACACAAACATCTTGCCTTTTATATATATTATTGATTTTCTGCACTATTGTAAGAACTGCAACCATGAAACTTCTGAATATCGTTTCTTATGTCTTTGTCTATGAGTGTATCAAATTTGATTAAACTCGATTCTATAACCCGATTTTTTCGTTCTTGGATTTTCGATATTTAGCAGGGGTACCTCGACACAAATCCTAGCTAAGAACACTCGCAAAGGCTTATAGTACAACTGTAAATTTTCAAGAAAATTGGTTCAGCCGTTTCGGAGTCTATAGGTAACGGACACACACACACACACACACACACACACACACACAGACAAAATTCATTTATAAATAAGTTCAGATAGATTAGGTAATTTTATTTATTACCTATGTTATCCTAAAAATCACAGAGAATTTTTTCTTTGTAACCTGAAGACATGTCGATGAAAGGCTTTTCCATTTAATCCCAATTTCTCTACGTGTGTTTCCTCCTAGTAAAACGTATATATATATATATATATATATATATATATATATATATATAGTACTGTGCAAAGGTATTAGGTCAAGAACTATTATATCTCTTATGAGGCACTAAATAAACTTTAAAATCACCCCTGTCCTAACACGTTTGGACACTACAGAACAAGGGTTTCTTAAAAACATCACGGAAATTCAAATACAGGGTGAAAAGCCAAGTGAATTGCTAATACATATTGATTATTGAAAACTAAGTGTAAAAGAAATCTTTTAAAAAGATGTTATATTTAGTTTTTCCTATTTTATATTAAAAAAAGTTATTTTGAAACTACTCTATTGAACATCTATGGAATATTTGGATAAAAAAATTGATAAATCTAATGTTACTTTGCAAGACACGCTTTGGGAACAAATACAAGCTGCTTGGCAGGAGATACTATTAGATACATTGAAGAAGCTTGTGATGTCAATGCCTGACAGAATAAAGGCTGTGATCAAAGCAAAAGGCTGTTATACTAAATATTAAATGTATTTTTTCTTGTTTAAGCATTTGTTGAGTCAATCAAATAAAATTGCTTTAACTAAATTGTTTATTTCCTGTTAATATGCCCCATAAAAAATATTTCATGTCCACATATTTTGCACAGTACTGTATATATATATCTAAATTATTTATAAATGGAACTTTGTCTGTGTGTGTATGTGTGTCTGTGTGTGTGTCTGTGTGTCCGTTACCTATAGACTCCGAAACGGCTGAACCTATTTTCTTGAAAATTTACACAGTTGTACGATAAGCGTTTGCGAGTGTTCTTAGCTAGGTTTTGTGTCGAGGTACCCCCGATAAATATCGAAAATCGATAATCGAATAAATCGGGTAAAAGAAGGAGTGGTCCGATTTTAATAAAATTTGATACACTCATAGAAAAAGACATAAGAAACGATATTCAAAAGAAACGATATTCAGAAGGAACGATGTTCAGTTCTTACAGAAGTGCAGAAAATCGATAATATCTATCTATCTATCTATCTATCTATCTATCTATATATATATATATATATATATATATATATATAAAAGGCAAGATATTTGTGCGTGTGTGTCTGTTTATCTGTCTGTATTTCCTTTATACAAATCCACAATTTTTATCCAATTCTCACCAATCTTCACACAAATATTCTTTAAGCTGAGTCTGAGCTCCAGGAACATGGATTAGTTTTAAAGATTTCATTACACCCGAACAATGCTGCTAGTATATATATATATATATATATATATATATATATATATATATATAGATATTCTAAACATATACTGTTAAATATAAGAGACAATGAATGTCTATTATGCTTAATCATCAGCCGTTCTAAACGTCCTATTTTCGGCTTTAATTTCAGTTGCAAATAAAGAAAAAAATTCTACAGCCTTTGGATAAGTCTTTATTAATTTGCTTCTAAGCTTTCGGCTTACATGAGCCATCTTCGGAGTGGTTATTAAGACGGTAACACAATAACATCCACCATCACCGACAATTTTATTTTGTGTTGTCATCAAACTCCGCTAAGCAACGGCAATAGTTACCAAAAATAACAAACGCAATTCGCAAAATTGTAATGCGGTTCTATGACGTCACACCACGTGATAGCGCGAAATGACAACAGAACCATGTAT
>JBBBDQ010030175.1:420000-512500 GCA_037127315.1 Ascarosepion bandense
TTTGTCGGTAACTCGTCTACCGCAGAAAGCAATGGCAACCTACTGCGGGATAATCTTCTGCCCGGTCAGTCATGTCTCTTTCGAGACATGATCGCCCAAGTGTGTATCACGTATGGCACTGACCTGACTGACTCTCAATTACACCTTGTCCAGTCTTGATTTTCGGTTTGTTTATTTTTTATCATTTCACCCCAAGCAAGGCAATAAGTTCTATTTTTTAAAGCATTTAATTCGTCTCCCTGCACACCTGAGCAAATTTAATAAAGAGAATAAACTCAGATAGATATAAATTATACGCAGGGAAAATTAACAATGCAACGCATCATTGTACAATACATTTCAAAAACGTGTAAACTTTCAACAGATTATAGAGAATTCAAAACTGCCAGCCTCATAATCACAAATCAATTAAGTGATATACGCTTGAGCGATTATGTCTCGAAAGAGACATGATTTACTGGGGAGAACATTTTCCCGCAGTTGGTTGCCATTAATTTATGTGGAAGACTGGTTGCCAACCAAGGCTACAGAAATCCGATCTATTTCAGCCCATAGCTGGAGGGAGAGGAGATGGATTGAAACCTTTGCTGAGACTAATTGAGCGTAAGCGAATGCTAAGAATCCAATTGGAATTCGAACTCGGCTGTCTGATTTCTCATTCCGAGTCGATAGCCACTGCACTAGAAATATATTCGCAATTAGATAGACTAAACAACGTGTATTAAACAGGTGTAGAAGCTCATCTCTTGTTCCCTGTTTAGAATGTGGTTTCTAGCTTTCTCTTTTCCAATCTTTTCACTCTTTTCTTTTTCATTTTTTCAATTAGAGTAGATAGACTAAATTAGCGCCCGGTTCACACTCCACCCACGCCTATTGAACAGGGGTAGAGGCTCAATCCCTTGTTCCCTGTTTAGGATATGGTTTCTAGCTTTCTCATTTTCCAGTCTTTTCACTCTTTTCTTTTTTCTTTTTTCAATTGGAGTAGATAGACTAAACTATCGCCCGGTTAACACTCCACTCACGTCTATTGAACAGGTGAAGTGGCTCATCCCTTGTTCCCTTTTCACTCTTACGTAGCCCCCTGCACATCAATGGCGTTACCGACTTACTCGGGGTGATATGATTAAAAAAAAAATTAAATCGACCAGTATAATATATTAAACTCCAGTACAAAAAACCATCTGATGTACTTAACCACTCATCGGATAGAAAACAGTCCTCATAGAGAATTGAAATTTAATTGAAATCAAAATTTAAATCAGTTACTCTTCCTCAAATAAAGTTTCAGCACAAAAATTTATTTTTTGTTTATTTTGTAAATATTTTTAAACAAAGAGAATTAATTTGACAAATTTGTAAATATTTTAGCTTTTTTTATTGATAATAAAAACGAATTTCAATCAATATAAAACTTACTCTAATAAATTTAAACCCGTATTGAAATACAGCTATGTATTTTGCTTATTGATAATATATTTTATCTATGAGAAAGAAATTCACACAAAAAAGCTTCAAGAAAGATTTTTCATTTTAAAAAATGCATTTAAAACCTTAAATACCACGTGTCATTGGTGGTACTTATATCTGTACCCCTCTTTTTTTCTTTTTTTTTTTTTTCTTTAATCATATCACCCCAAGCAGGGCGAAAACGCAACTGATGCGCAGGGGGCTACGTAAGAGTGAAAAGATTGGAAACAAAAAAAACTGGAAACCACAACCTAAACAGGAAACAAGGGATGAGCCTCTTCACCTGTTCAATAGACGTGGGTGGAGTGTGAACCGGGCGATAGTTTAGACTATCTACTCCAATTGAAAAAAAAATAATAAAAAAATAGAGTGAAAAGATTGGAGAAGAGAAAAACCAGAAACCACAACCTGAACAGGAAACAAGGGATAAGCCTCGTCACCTGTTCAATGGACGTCTTTCTCACTCTTTGTATGATGTGTGTGTGTGTGTATATATATATATATATATATATATATATATATATATATTATAAATTATACTTTAGAACATGTACAAACTACAATCTAGTAGAAGATTTTGCATATTGTTTCGACATTGAAACAACAATGTCTCATCATGTATTTATAAATAATAGTAATAATATCATTATTAATGACCGGGTGAGACATTGTTGTTTCAATGTCGAAACAAAAGATACAATTTTATAGTAGATTGTTTTTTGTTTTCTTTTTTTAGTTTTTTTTAAATCATCTCACTCCAAGCAAGGCATTCTATCGCCACTGTTGCACAGGGGTTTATAGAGGGGAAAGTGATGAGAAAGCGGGGGTAGTTATAGGAAATGTAAGGAGGAGGGTAATAGACGGATGAGGATACCAAGGATGTGGGTGGAGTAGATAGAATGAGAGCCTGAGAGAATTGATGCAAGTTAGTGTGATAGAAGCTTTTTTTTGTGATTTAGATTCCTGGAGAGTGTAGCTGTCGGGGAAGCAAGTATATGGAAAGGAATTCCACAGGTGGGAAATGCGTAAAGTATCTGTTGGAGTAGAAATTGCGGTTACACTTTATCGGTTTCACTGTAAAAGGGTGGGACCTAGTTGCTAATCTAGTAGCTCGTGAGCTGTTAAGTCGGTATCGATCATATTGCAGATTCCCCGTTAGATTTTATCAAGAACCCCGAGGTGAATAGCAGGGGCACCCGACCAGATGTGGCAACAGTATTCAATACACGGGCGGATGGTAGATTTATATATGTCCAGGATGGACTTAGACGGGAAAAACTCTCCGGCTCTGCACAGTGAAACGACCTTCTTAGTAGCGGATTTAGCAATGGATTCGATTTAGTAATTCTATCTCGAAACATAGAAATTTCCGTGTTGCAATGTATTTTTATTCATAATTATATTATCATATATATATATATATATATATATATATATATATATATATATATATATGTTCGTGTGTGTGAGTGTGTGTATTTAACACTATATATATGTATGTGTGTGTGTCTGTGTGTGTGTGTGCAACATAGATATATATATCTAGAAACGGAGATAGTAGGTTAGGGAGACGACCAGACAGCGAGACTGCGATAAATCCCCTCAACAAATGACAATTAAATCACACGCGAGCATTTCTGTTCTCTGTATTAACTGTCAGCTTCCAAGAAAGCAAATAAAAATTTTCTTTCTTTACTTTCGACTTCGATTAAATAATCTCTTCAGACTTACAATCCAAAAACGGATGATATTATCAGACAGATAAGGTTGGTGAGCATCACGTTCAGAATAAAGTGAAGTGCCAATTATCTTCTCAAATTTTGGTAAGTCATACGCCCCACAACGAGATAGTGACGGTCCAAATTTGTTAAGTGACCCTTGAGATAACCTAGATTAATAAGCCCACCCAAAAAGTTAATACAGCTGTCGTTAGCCACAGGTGTCCTGGCATACTTATTTGATACATTCTTCCCTTTATGCCTACAGGTGAACCCTTTTTGTAGATAGATAGATAGATAGATAGATAGATAGATAGATAGATAGATAGATATGAATAGAGTTGAAATGATAGATAGATAGATAGATAGATAGATAGATAGATAGATAGATAGATAGATAGATAGATATGAAAAGATTTAAAATGATAGATATGAATAGAGTTGAAATGATAGATAGGTAGATAGATAGATAGATAGATAGATACGAATAGAGTTGAAATGATAGATAGATAGATAGATAGATAGATAGATAGATAGATATGAATGGAGTTGAAATGATAAATAGAAATAGATAGATAGATAGATAGATAGATAGATAGATAGATAGATAGATATGAATAGTGAAATAGATAGATAGATAGATAGATAGATAGATAGATAGATAGATAGATATGAATAGAGTTGAAATGATTGATAGATAGATAGATAGATAGATAGATAGATATGAAAAGATTTAAAATGATAGATATGAATAGAGTTGAAATGAAATAGATAGATAGATAGATAGATAGATAGATAGATAGATACGAATAGAGTTGAAATGATAGATAGATAGATAGATAGATATGAATGGAGGTGAAATGATAGATAGATAGATAGATAGATAGATAGATAGATAGATATGAAATGATATATAGTTAAATAGATAGATAGATAGATAGATAGATTTGAAATGATTGACAGATATATTGATAGCTTATTAGCAAAAATCTTTTTTCATATCCCTTTGTTTTTTTTGTTTTTTTTTTTCAATTGGAGTAGATAGACTAAATTATCGCCCGGTTCACACTCCACCCACGTCTATTGAACAGGTGTAGAGGCTCATCCCTTGTTTCCTGTTTAGGATGCGGTTTCCGGTTTTCTCTTTTCCAATCTTCTCACTGTTCTTTTTTTTTAATTGGAGTAGATAGACTAAACTATCGCCCGGTTCACACTCCACCCACGTCTATTGAACGGGTGAAGAGGCTCATCCCTTGTTTCCTGATTAGGATGCGGTTTCCGGTTTTCTCGTTTCTAATCTTGAGAAATCGGAGAGCCGATTTCGAATTCCAGGTGAATACGTTGAATTCACTTACGTGCAAATATTATTCTCCCTTTAGTTATGTGTTTAATAGCGGGATATATTGAGTTCTATAGCCTTGGTTGCCAACTAGTCTATCGGAGAAAGTAATGGCAACCTGCTCCGGGTAAATCTTTTGCCCAGCAAGTCGTATCTCTTTCGAGACATTATCAACAAAGCGTGTATTATGAATGGCACTTAACTGAATGTAGAATAATATGGAAAAAATAAAATCGTTTTTTTTTTCTTTTGCAGTGCTTATCGTTCAATTCTACCCAACCTATAATAATTTATTATAGTACTTTCCTATCAGATATGGGTTAAAAAGCAAAAAAAAAAATGTTGTTAAGCCGGAAAAAAAATCATTCAATCACTATTCCTTAAATCTCTTTCTCTCTTTTTCTCTCTGTTGTTCCTTCATAACTTGTGGTTTCATTGTTCTCCACAGCTTCTTTCCCGTGTACTAACTTCCATTTTGTTTTACTACTCTTTGATTCTTTTATTCGCTTCAGTCAGTTAAGTGCCATACGTGATACACGCTTGGGCGATCATATCTCGAAAAAGACATGACTGACTGGGCAGAAGATTATCCCGCAGTAGGTTGCCATTGCTTTCTGCGGTAGACTGGTTGCCGACCAAGGCTATAGAACCCAATCTGTCCTGCTATTTGACTCATAGCTAGAGGGGAAAGAAATGTATTATATTATTATGTAGTAATTAAGGGGGGATCGGTTTCCTATTGTTATGAAGTAATAAACTGATCCCCCACTTTATGACCTGTAGAAGCCTTAATCATTATTCCAACTATTATATTCAGTCAGTCAGTTAAAGTGCCATACGTGAAACACGCTTGGGCGATCATGTCTCGAAAGAGACATGACTGACTGGGCAGAATATTATCCCGCAGTAGGTTGCCATTGCTTTCTGCGGTGGACTGGTTGCCGACCAAGGCTATAGAACCCAATCTGTCCTGCTATTTAACCCATAACTGGAAGAAGAGACGGATTAATACCTTTCCCAAGAATATTTGCGCATAAGTGAATACAATGGAATCAACTGGAATTCGAACCCGGTTTCTCGTTCCGAGCCGATATCCACTGTACCACAACGCACATCCTTTATTCGTATACTAAAACTTGTAAAATTGTTAATATTTCTTTTGACTTCCGATGGCCATCCATTTAAATGAATTCGCATAATAAATTCTAGTCCCCATTAACTTTTATATCTGTTACTTGTGAATGCTCGACAATCACCTCAAAAATGAAGGCGAGACTTGAAGCAATTAAATTGTGGTTCTACAGAAGGATGCTGAGGATATCATGGACCGAACATAGGAGCAACAACGAGGTTTTAGAAAGGATGGAAACGAAAAGGAAATTAATACTTAACATCAGGAAAGACAGCTGATGTTCCTGTGACATGAGGAAGGATGGCTTGGAGAATCTCATACACACAAGTCGGATAGATGGAAAGAGAGACAGGGAAAAGCAACGCGTAACATACATGATGGGATTGAGCAAAATGGATGGCAGAGCGGAGTAACAGGAGAAACCGTGCTAATAGCCACTAGGAATAGGGAGATGTGGAGGGCCATGATCACCTACATCCTGAAGGGACGCCACACAGAAGAGATAAAATTTAGAGTAATACAGAAAAAGATATTTAAAAAGGAAGTTTATTCGTGGTCGCTGTTTTCATAGTACAACTCCACACAGTCAAGTGCTATACGTGATACACGATTGGGCGATCATGTCTCGAAAGAGACATGACTGACTGGGCAAAATATTATCCCGCAGTAAGTTGCCATTGCTTTCTGCGGTTGACTGGTTGCCGACGAAAGCTATAGAACCCAGTCTGTCCTGTATTTGACTCATAGCTAGAAGGGGAAGAGATTTATTAAATTATTAAGTAGTAATTAGTGGGGGATCAGTTTATTACTTCATAACAATAGAAAACCAATCCCCAACTTTATGCCCAGTAGAGGCCGTAATCATGTTTCAAACTATTATTATATTAGTTAAGTGCCATACGTGAGACACGTTTGGGCGATCATGTCTCGAAACAGACATGACTGACTGGGCAGAATATTATCCCGCAGTAAGTTGCCATTGCTTTCTGCGGTAGACTGGTTGCTGCCGAAGTCTATAGAACCCAGTCTGCCCTTTTATTTAACCCATAACTGAAAGGAGATGGATTAATACCTTTCCCAAGGATATTTGCACGTAAGTGAATGCAATGAATTCGGCTGGAATTCGAACTCGGCTCCCCGATTTCTCGTTCCGAACCGATATCCAATGCACCACAACGCACATACACACAACGCCACATACACATACACACACACACAAAAATAATTATTTAAAATTACACAAAGATTTTATAAACTCGCTGGCCTACAATAAAAATCTTAATCTATTTTTTTCATTCTGTTTATTTTTGGATGCTGAATATTGACCTCAAATAACCCAGAAAATTGGTTGACAGAAGAAAATGTGCGTACATAAATATTTAAAATGTCGTCTGTTTTTACAATCCCCTTTTAACACAGATTAAATTCATATTCACCCGTATTCTGGGAAAACGATAAAAAACAAAGGAATTACAGAAAACGGCTTTCGTTTAAAAACAAAGGAAAAAAAAAGGAAGAGGCAAAGCAGAAAGAAAAAAGATGCTTATTTTTTCGACCATCACGAGCTGGCGTTCTTCGTAAAATACATCCTCTTTAGTCTGGGATTTCTGGTTTCTTCCAAACTTTGAAGCATTTTTTTCCCTATTTGTTACTATTTATTTGTCTTTTCTATGCTCAGTAAGGGTAGATAGCTTCATCTATAGCCCGGTTCACACACATTGTTCGGTCTTTAGAAAGGAACTCATTACCATTCACCCCTAGTAAGCTGCTTGTATCTTACAGACTTTATTTGTCGTGGTTTCATATATATATATATATATACATATATATATATATATATATATATATATATATATATTCTTGCTTTCCTGACGGCTACAACCTCCAGAAATTTAAATGCAAAGTCAATACTCATCTACTAACCACTGGACTCTAGCACTCTCCCCTCCCCTGTATAACCTTCCCTTTCTCTCCACCTATGTATCTGTCATCGCACCTGCTTTCTCAGCTTTCTATTGTTCCTTTCTAACAAGTTTGTACTCCTCACTCATTTTCTAATTAATCTTTTTGCATTTATGTAGCCCCCTGCACATCAGTGGCGTTTCCGCCTTGCTAGGGGTGAAATGATTAAAATATATATATATATATATATATATATATATATATATATACTGTTAAATATAAGAGACAATGAATGTCTATTATGTTAAATCATGAGCCGTTCTAAACATCGTATTCTGGGTTTAATAGCTTTAAAACTAATCAATTGGCACGAAAGACTAAAAAGCGATAGACTGAAAGAAAAATAAATGGATGTAAGTCAAATTTTGATTTCCTGGTATCGATATCAAATAAGTTTTTGTCGTCGTAAACTGAATTTTGAAGGCTAAATAAGTCTTCTGAGTAAATGATATCATGGCTGAGACTAAGAACTACAATTATACCTACTTAGAGCCAAACCCGAAGCAAAAACTAAAATAAAAGGGCTGAAAAAATACAGACATACAGGCAGATAAACAGACACACACACAAACATCTTGCCCTATATTATCAATTTTCTGCACTACTGTAAGAACTGCAACCATGAAACTTCTGAATATCGTTTCTTATGTCTCTGTCTATGAGTGTATCAAATTTGATTAAAATCAGACCACTCCTACTATAACCCGATTTTTTTGCTTTTCGATATTTATCGGGCATACCTCGACACAAAACCTAGCTAAGAACACTCGTAGACGCTTATCGTACAACTGTGTAAATTTTCAACAAAATTATATCAGCCGTTTCGGAAGGTAACGGACACACACACACACACACACACACACACACACACACACAAAGTTCTATTTATAAATAAGTTTAGATTCCGCTTGCCTTAAATACCTTTCTATCAGTATTCCTCTGACTGTCAGAATCTTCGGTTTTACACAGTCTTTCAAATCCTTACAGCCTATGCTCCGGGATAAAACTATACTATTCCTAGTCAAGCACTTTTGAAGATACTAGTTACAACACTTCTGCTGCTATATCTTCAAAAATGTATTTCACATCAAAAATGGAACTAACACAATTGAATTACTAAAAAAATATACTTAAATTAAACACACAAGTCTACAAAATAAAAGTGTCAGAAAAATATCACACTTTATTAAATGCTTAAGATGGATGGCGTTCTACTTCCTCAACAAAGTTAATATCAGCGGCGACAACCACCACAATATCGATAATACCCACAAAAAATTAGATTGACATCAACGAAATGCTCACTACTTCAAAACGATCTCATTGCATTTGCATATGACCTAATAAACCATAAATAACCGAGATAAATGAGTAACTGAGAACAACATCAAAAAAATAGAAAAAGACTTAAACTGTAAGTATAGATATATATATATATATAGATAGATAGATATATAGATAGATAGATAATGAACAGACTGAGATAGATAGATAGATAGATAGATAGATAGATAGATAGATAGATGTAAATAGAATGATACATTTAGATTTAGATAGATAGATAGATAGATAGATAGATAGATAATGAACAGACTGAGATAGATAGATAGATAGATAGATAGATAGATAGATAGATAGATAGATAGATAGATAGATAGATAGATGTAAATAGAATGATACATTTAGATTTAGATAGATAGATAGATAGATAGATAGATAGATAGATAATGAACAGACTGAGATAGATAGATAGATAGATAGATAGATAGATAGATAGATAGATAGATAGATAGATAGATATGAACAGAATGTGATAGATAGATAGATAGATAGATAGATAGATAGATAGATAGATAGATAATGAACAGACTGAGATAGATAGATAGATAGATAGATAGATAATGAACAGACTGAGATAGATAGATAGATAGATAGATAGATAGATAGATAGATGTAAATAGAATGATACATTTAGATAGATAGATAGATAGATAGATAGATAGATAGATAGATAATGAACAGACTGAGATAGATAGATAGATAGATAGATAGATAGATAGATAGATAGATAGATAGATAGATAGATAGATAGATAGATAGGGTAAGTAGGCTAGGTGGATAATTTTCATGAATAAAACACAATTTGACATACCAAAATAATAGCCTTTAATATGCAAACTAATTTTTTTCATGTCTGTAAATACTAAAACATCACCGACGCACGCATATGAAATGTGTTCATTTTTTTATTTTATTTGCATTGTCAGTTCGCAATAGATACCTCCATTTAAATCTATTACTGATCTATTATTACAACCGCCATTTTTGCCACTGGACTCCCGTCAACCTCCTTACAACATATGTTGATGTTTATCTGACATTTGCCTGTCAAAACTTTATTAACTAACACTGCTGAATAGTTAATGAAGCACTCGGCTAAGCAAATTTTGATAATTGTCATCTACCGCCGATATAAATGGCTTCCAGCTAAACAGGTCATATATAAGCGGGATGTTCCTGCTTTTATGAAAAGGTTTCCTAGTTCACATGTCAAAAACTAGATGAATAATATGACACCCAACGATGGCCGGTGATAACGTCGATCAAATTGTTAGAATAAAAATGCCAACAAAGCAAAGGCGCTTTAAAAAGTAGGTAACACGTTTGCCATTATATATAATTTAATTTATTTTTTGTTTTATCTTATTTTCAGTCGTGGGCGGTGGATGAGGTCTAAGAGTTATATGGGCCGAAAATGAAAACAGCGGTCGGTGTTCGAATTCAGATTAAAAGCTGGTAATCGTTCTTTCAAAAAAGTTGTCTTTGGAAAAAACATCTTTACACAAGTCAACCATCCATCCGTGCATGGAGTACTGCTGCCATTTATTGTCAGGTACCCCTGCCGTTCTCCTCAGTGTTCTTGACAGGCTCCAAAGGAGAGTTTGTAATGTGATAGGTGCTGATCTGGCAGCCACTTCCCCACCGTCGAGATGTGGCCACCCTTTGTCTGTTCTATAAATACTTTCATGGCTTCTGCTCGGACGAACTTAAGTCACTGGTGCCTCCTCAACAGGTGTTTACTCGTGCAACCAGACTGGCAACTGGGTCCCACCCATTCACAGTCAGGTTAGCCAAATGCAGACGACAATTCTACTCCTGCAGCTTCTTCTCTCGCACTTCCGGTCTGTGGAACTCGCTCCCGTATTCTTGCTTTCCTGACGGCTACAACCTCCAGAAGTTTAAATGCAGTGTCAATACTCATCTACTAACCACTGACTCTAGCTCTCTCCCCACCCCCGTATAACCTTCCCTTTCTCTCCACCTATGTATCTGTCATCGCACCTGCTTTCTCAGCTTTCTATTGTTCCTTTTGAACTAGTTTGTACTTCTCACTCTTTTCTAATTAATCTTTTTACTGTTATGTAGCCCCCTGCACATCAGTGGCATTTCCGCCTTGCTCGGGGTGAAATGATTTAAAAAAAAACACCTCTACAGTTTGTGCGTGACAGACACTTATTTAGCGATGACTGGCAACCAGTCTGGGAGAAAAAAAAAGCTATTTTTCTTATTCTTTAATATAAAAACTAACATTATCCTAATGAAACAATATTATTCTTTTATACCTTCAGCTCAAAGGTTTCATTTCACTTATATTCACAGATGCACTAAAACGGCAATCTTGACCCACACTAAATTAATTACCCCACCGCATTTTCGATCTCTAACTTTTTAAACTGAATTTTTAAAAATGAAAAAGTTTTCTTTAAAATTTTTTCTAGTTTTAATTGAAAGTTAAATTATTATGTTTATTATTTCCAGTAAGGAAAATACTCTGGTGTTTTTCAAACAGAAATTATATTGACTGGAATATAAAAGTTTGAATTATATTGATTGGAATATAAAAGTTTGAGATTTCTTCTTAATTTTTTAATTTTGTAGCCATTTTGATCGATCGACATATTTGTAAACAAAAGTTAATTCTCTGTTTTAAAAATCTTTCAAAAATAAAATATACATCTGTGACACATTAATTTTTAAAAATTACAAATTTTACGTTAGATTAATCTGATTTACACAAGTATTACTTATTTATTCCGTGAAATTTAGAATAAAACTGTTTCTTAATCACAGATTTGAACTTTTTCACCTCTCCGCGCAGTAAATCAAGAACTTCTTGACAAATTCTTGAATAGCGATAAAGTGTATGGTATTTATAAGTAACAAAATTGTACAAATGTTTTCGGGTAAGAGAGGAAACTCTAACCTTTTAGTTTGCACATAGAAGTTACCATACAACAAAAAACATCTTCAAATGCACAAAAAAAAATGCTTTAAAAATATGGCTGCAAAACGATTTCTATTAAACTTTTCAATTTTCGTTAGGCAATATAATCAATTTAATTGTCAATAAATTTTTAAATATAATTATCAATAATTATAAATCAATATAATTATATGTCATAATTTAATTATAATAATTATAATTATAAATTATAATTTAATTATAATTATAAATCAATATAATTATAAATATCAATATAATTATCAATATAAATTATCAATTTAATCATCAATATAATTATCAATTCTAGCCGCAACAATTCTTTGGATATTTTAAAAATATTTTTGAAACTTTATAAATTATTATAATTAAAAGAAGTGAAAATATTTTTTAAAAATTTAATTAGTAATCGAAATGTTTTTTCTTCAGACTATAATGTCCTTAATTTTTCTTATTTATTCAAGCAACTAAAAGCTTATCAAATTAAATAATATTAAAGTTTTATTGCGTTTTTTATTTTATTCTTTGGAGCAGATTTGCGAATACAGCAAAATTTAAAGAAAAATTAGATGATTGATATTCTCTAATGTGTCCTGCGATAAGAAAGAAAATTATGAACAGCAACACTTTAAAATTTATTAAAATTTCAAGGATTTACGTAGATGTGGGTAACAGAGGTAAAACAATATGTTTACTAAGATTTTTAAAAATATAATAACTTAGAAAATAATGTAATTCATTTGTGAAAGTGTACTGAAAGATTCATTAAAATCCGACATTTATTTGATTTTTGAGAGAATTTCCAAATTAATATGTTAGTCACCGGGAAGAAAGTGGATGATGTCATCATTACGTTTTCCATTGTAAATAGTCGTAACGTTTTGGTTACCCACTAACTCAAGATTTTCTGCCAAAATTTCGAACGTGTTAATAGAGATTAAAATAATTTAATTTTCTTTGATCTTTTCTTTTAATAATAACATAAACATTTTGATGGAAAAAGTTCGTTTTTATTAAGTTTGGGACCTTTTTTATTCATACTATTTAGGTGGCGTACTTACACTAAATTGTCTCAGATCAATAAACAGTCAATCATTTAAGTGCCATACACCATCGTGTCTTGAAAGAGTAATAACTGACTAGGCAGAAGATTTTCTGTAGTAGGTTGTCATTACATACTACTGTAGAGTGTTTACCAACCAAGGCTATACAACCAAAACTACCCTGCTATTTAATCCAGAGGTAGAGGGAGAAATGTCGAAATAAATACCTTTCCCAAAAATATTTGTGCTTAAGTGAAGGCAGCAAATTCAAATGGAATTCGAACTCGCATCTCTGTTTTCTAAGCCTATATCCACTGCCCAACAAAATATTTCGAAGAATATTATTCTTTTTCTTTTATGTGCATTGTTCTTTCAGGACTTAGATGATCATGTCTTTTTACATCAACCTATCCCTGGTGGCTCTTAGCACGCTTTCTCTTGTTACACCACGCAAATCCCGTTCTGTCATTCACCTGCTCAGGCCCACCAAATGTTATCCGCTGTTTCCATCTGTCTCTTTTCCCCTCTATCTGGCCTGTTAGTATCAGGTTCTCCAAGCCTTCTTCCTCATTGCATGTCCCAGGAACTTTAGCTGTCTCTTCCTAATGCTCGGTATTCATTTCCTTTTCGTTTCCATCCTTTCCAAAACCTCATCATCATGCTCGATCCATTATATCCGCAGCATCCTTCTGTAGAACCCCATTTCAGTTTCTTCAAGTTCTTTCTTCATCTTCGATTATATTGTCCAGCATTCACTGCCATATTGAAGAACTGACATCTCATAGAAATCCAGTACTCTCTTCTTTGTTTCTAGTGAAATTGTCCTGTTTCTTGATACTCTTCTCAGCTCCTGAAATGCGTCCTGGTGCTTTTTCGATCTCAGGAATATAAATGAATAGAAACAGCGGTGACCACAAAGTGAGGGGTCAGTTTATATATTGATTGTAATATGGAATTGATCGCCCACTTTATATCCAGCATGCTTCTGTAGAACCACATTTCAGTTGCTTCAAGTTTTTCCTTCATCTTCGATGATATTGTCTAGCATTCACTGCCATATTGAAGAACTGACATCATAGAGCAATCCAGTACTCTTTTCTTTGTTTCTAGTGAAATCTTCCTGTCTCTTAATACTCTACTCAGTTTCTGGAACGCGTCCTTCACCATGCCAATTTGCCTTCAGATCTCTGGGTCACACTTTCCGTCTTCTGTTAGAACACTTCCCGGGTATTTAAATTTTTGTACCTGCTTGTATTTGGCAGTGTTGAAATGTTCTTTTTGCTGATGACCATGCATTCGGCTTTCTTGCAGTTTATTTGTAGTCCTTTATTGTTACTTTCTTCGGCTACCTTCTGTAGGAGGTCTTGTAGCTTCTTTTGCGTGCCTGCTATCAACACTGCGTACCTTATTTGTATGACGTTTCGGCCGTTGTACGCACAGGCCTTCTTCGGGTGCTAAGAATTTTGAACCGAACCTTTTATTACAATTACTGGAGTATATGAACTCCATTCCTTGCCTAATGCCTCTTCTGGAAGTCATGAGTTATCTCCCTCTAACTCTGTAGGTTACTTATTCACCACTGCTGTGTCCTGGTATTGAACTCACAAGTCCTTAAGTGAAGTCACAGGAACTATTCAACATCTATATCCACTGGGCCATGCGTCCTTAAGTGATTGTAATAAAGGGTTCGATTAGAAATTCCTAGCACCTGAAGAAGGTCGAACTGTGCAACGGCCGAAACGTTGTATAAATGGCAAGAAAGATCAGGACAATAGACCGAATAATGTAAAAACGATACATAAGATAACTGGAAATAAATAATTGTGTTTTTTCTAGATTAAACTATTTCATGTGGTTTTACAAAATACCTAAAAATAAGTGTAAAAAAATGTGTAGAATTTCACCGAATCCCTTAATTTTCATAGATTTTGGGAGATAACAACAGGAAATAAGATATGCACAAAAAGAATAGGCAGCTAAAAGAGTTCCCAAGTTATTCTGTCTTTTGTATGAACTGAAATGAACATCGAAGCAGAAAGATATTCGAAACTTAACCTTAATACCGGTGCAAATTTAGGACCTTTTCAAAGAAGCAATTGTCCCTAAAATGCCCCTGCAAATATTTTGATAAGAAGCCGAATGTGTTGTTATAAAAAGGATATAAGCTTCAATAGCTATTTCCGGGAAAAAACTGCCATTGTCAAAACAAATGGCCTTTGCTTATATATAATTTCATTATAATATTCAGAAACGTCATAAAAACTCTTAAAAGAAGAAAAAAATATATATCTCCGCCTACGCCAAATTGCGCAACTCACAACTTTCCACTCATTGCGCATGGTCGAATAGTTAAAAGCCGAGCGATCTGCTCATGAGAGCCTGGTTCGAATTTTACTATGGATAATTTTTAGAAGATTGATTTTTTTATTTTTACTTTTTTTAATAATTTCCCGCCAAGCAACGCTGGACGCCACTGATGCGCAGAGGGTTAGAGTGTGGGAAAAATAACAAACAAAAAAAAAAATCAAAAAAAGAAAATAAATGGAGTGTTAATAAAAAGATTAAAGATGGACTTAATCAAAGAGATAGAAGATGGCAATTGACGTTGCATTTAAACTTTTAGAGATTGTAATCATCAAGGAAGAAAATAAACGGAAGAGTTCTACAGACGGGAAATGCGAGAAAAGAAACTGTTAGAATAGAAGTGAAGGCATTTAGCTATTTCAATAGTAAAACTTGATTGATTGATTGATTGATTGATTGATTGATTTGTTTTACGGCAAATCAACCCCTTATGGGTCATTTAATGTTACTTATGATTCAGAGGAACTTTTTAACTATATCTTGTTGCATAGTTTCCTCTCTATTAGGAATCTGAGAATATTTTTAGGGTCAACCTTGTTGAAAATATCCCTTAGATTAATTTCTTGATAGTGTTTTAGTCGGATCTGTTCAAGGTCCATGCAGTTTGTCAGTATATGGTGCACTGTGTAGGGTTCGTGGCATGGTATGCAGATTGGTGCTTCTTCTCCTTTCAGTAAGTATATGTGGGTGATATAGGTGTGTCCTATTTGGAGTCTGGCCATTACTACTTCTTCTCTTCTTGACATCCTTTTATTGGTTCCTTTTTTTCCAATAGTTTCTGTCACTTGGTGTAGTTTATTGTCAGTACATGAGTTCCATGACTCCTGCCAATTTTTGAGGGTATATGTATTTATATTTTGTTTTAAATTCGTATAAGGAATTTTTTTCTGTTGTGGGATTTAGTAATGACTTTCGAGACATGATCGCCCAAAGCGTGTATCACGTATGGCACTTAACTGACTGATTGAATATAATAGTTGGAAACATGATTAAGGCTTCTACTGGGCATAAAGTGTGGGACCGGTTTTCTATTGTTGTGACGTAATAAGCTGATCCCCCACTAATTACTACCTAATAATATAATACATCTCTTCCCCCTTTAGCTATGAGTCAAATAATAGGACAGATTGGGTTCCGTAGCTTTGGCTGGCAACCAGTCTACCGCAGAAAGTAATAGCAACCTACTGCGGGATTATCTTTGCTCAGTCAGACATGATCGCCCAAGTGTGTACCACGTATGGTACTTAACTGACTGACTGAAAAATACTGGAAAAATTAACTCAAAATATTAATAAACTATTCCTTATCGGGTGTTTATCGAAACATATATATATATATATATATATATATATATATATATATATATATATATATATATATATAAGAGACAATGAATGTCTATTATGTTTAATCATGAGTCGTTCTAAACATCGTATTTTGACTTTAATTTTATTTTGTGTTGACATAAAACTCCGCTAAGCAACGGCAATAGTTACCAAAAATAACAAACGCAGTTCGCAAATTTGCGATGCGGTTCTATGACGTCACACCGCGTGATAGCGCGAAATAACAACAGAACCATGTATTCAAATGCAATGTAATATATTATGGCCAGATATAAAGTGATTTTATTAAGTGTGGGTTGTTTAGATTTGATGTACATGGCCTCCAATATCTGAAGGTTCCTCTTACTATGTGTATGAGTAAGGATCACCATATTGTTGACCAAATTATCGGTGATGGTGGATGTTATTGTATTACCGTCTAAATAACCTCTGTGAAGATGGCTCATGCGAGCCGAAAGCTTAAAAGCAAATTAACAAAATATTATCCAAATGTTGGAGAATTTTTGTCTTTATTTTCAACTGAAATTAAAGCCAAAATACGACGTTTAGAACGGCTCATGATTAAAAATAATCTGCCTCGATATATATATATATATACAGTACTGTGCAAAAGTATTAGGACAAAAACTATTTTATCTTTTATGAGGCATATTGACAAAAAATAAACAATTTAATTAAAGATAAAATACTTGTTACAAAATAAAATTTATATTTAGTAAAATAGCCTTTTGCTTTGATCACAGCCTTCATTCTGTCAGGAAAGGACATCACAAGCTTCTTCAATGTATCTAATGGTATCTCCTGCCAAGCAGCTTGTATTTGTTCCCAAAGTGTATCTTGTGAAATAACATTAGATTTATCAATTCGAGAGTGGGGAATAAGAAAAAAGTCAGTCATATCCAAGGATAATAAAATAATGTGTAGTTTCAAAATAACTTGTTTAATAGAAAATAGGAAAAATTAAATACAACTTCTTTTTAATACATTTCTTTTACACCTAGTTTTAAATAATCATTATTTATTAAGAATTTACTTGGTTTTTCACCCTGTATTTGAATTTCAGTGAGATTTTTTTTAGGAAAATCACCCCTGTCCTAATACTTTTGCACACTATCAGTAGTGTGCAAAAGTGTTAGGACAGGAGTGATTTTAAACTATATTTTGATGCCTCATAAAGATAAAATAGTTTTTGTCTTAATACTTTTGCACAGCACTATCTCTCTCTTTCTCTCTATCTGTCTACATTTATATATTTATAAATATATATATATATATATATATATATATATATATATATATATATATATATATATATAGAGAGAGAGAGAGAGAGAGAGAGGGGGGGGGACAGGGAGAGGGGGAAGGGAGAATTTTCTTTAATGAGGTGAGTGCGTTTTAATCTTTTCCTTCTTTTCCCTTTGTATTTTATTAAGAGTCTGTAAACGATTTCTGACACAAAACATACACACCCACTTAAGTAAATAAAAAAAAATAATCCGAGAAACTTTTATCTTATTTATTTATTTATTTATTTTCCTTATCAAAATATTCAATTTATTTCTGCCAATCTTACACTCCACTGTTTTTTCCTTCTTAATTTGGAGAACAATTTCTGGAATTATTACTGGCAGTATCCGTATTGTATCATTGTAATTTAGGAAAAGGACACCAAAATTATTCGCATATTAAGATTTTTATGTAATTTTTTGTATAATTTTTATTCGCATGAATAAATAATCTTATTAATATTACAATGTCACGTCACGTCACAAGTCCTATAAGCCATTAGGGACGTAGGGTTACGTCGCTTTTGAATGAAAAGCAGCGTGTACAAAAAGACTTCTGCCTACCACAGCCAGCGTATTGTTTCTTGAACTTGATTTCGCCAATTCAAAGTTCTTGAACAAAACAACAACAAATGATATTTGGACAGTTTACTGAAAGATTTAACTCACAAGCATATCAGGTCTCACTCCCAATAACCGTTATACACACACACACACACACACACACACACACACACACACACACACACACACACACACGCGTACACACATGGCCGTATCTGACTACCTGATACACCGGGCACGGGTCCGAGCCGATCCGTGCAATCATAGTGAAAATCCGGGCAAGGAAAGATGTCTTCGTCAGAAATCAAACTAAACAATTCACAAAAAAAGAAAGAAAGAAAGAAAGAAAAATGAAGAAAACATCCGAATGAACGCAGTAAAAAATCTGTTTATTTATTAATTTTGGGAGAAAATACTAGTTATACTCAGAAAGTCCGAACCCGATTTCCTGCTTTCGTTCATGTTCTGTGCCTAATTTCCATTGGAATAGCCGAAAAAATCCGCAAAAATCATAGTTTCTGGAAACGGATGATACTGATGACGTCATTGCATTGTCAACTAATAAATTCGGGCAATTTTCTCTGTGCCCAGTGTTTTTTTAGCACCAGCTACGGCCCTGCACACACACACACACACACACACACACACACACACACACACACACACACACACACACACACACATATTGACAAAATCCAACGGAGAATCTGTAATGTGAATGATCCCGACTCAGCAGCCGAGATACAGTCACTTTCTCACCGTCGCAATGTGGCTTCTCTCTGTCTCTTCTACAAATACTTCCACGGCCTCTGCTCCGATAAACATAGCTCACTGGTACCCACTATATATTGTACGCTCCGGCCGTCTTCAGGTGCTAGGAATTTCGAACCAAAATCTTTATTACTATTACTGGGGTATATGAACTCTATTCCTTGCGTAGTAGTGCCTCATTTGGAAGTCATGAGTTATCTCCTGTGACTTGACCCAAAGAGATGTGAGTTCAATACCAGGCTACAGCAGTGGTGAACAAGTAACTTGTAGAGTTAGAGGGAGATAACTCATGACTTCCAATCGTGGCATTACTACTACGCAAGGAACGAGAATGATATTTCCAGTCGTTGTAATAAAGGGTTCGGTTCGAAACTCCTAGCACCTAAAGAATGCCGGAGCATACAACGGCCGAAATTTCGTACAAATGGCAACAAAGAGGAGGACAATAGTCCGAATAATGTAATACAGTATTTATTTTTATTATTATTTTTATTATTATTATTAGCTGTAGTAGTAGTAGTAGTAGTATAACAGCAAATCTGGAAATTTTATTCGTAAGATTTTCCGAACAGGACTGGCTAATTATGTTGACCCACTTTGGAAACCTTTATTAATTGGCAACTGAAATATTCTATACCTATTTACTTAAAAAACAAACGATAACCGATTCGTTACTCTTTAAAATACATTTTTTTATAATTGTAAACAGATGGAATATTTCGAAACGCCCTTGCTTTATATAAGTCGTTTTTTGTTACAGTAAAAGATACCCCTAAAATATACGTAAACCATCCAGAAATTGCTGAACCGTTTCTACTCCATTCACTAGGGATTGAAAAGTAACTGACATATCTACCTTCGCAAACAAGAGACTATTAACATTCCAAATATATTAATTAATAGTCATATATTATGTTCGTTAGATTCCGCTAGAGGTAGTTTGGTCCGACATCGTAAATTACTACAAAATCAAAATATTCAACTGAAAACTTGAGTCGTGTTCTTAAAAAGCCTCATCAGATCGAGACATTCATATGAATATCATGCATGGCGCCAAACCCGTTCAAAAATACCTAAAATGTCTGCTGTATTTAACCGCTTCCTAAGATCAATGATTAAATATGACTTTGAGCAGGTGAAATCAGTGGATCTTGGTGAAAACCCTCCTTCTTTGAAATTTCTGGACTGGCACTCCAGAATCACATACAAAAATAGGATAATTTTTAATAACTTTAGTAGAGGAGAAAAGGGAATTGAACAGAGAATAGGCGATGCTAAAGGTAGTTTTGCCCAACACTACCAATTGCTACAAAACCAAAAAAGTTAAACTGAAAACTTGAATCATCTTTTCAAATAGCCTCATCATATCAAGACTTTTATGTAAATATCATGCATGGTATCAAATCCATTCAGAAATATCTAAACTGTCCGCTTTCTAATATCAATGGTTAAAAATGACTTTAATTGTGTGAAACTTGTGGGTCTTGAGGAATATCACACATGTCTATCTTAGTGAACAAGAGACTATTAATATTGCAAATATATTAATTGATAGTCATATATTATGTTCGTTAGACTCCGCTAGAGGTAGTTTCGTCCGACAGCGTAAATTATTATAAAATGAAAATATCAAACTGAAAATTTGAGTCATGTTCTTAAATAGACTAATCAGATCGAGACTTTTATGTGAATGTCATGTATCGTATCCGACCCATTCTGAAATATCTAAACTGTCCGCTTTCTAACATCAGTCAGTTAAGTGCCATGCGTAAAAACACGCTTGGGCGATCATGTCTGGAAAGAGACATGACTGAATTGGCAGAAGATTATCCCGCAGTAGGTTGTCATTGCTTTCTGCGGTAGACTGGTTGCCGACCAAGGCTATAGAACCCAATCTGTCTTGTTATTTAACCCCTAACTGGAAGGAAGAAACGGATTAATACCTTTCCCAATGGTATTTGCGCGTAAGTGAATACAATGAATTCAACTGAAATTCGAACTCGGTTCCCCGATTTCTCGTTCCGAGCCGATTTCTAACATCAGTGGTAAAAATGACTGTGAATAAGTGAAACCTCTGGGTCTTGACGAATATCACACTCCTTTGAATTTGGCGCTGAAGAATCATTAAAACAAAGAACTGTAACAAATAACAGGAAGCCACGTCACTTGAGAGCACTCAGCAGCAACAGCTTAAATGCAACTCCAAGACAAAACAATGACACAATCAACGTGTTCACTTTCCACACTACTTCAAATGAAAGGTTAGAAAGGAAACCGTCATCAATACCGGAAAGCTTGATAGCAGGTACTGTGTCGTCGTTGATACAGGAGAGGGTTTAAAGTGTTGTAGTCACTTAGTGTCCGTGTATTCTAATGTGCGTTGTGGTACAGTGGATATCGGCTCGGAACGAGAAACCGGGGAGCCGAGGTCGAATTCCAGCTGAATTCATTGTATTCACTTACGCGCAAATACCCTTGGGAAAGGTATTAATCCGTCTCTTCCTTCCAGTTATGGGTTAAATAGCAGGACAGATTGGGTTCTATAGATAGCCTTGGTCGGCAACCAGTCTACCGCAGAAAGCAATGGCAACCTACTGCGGGATAATCTTCTGCCCAGTCACTCATGTCTCTTTCGAGACATAATCGCCCAAGAGTGTATCACGTATGGCAGTTAACTGACTGACTGAATACAATAGTTGGAATAATGATTAAGGCTTCTACTGGTCATAAAGTGGGGGATCAGTCTATTACTTCATAACAATAGGAAACCGATCCCCCACTAATTACTACATAATAATATAATACGTTTATTTCCCCTCTAGCTATGAGTCAAATAACAGGAGAGATTGGGTTCTATAGCCTTGGTCGGGTACCAGTCTACCGCAGAAAGCAATGGCAACCTACTGCGGGATAATCTTCTGCCCAGTCAGTCATGTCTCTTTCGAGACATGATCGCTCAAGCGTGTATCACGTATGGCACTTAACTGAGTGACTGATTGTAACATGCGTGAATAATTAAATAAAAATTATCTCCTTTTCGAAGAAACAATGAAGTCGACCAGGGTAAGTATTTCTCATAATAATATTTTTATCATTTCGCCACTAGCAAGGTAATAAAGCCACTAAGACACTAGGGGGTGGTTAAAGTATAAGAAAAATAAATTATCAAGGTGCGAGAAAAATAAAGGAAGAAGAATTACGAAGACAGTAGATAACGGATTTTGAAGATCAAAGCTTTCTGCTTTAACAATTTCATCTGTAAAATAATGGGACCTTGCCGCCCATCTAGTACTGCGCTTAAATTCATAATGTCTAATTACCACAGAGAAAAGAAATATTTATTTTGATAAAACACAAAATTGAAAAATGGGGATGGGTGTAGGCTGGTCTTCAATCTGCCTTTTTTCATAGCTAGCCACGATTAGTGACCCAAGCATATCAAATTATTCCTTGCACCAAAATACCATATTCTTAATTCGCAAGGAATAGAAGATTCATTCGCTAAAATTCATTTTTAACAATTGATCGGTGACAGTTGTAGACAACTGACAGTCTAGATATTTCTGAATGGGTTTGGCGCTATACATGAGATTGATATGAATATCTCCAGCTAACGAGGCTATTTAAGAAGATGACACGAGCTTTTTGTTTTTGATCATTTAACCCCCCCACCCCAGAAAAGCAATAATGTCCAAAAAGTCGAAAGGCTTACTAAGGAAGGAGAAGAATAAAATAAGAGTAATGAAGAAGACAGTAGATAAAAATTGTCGGCGGACGTGAATGAGGCTACCATGACCTTTAAATTTGTTGTTTTTTGTTATTTTTCACTTTTTTCAGAGCAATCTTATCGATTATTACATAACGTTTCCGATTATCAAAAAAACAAAAAACTTAGAAAAATTTCAAAATTTAAACAATTATAGAGGGGGGGATCAATTTCTCATACAACGTTATAGTAAATCGATCCTTCATTTCCTAAACATTCGCGTTGGGGGTCGTTTTTTTTTTTTTTTTTTTTTTTGTTCTTGTTGTTTTTATTTGGACGAGTTGTTGCTCTTGTTTTTGTCTTTTTCAGGTTTTCTTCAGTTCTTACGATGGCATCTTCCCCGGAAACTCCAAGAATGGCTTCATTCAAAAATTTCGCAAAGATTCAGTTGTTGAATATGCGCAAGCAAAAAAGTTATTTGCACAGGATCGATTTACTATAAGGTTGTATGAAAAAATACCCCCCCCCCCCCAAATATTGAAATTTTTACAGCTTTTTTTTTTTTTTGACAAACGGAAAGTTTACGGTTTAATCGATAAGACTGCACTGAAAAATGTAAAAAAAAAAAATTATCAAATTTACAGGTGGTGGATAATGTTGTACCGGCGATTGGTTCCAAAATGGAAGATCGATTTAATTTAACGTTGTATGAAAAACTGATCACACCACTAAAATTATATAAAAATATTTAAATTTTTCCTTTTTTTTTTTTTTTTTGTCATTCTGAAAGTTTTTCTGAATCGAAAAGATTCCACTGAAAAAAGTTAAAAAAATGAAAGACAACAAAAATGTAAAGGTGGTTTGCAGTCTCCTTCAGGTCCGCCGAAATTTCTTATTTATTACTTCTCTAAAATATCTTGTCCTTTACTATTCCAGGTTCAATAATTTGTCCTGTTTTTTTCCAGGTTTAAATAATCTTAAGAATATTACTTTTTATGCACGCATTTTTCCATGTAACTCATGTTTTTTTCAGGCATTGCTATTAATTTAACATAAATTTAATGCTGAAAACAGCATTCAAAAATAGAAAAAAGAAAATATATAATCAATTGATTAAAAAAAATTTTTAAAAAAGTTAATTATTTATAATTAATTCTGAAAATCAATTCTGATAAAATGATAAGTGATAAACAAAATTTGATTGACAAAAATGATAAAAGATCTCATCAGAATTTAAATGTTGAAAACCGTATGCAAAAATATTAAATAGAAAAAAAGTTGCAAAGAACATGATTTATTATTAGAAGCGGTAGTTACACACTCACTTACGTACTTATATAATTAGTCTTCCTTTTCGGACTTCACATATTTTGATGTAAGTTTTTTTCTACTGAACCAAAATTCAAAGTTTTTTTTCTTCAAAATGAACCTAAGAAACAAAAGACAAGTTTGAAGAGCTGGACGGCGTTGAGGTTCTACCACATCCAGCCTACAGTCCTGACTGTGCTCCATCAGATTACGCCTTTTCCGCTCAATGCAACATTTTCTGAAGGGCCGCCGATTCGATACGTTTGATGAAGTCGATGAAGCGTGTCAAGAATTCTTTGATTCGAAGCCGGCTGAAAGGTACCAGATGACCAAATCCGAAAGCTTGCAGATCGATGGCAGAAAGTCTTGGAAAATGATGGTCTTTATTTTGAGCAATAGTTTTTGTTGTTTTTGCGATTAAAATTTCAATATTTTGCAAGTGTTTACGAACTTTTGGGACAATCTAATAACAAGACAAATATATATCTAAACTAATTTATAAATGGAACTTTGTCTCTCTGTGTGTGCGCGCGCACGCGCGTGTGTGTGTGCGTGTGTGTGTGTGTTTCCGTTACCTTTAGACTCCGAAACGGCTGAACGGATTTTTCTTGAAAATTTACACAGTTGTACTATAAGCGTCTGCAAGTGTTCTTAGGTAGGTTTTGTGTCGAGGTACCCCCGATAAATCTCGAAAATCGATAATCGAAAAAATCGGGTTATAGAAGGAGTGATTCGATTTTAATCAAATTTGATACACTCATAGACAAAGACATAAGAAACAATATTCAGAAGTTTCAAGTTTTCAGTTCTTACAATAGTGCAGAAAATCGATAATATATATATAGATATATATATATAAGGCAAGATGTTTGTGTGTGTGTCTGTTTATCTGCCTGTATGTTTGTATTTAACCCATTTTTTTTTTTGCTTCGGGTTTGGCTCTAAGTAGATATAATTGTAGTTCTTAGTCTCAGCCATGATAGCATTTACTCAGAGGACTTATTCAGCCTTCAAAATTCAGTTTACGACGAAAAAAACTTATATGATATCAATATCAGGAAATCAAAATTTGACTTACATCCATTCATTTTTCTTTCAGTCTACTGTTTCGCTTTAACTGGAAACAACTATTGCTTTTTAATCTTTCGTGCCAACGTCCAAAGAGTCTGAGCTCCTGGACCATGGATTAATTTTAAAGCTTTCATTACACCCGAGCAACGCCGGGCTATACTGCTAGATATGATATACAACGGACAGAAAGATGTAGAGGTCTATGATAGCCTACGTCCTAACGAAGCACAAATCATAGTATTGAAACATGAAAGCTTTTATATATGTATTGATTGATTGTTTAATTGCTTAGTTTTTGGTTATAATAAAATTAGACCAGTGCACATTTGTATTAAAATGTGTTCAATACAATTATATTGTAGAACATTTGAACATTTTCCATTTGTAAAAGAGTTATTACGCGACCTATGTTTCTACCATGAGTGGTGTATTCAGGTTGATTTGCAAATCGCATGAAGACACCACTCATGGTAGAAACCTAGGTCGCGTAATAACTCTTTTACAAATGGAATATATATATTAATGTTTTAAAAACTCGCGTACACAAACGTGGGAAAAGAATCATAGACCCGACGCTTAGGTTATGCCCTAAAATGAGACCCCTTGGCCTTGAACGTCTAGTGAGACTAAAGTTCACATCAGACCTCAAAAAAGGACGTCCATAAGCTACATGTCAGCGAATATTGGACAATTTTTTCAAAGATGAAGAACAGACTTGAAGCAACGTAAATGTGATTCTCTAGAGGGATGCTGAGGACCGAATACGTGGGCAACGACAATATTTTGGAAAAATGGCCTCGTGTTGTTTGAACAGTCGGAAACAAAAGAAAGCTCTTTCCTGCTTAACACTTCATATCACTTGATACGCATTGTTCCCGGTAGAGCAGATGCTATCGACGATCCTTCGCCATTGCACTCTCTTTTTGGCTGGTTCATTGCCGCTGATGCTTCGGTAACTTGTCTTTTTTGCAGTTAGGGCTGTTAACCCTATGCAAACCCATTTATGGTCAGGGCAAGGTGCTCCACCTCTAGACTGGTTCTGAATTCAAATTCCTCATATCATAGACCGGACGCCACCTAAACTATCCGGTTATTTACTCATACCTGGATAGAGACATGATGGATTCAAATCTTTCCCAAAGTTATTAGCACGTAAGGGATTTTTTAATCGTTTCACCCCAAAGCAAAGCGGTACCACCACTGATGCGCAGGAGGTTACATAAGAGAGTAAAAGTTTAGGCAGGAGGAGAGAGAAGAAAAAAACGAACCAGTTACGGGAGTGTCAGAGAAAGAAGCAAGAGAAGGTTGGGAATACAGGTGTGATGACAGTTACAATGGTAGAGAGAAAGGAAAATATATACAGGGTGATGTAGAAAGACTGATGCGAAGGGGGCTACATAAGAGAGAAAGATTAGATAGGAGGAGAGTAAAGAGAAAGACGAACCAGTTACAGGAGGGGTCAGAGAAAAGAGCAAGAGAAGGATGGGAATACTGGTGTGATGACAGTTGCGAAGGTAGAGAGAAAAGAAAAGATATACAGGGTGATGTAGAAAGACTGATCCGCAGGGGCATACATAAGAAAGAGAGATTAGATAGGAGGAGAGTAAGGAGAAAGACGAACCAGTTATAGGGGAGTGTCAGAGAAGGGAACAAGAGATGGATGGGAATACAGGTGTGAAGAGAGTTGCGA
This sequence comes from Ascarosepion bandense, assembly GCA_037127315.1. Classification (NCBI taxonomy): domain Eukaryota; kingdom Metazoa; phylum Mollusca; class Cephalopoda; order Sepiida; family Sepiidae; genus Ascarosepion; species Ascarosepion bandense. The sequence goes on from JBBBDQ010030175.1 coordinate 447,050, forward strand.
AGGTAGAGAGAAAGGAAAAGAACAAGATATAGGAGGTGATGTAGAAAAAACTGGAGTCAAGTTGATAAAAGATGGGTATTGAGTCAGGAGGAGAGTGAAGAGAAAGACGAATCAGTTACAGGGAGTCAGAGAAAGGGCAAGAGAAGGATAGGAACACAGGTATGAAGACAATTGCAAAGCTAGAGAGAAAGAAAAAGAACAAGATACACAGTGTGATGTAGAAAGAACTGGAGTCAAGTGCATAAGAGATGGGTATTGGCATTGCATTTAAATTCCTGGATGTTGTAGCCGTCAGAAAAGCAAGTATACGGAAGGGAGTTCCACAGGCGGGAAGTGCGAGAAAAGAAGCTGGTAGAGTAGAATTGTCGGCTGAATTTGGTAGATCTAACTGTAAATGGGTGGGACCTTGATGCCAGTCTGGTTGCACGAGTAAATTCATGTGATAGGGGTACCAGTGACTTAAGTTCGTCGAAGCAGAAGACATGGAAATATTTGTAGAATAGATAGAGGGAAGCCACATCCCGCCGGCGAGAAAAAGGCTGGAGTCGGGCTGTCAAGTCGGGAATGATCACATTACATATTCTCCTTTGGAGCCTGTCGAGAACACTGAGATGAACAGCGGGTGCACCTGACCATATATGACAGCGGTATTCTGTGCACGGACGGATGGTTGATTTGTATATGTCCATGATGGATCCAGGCTGAAAAAAACTTCCTGGCCCGACACAGTGACCCAACCTTCCTAGCAGTGAATTTACCTCGGCTGGATTCGACCTCGGCTCTCCGATTCCTCAATCCGAGCTTCTATCAATTACTTCACTTAATATGAAAAAATGAATTTCTCGCTAACAACAAGGGTGTTCCCGATCGGCTAAAACCTAAATTGATCGGTGTCGTAAAAACCTGCGACATTTTAAAATATGTTACTTCTTATCATCGAACCTTATAATTTATTTGTTTTTTTACAAGTCACGTGTTATTCTATGCCCGTTAACTTTTTCTTGTTTTAGTTATAACTTCCGCCCCAACCTGTGCCATTTCCGAATCCAAAGGTCAGAGTTCGTTCTAATATTTGGCCCCAATCACGAAATCTAACTAGGCGTATGTCAAGCGAGAAGTGTCTGGGCATGTTAAACGAAATCGCTGTGAAACGCGATCCCCTTCCTAAACGCCTTGTAAAAACAACGACGATGGATGTTTTAAGGCGGCAAGAGTACGCGCCGGGGGTGAAGAGCAAAAACAGATCAAGGAAGAAAATGCGATGGAGGCTAGGGAAGAGCAATGATGAATTCGGCGCAAGGGGTATCAGCTACACCCTCCACTCAGTCTCTCTCGCGTTCTCTATCTGCCTCTTTGTATATACAGAGGCACATATATGTGCAGGCGTATAATGTAACAAGACGTGTCACCCAGATGTATATATATAGAGAGAGAATTTATAACATAAATATGTTATAATATCACTAAAAAAGAGTAGCAATTTTGGCTGTTTTCTTGAACATTTCAAATCTCTCCAACCTAAAATTAAACCTCCTCACTTGATAAGACTGACATAATAATATTATAACATATTTATCTTGTAAATTCTAAATAAATATTATTCGCTATACTTTGTATTGAGCACTTTTTAAAGAATAGTATTTCTTTGGTGTTTGTCTATATTTCTGAGATGAGGTAGTATTTACAGTATTTACATTATTCGGACTATTGTCCTCATCTTTGTTGCCATTTGAACGACGTTTAATAATAGATCATTCTATTTGTCTATATTTCTGAGATGAGGTAGTATTTACAGTATTTACATTATTCGGACTATTGTCCTCATTTTTGTTGCCATTTGAACGACGTTTAATAATAGATCATTCTATTTGTTTATATTTCTGAGATGAGGTAGTATTTATAGTATTTACATTATTCGGACTATTGTCCTCATCTTGGTAGCCATTTGTACGACGTTTAATAATTGATCATTCCTTTTGTCTATATTTCTGAGATGAAGTAGTATTTACAGTAATTAAATTATTGGGACTATTGTCCTCATCTTTGTTGCCATTTGTACGACGTTTCGGCCGTTGTACGCTCCGGCCTAATCCAGATGCTAGGAATTCCGAACTGAACTTTTTAATACAATCATTGTGGTATATGAACTACATTTCTTGCCTCATGCTTCTTCTAGAAGTCATAAGTTATCTCCCTCTAATCCTGTAGATTACATGTTTACCACTGCTATAGACTGGTATTGAACTCACAACTCTTTGGGTCAAGTCAAGTCTTTACTCACTTATATATATATATATATATATATTAGTTTCGGTAGATGACAAGCAGAAGAGGCGCCAGCTCCTTCTTTATATGTGACACAGTGAAACAGGCGTGTATGTGAATGACGAATATGTATATATTAAGTATTGGATGTGCGTTGTGGTGCAGTGGATGTCAACTCGGAACGACAAATCGGGTAGCCAAGTTCGAATTCCAGTTGAATTCCTTTCATACCTCTAAGCGCAAATACCCTTGGGAAAGGTATTAATCCGTCACTTTCCTCCAGTTATGGGTTAAATAGCAAGAGAGATTGTTTTTTTTGGTTTTTTTTAATCATATCACCCCGAGCAAGGCGGTAACGCCACTGATGTGCAGGTAGTCTACGTAAGAGTGAAAAGATTAGAAGAGAGAAAGCCGGAAACCACATCCTAAACAGGGAACAAGGGATGAGCCTCTACACCTGTTCAATAGACGTGGGTGGAGTGTGAACCGGGCGATAGTTTAGTCTATCTACTCCAATTGAAAAAAAAAAAAAGAAAAGTGAAAAGATTGGAAAAGAGAAATCCGGAAACCAAATCCTAAACAGACCTTTGGCTGGTGACAATACTACCGAAGAAAGTAATGGCAACCTACTGCGGGATAATCTTCTGTCCAGTCAGTCATGTCTTTTTCGAAACATGATCGCCCAAGATTGTTTTACGTATGGCGCTCAACTGAATGAAATTCATTCAGTAAAATCGACATTGGCATCAAGCAAACGACTTGGGAATCTCTTGTTACTTTTCTGGACGGTCTCCTTTTTTCAGTTGGAATCCGGCCATAATTCTTGTCTTCAGTTAATCTTTGATGCTACAAGGAGTTTTGATGATCTCTCGTTCAACTACACCCTACACATAATGGTCAAGCGGTATGCAGTCTGGGGAGTTATGTACCCAGATGTAAGGGGTGGTGAGTTATACTGCTTGTCTGGCGTGGTGCAGAGTCCTGTTGGCAGACCTAGGATCTTCCAGCAGCCACCCTATTGAAGCCAAGGCAACACTACCTCTTCAAAGTACTTGACGTAGACCTTCCCGTTGAGTCTAAGGCCCCGAGAGTATGAGGCGTAAAGCCACTATCATTAGTGATCATTTCAAACACCTTCGTAATCACCATTAGATTCGTTCAATTCTCTCATAATCCTCTGCAATGGTGGAGTGATCTGCTTTGTGGCGCTCTGTTTCTCTGAGCCGGTGTCCAACAGACCCTACCAAACTGTGCAGTTAACAAAATAAAAACACTACGCAACAAAATGTAAACATCAATTGATCAAATAGTTTGATGTTTACATGGAGGTATATACATGGCAGTATATACATGGCGGTATATACATGGAGGTATATACATGGAGGTATATACATGGAGGTATATAAACAGCTGCCTACTTAAATACATTGATTCAGATTAACTAAATAATGATTAAATCGATTAATAATTAATAATTAATCATTGATAATTGGTTATTAATGTAATGAATAGGGAATGAATATGTATACACCATTAAATTGATGGGTACATGTAGGAATAAAATTGATGGGTACATGTAGGAATAAAATTGATGGGTACATGTAGGAATAAAAACAGATGCCTACATTAACACTTTGATTCAGATTAACTAAATAATGATTAAATCGATTTTTTTTAATCGCATCACCCCGAGCAAGGCGGTAACGCCAGTGATGCGCAGGGTGCTACGTAATAGTGAAAAGAATGGAAAAGAGAAAGCCGGAAACCACATCCTAAACAGGGAACAAGGGATGAGCCTCTTAACCTGTTCAATAGACGTGGGTGGAGTGTGAACAGGGCGATAGATAGATCTATCCAATTTTTTTTTAATCATGTCACCCCAAGCAAGGCGGTGACGCCACTGATGCGCATGGGGCTACTTAAGAGTGAAATGATTGGCAAAGAGAAAGCCGGAAACCACATCCTAAACAGGGAACAAGGGATGAGCCCCTTCACCCTTTCAATAGATATGGGTGGAGTGTGAACCGGGCGATAGTTTAGTCTATCTACACCTATTGAGAAAAAAAAAAGAGAAAAATAAAAAATTGAAAAAAAGATTGGAGAAAAGAAAGAAAGAAAGCCGGAAACCACATCCTAAACAGGAAACAAGGGATGAGCCTCTTCACCTGTTCAAAAGACGTGGGTGGAGTGTGAACCGGGCGATAGTTTAATCTATCTACTCCAATTGAGAAAAAAAGTGAAAGAGGACAACCAGGCAAAAGAAAAGAAAAAAAAAAAGAAACCAAAGTGAGAATATTGGAAAAGGGAAAGCCGGAAACCACATCCTAAACAGGGAACAAGGGATGAGCCTCTTCACCTGTTCAAAAGACGTGGGTGGAGTGTGAACCGGGCGATAGTTTAATCTATCTACTCCAATTGAGAAAGAAAGTGAAAGAGGAATGGAAAAAAAAAGAAAGTTGAAAAAAAAAAGAAACCAAAGTGAGAAGATTGGAAAAGGGAAAGCCGGAAACCACATCCTAATCAGGGAACAAGTGATGAGCCTCTTAACCTGTTCAATAGACGTGGGTGGAGTGTGAACCGAGCGATAGATATATCTATCTAATCCAAGTAATACGTAATCATTGATAATTGGTAATTAACGTAATGAATAGGTAATGAATATATATACTACATTGAATTGATGGTTACATGTTGACATAAAAACAAATGCCTACTTTAATACATTGATTCAGATTAAATAGATGAATAGTTAATCATTGATAATTGGTAATTGATGTAATAAATAGGTAATCAATATGTATACACCTTGCTTCCCTACACTTGAATGTGACTTGTTGGTGTGAGCCATAAATATAGACTAAGGCGAGAACGTCCGGAGTTCTAGAGGTCAACAAGTCTTCCACTAGAGATCTACTACTAAAGGTCTACAGATTTTTTTTATTATTGACTACGCCCACGTCTCAGGATACTGCATACTATGAGTACCGTCATTACGTCTACATACTAGTTTGTTTAACATCGTTACATTTGCCCTAAACACTTAACTACCTCGAATGATATATATATATATATATATATATATATATATATATAGTGATGATCATCCACGTATACTGTCTTAATATGTATAGGAAAGAATATTAATAAAAAGTTTTGAATTTAAAAACGTACTTTTTTAAACAGTATTTGTTTATTTTTATTTTTATTTTTATTTTTATTTTTATTTTTTATTTTTATTTTTATTTTTATTTTTATTTTTATTTTTATTTATTTTTAGAATATATATATATATATATATATATATATATATATATATATATATTCTTTCTGGAACATATCAGCAATAAGAAACATATTTTTATTTTAATATTATAATATAAATAAGTATTTTTTAAAAGAAGTACAAGTAATCTCTTTTTATAGTTAATAAGAATGATTCATATTTGCAATTCTAATATATTTTTCTCCATACAATGAACTATGATGTTTTTTACATCAATTTTGACATGTGTAATAATGTCTTTTCTTTTTTCAGTAAAAATCGTGTTAGTATCAAGCAACTCTCATCTATAATCGATAGTGGACTTATATTTTACAATGAAAATTCGTGTAAGTAAGGAATTTGGTGAATTTCTACAAAGGCATATAATAGGTTAGCACCAGTGTGGCAAGTTAAATAGAGAAATTGCTAGGTTTTCGCAAGTTAATCATCAAACAGTTAATGATATTGTCAAGAAATTTAATGAAGAAGGCCATTGTCGTGTGGAACAATGCTCAGGAAGACAAGCATCTTGTTTGAGCGAACGAAAAGGGCGCTGAAGAAGGAAGTAATCAGAAACCGTCGTCAGAGCGTTCAAAGATGTTGCCAACAGCATGGAAATGTCGCCATATGCGGTATGAAAGAATCTGAAAGAGCTAGGCTATCAAAGAAGAATTGCAAGAAAGAAGCCCTTGATTTCAGAGATTAACAAAGACAGGCGAATAGACTGGAATTGGAGAGCAACGATTATGAAATTTGGTAGTCTGTAATTTGGTCAGATGAACGTAAATTCTGCCAATATTCAAATTCGAGACAAGTTTATGAAGAAATCAGAATGAGACTTGGAATATTGAATGTATGCAGGCGACCGTGAAATATGGAGGCATTGGAGTAATGGTGTAGGGTGTTGTCTGGTTTGGAGGGAAATCTAAGCTAGTTCTTGTTGACGAGCGGTTGAATAGTCCAAAATGCTGTTGTTGAATCTATATATATATATAAAAGGCAATCGGTGAGTCTGTGTGTGACTCTTCCCTATGCACGCCTACATTTTTAAACTACGCCATTCAAACTTTCTAGGGACACAATATCTACAGAGAAGCCAGGTCGACACATACTTTTTCAGTTCAAGTTCAGCAATTTTGCCGTTCGCACTTTTTGGCTAAGGACACGATTGTTTACATTTGCTCTGTAAAACATCTAAGATTTAAGACGGTTGCTGAATTACGTCACATAAATCAAATCACACGAGTCAAACGCGACTAAAATATTTTTTATTAAAAAAAAAAGCCTTTATATTTAATTTTTATTCCGACGTTTTAAAAATTCATTTGGTCAAGAAAAATATGCGAATATTTTTCCCCGTAATTTTGAAACAAAAGAAATATTTTTTTAAAAAAAAGTGTTTTTCAAACAAAAACAAAATATGTAAAATAAAAAGTGGCATCTTCTCCTACTACTAAAATATTCTGAGTTGCACGGGCAACGCCGGGCAACGCCGGATTATGATGCTAGTATTACATAAAGTACTCCTCCCACGATTTGAAACTAATCAGATTGACAAGAATGTCTGCGTTTTTCAAGAAGATGTGGAACCATGTCATACGAGCAAAGTAGCAAAAGCCTTGAAGGTATCGCAAGGAGATCTATCTATCGCCCGGTTGACACTCCACCCACGTCTATTGAACAGGTTAAGAGGGTCATCCCTTGTTTCCTGTTTAGGATGTGGTTTCCGGTTTTCTCTTTTCCAAACTTCTCACTTTTTTTTCAATTGGAGTAGATAGATCTATCTATCGCCCGGTTCACACTCCACCCACGCCTATTGAACAGGTTAAGAGGCCCATCCCTTGTTTCCTGTTTAGGATGTGGTTTCCGGCTTTCTCTTTCCCAATCTTTTCACTATTACGTAGCCCCCTGCTCATCAGTGGCGTTACCGCCTTGCTCGAGGTGATGCGATTAAAAAAGAAAAAGCCCTGACATGAATCCAATAGAGCACATTTGTGAACACCCTGACTGAAACTTCAACAACGAATATCATTCAGTATCAAGCATTTCAAAAACATTGCCAAAAGAGTGGTAAAATATGAATCAGACGATTGTTGATAACTTTATCAAATTCATGAAAAATCGAATACGAGCATAGAAACTAGCAAATGGAAGACCTACTCCATAGTGGCGCAGTGAATATCCGCTCGGAACGAGAAACTGGGGAGCCGAGTTCGAATTCCAGCTGAATTCATTGCATTTACTTACACGCAAATACCCTTGGGAAAGGTATTAATCTGTCTATTCCATCCGGTTATGGGTTTAATAACAGGACAGATTGGGTTCTATAACCTTGGTTATCAACCAGTCTACCGTAGAAAGCAATGGCAACCTAATGCAGGATAATCTTCTGCCCAGTCAATCATGTCTCTTTCGAGACATGATCGCCCAAGCGTGTTTCACGTAAGGCACTTAACTGACTGACTGAATATAATACTTGGAAACATGATTAAGGTTTCTACTGGGCATAAAATTGGAGACTGGTTTTCTATTGTTATGAAGTAATAAACTGATCCCTCACTAATTACTACTTAATAATATAATGCAGCTTTTCCCCCTCTAGCTATGAGTCAAATAACAGGACAGATTGGGTTCTATAGCCTTGGCTGGCAACCAGTCTACCAAAGAAATAAATGGCAACCTACTGCGGGATAATCTTCTGCCCAGTCAATCATGTCTCTTTCGAGACATGATCGCCCAAGTGTGTTTCACGTATGGCACTTAACTGACTGAGGCCATGCTAGTTACAAATATTTTTTATTTGTGTTGAGTTTATGTAATTAAATTTTGAAATTGAATGTAGTTTATTTCTGCTGGCTAAAATCTTTTATTAGGCCATGCTTTATAATTTAAAAAAAAATCTTTATTTGAAATGCCATTTATAATTTTTTTAAAATTGCAACCCTTGTATAATATATTCCCATGCCAACAACCAGATATTTTTATTAAAATTTAAATTATGTGACGGTTATTGTTTTGTGCATGAAACTCTGAGTCATGCTATCGGCGGGATAATATATATATATATATATATATATATACATTTAAAAGTAACATACTGTTTTTTAAAATCCTTTCGGTCCAAGCAAGGCAGTATTGCCACTGATACGAAGAAGGCTACATAAAAGGAGGGTGAAGGGTTATATAGGAAGAGAGCGAAGACAAAAAAAAACAGAGAATGACCGGTTACAGGGAGTGTCAGATAATGAGCAAGAGGAGGATGGGAATAGTGGTGTGGAGAGAGTTGCGTGAGAGTAGAGTGAAAAGAGGAGAAGAATAAGATTCAGAGGGTGTTGGGGAAAGGATACGAGATGTATGGGAGTCAAGTGTAAATGGTCAAGAGATTCGAGAGAAGTCACCCTAGCTTGAGGGAGGTTTTTGACTAAAACCCCAAAACCAGGCATATGGCCAGTGGAGTTCTACTTTAAGAGGGAAAGGAAGCCGGGGAGTCAGAAGAAGGGAATGAAGAGTTTAAGGGGTTAAGATTAGGGTAGGCAGGAATCGAGATGTCAGGGGAGGGGATATTGGGATTGGAAAGTAACTCCTTATTTTAAAATTATTATATAATATATATGTATTTACTGTAATTTTTCTCTCGAGTTCTTTTGTGTTGATCTTTAATATATGAGAATTTAATCTGTTTGTCTCTACCTTTTTAAACTGATTAATTTATCTGAAATTTTGAAGCCCTACAAACATGGCTGAACGTTTTGCTCTGCAGAATTTGGTGATGAATTTTGAAAATTCGTTCTTAGAGTGCAAAGATGGTGGATGTACATTAGAGAAGCACACGTTCAATTTGGCGCAAAGATAGACGTTGCATTTAAACACTTGGAGATTGTAGCTTTGCGGGAAGCAAGTAAGCTTGCTCTCCTTCCTCAGTGCTTGCTCCCGGAACTTTATCTGTCTCTTTCTGATGCTCAGTATTCATTTCCTTTTCATTTCCATTCTTTCCAAAACCTCATCATTGTTCACATGTATCCATGATATCCGCAGCATCCTTCTGTAGAACCACGATTCAATTGCTTCAAGTTTTTCCTTCATCTCTGATGATATTGTCCAGCATTCACTGTTTTGAAAGGTTCTTTTTGCTGATGAATATGCATTCGGTTTTCTTGCAGTTTATCTGTAGTCCTTTCTTGTTACTCTCTTCGGCTACCTTCTGTAGGAGGTCTTGTAGTTTCCTTTCCGTGTCTGCTATCAGCACTGAATCATCTGCGTACCTTATTTGTATGACGTTTCGGCCGTTGTACGCTCCGGCCTTTTTCTGGTGCTAGGGATTTTGAACCGAACCCTTTATGACAATTACTGGGGTATATGAACTCCATTCCTTGCCTAATGCCTCTTCTGGAAGTCAGGAGTTATCACTTTCTAACTCTGTAAGTTGCTTAAGAATTGACATCACATTGCAATCCAGTACTCTCCTCTTTGTTTCTAGGCCTTCTTGCCTTCGGATCTCTGTCGCACTTTCCGTCTTCTGTTGGAACACTTCCCAGGTATCTAAATTTTTGTACCTGCTTGATTTTAGTATCCCCGACCTCTATTTGGCATTTTGGGCTGATGACCAATATTGCGATTAAAATTGTCATTATAGTTAATTATTTTCTTGTATTCCTTAACAGATATATTTAAATCCGACTTTTTGTTTTTCCACAGACTGATGGACAACCTCAGATGCGGTGGTTTTGAGGACATAAAGGAGTTTGTGATTCGGATACTTGATGACTTTCATGGTGACTTTAGGGAGTGTCTGGAGCTCTCCAACAATTGCATTGAAGTCAACGGATCCTATTGAATGAAATTATAATTTTTTACTTTGAAATTAATAAATGTCTCTCCCGAAAAGTCTTAAATAAACTACATCTTTTAATTGGCAACAGTTTATCTATTGACCACAAGGATAAGAGTTTAAATGTCTTATTCTGTCTAAGAACCTGTTACTCATCGGCGGTACTTGCAGTTGAATTAGTTACTTGTACGCAGAGATAGGTACATACACGGTTTATTGTATGTCCTTGTTCTTGGCTGTAAAATGTATGTGAACAGAGAGAAAAAAAAATGGCGTCAATAATGTAACATGAGTCTTTATTAAAAGTTTTTGCGAAAATACTACATTGCTTGTTTAAAGTGACTTGTCTTTTTTTTTTTAAGCATTATGAGGAGGTCTTTCGAATTGGAAGCCGAAGTGGAGGTAGAAAATTTCAAGTATGCACCACGTGACTTGACCTTATTTAATTTTTTTCTTTTTAATCTTGCACTGGACGACATCTAAAAAAAATAAATAATAAAAAACACATCTTTGTACTTTTTCGAATTATTCGACATTTCAATTTTGGGGTAATTCTCGAATATTCTGTATTTTGTTCTTTGTTTTTTTTTTCTTTGCTTCTCTCATTCTCACGTTTTCATTTACCTATTTTTCAATTGTTCTTTGTTTTTTTTTTTGTTTTTCCTTTCTTTCTTTCTTTTTTTCTTTCTTTTTTTCTTTCTTTCTTTCTTTTTTTCTTCGGTCCTCTTTCTGTTTTTCTTTCTTTCTTTCTTTTTTTCTTCGGTCCTCTTTTTGTCTTTCTTTCTTTCTTTCTTTTTTTTCTTCGGTCCTATTTCTGTCTTTCTTTCTTTCTTTCTTTCTTTCTTCGGTCCTCTTTCTGTCTTTCTTTTACACACTCGTTCTTTGTTGCTACCTTGAATTGTTTCTTTTTCTTCCTTTTTTCTTTTTTTTTCTTTGGATTTTTCATTTTTCTATGCTGCTTCTTTTTATCCATTTATCTTTTTTCTTTTTCTTTCTTTTTAAGCCCTTCTTTCTTTCTTTCTTTCTTTCTTTCTTTCCTTCGTTCGTTCTTTCTTTCGTTCTTTTGTTCTTTCTTCCGTTCTTTCGTTCTTTCTTTCGTTTGTTATTTCTTTCGTTCTTTCTTTCGTTCTTTTTTGTTTGTTTCTTTCGTTTTTTCATTCTTTCTTTCTTTGTTTCTTTCTTTCTTTCTTGTTCCTACTGTTAATTTATTTCTTGATTGTTTTATGAAAGAAACAAAAAAAGAAGGTTATAGAGAACCATGCTTAGCCATGTCCTGGTGTGGTAATGCAAATTGAAAGTGAGAGAAAGAGAGAGGGAGGAGAGAAAGAGAGAGAGAAAGAAAGAAAGAGAGAGGCAGGAGAGAAAGAGAGAGGGAGGAAAGAGAGGGAGGGAGAGAAAGAGAGAGAGAGAACCTACGTAACAATTTTGTGAAAACGGAAGGTGGAAAAAGCAAAAAAAAAAGACTAACCTTGAAGGAGAACGGAATGCTGATAGCAACAAATAAGAGGAAGTTGTGGAGAACCATGATCAGGCTCATTACACATAGTCATGTTATTCCTATGATTCTTAAATAAATGCATATTCGGACATCATTCAATGGCATATTTCTATTAATTAATTTCGGATGCTATTTTGTTGTTTGTCACGTGATCTACTTAGAGGTCCCAAGAATTCAACATTCTTTGATTTGGTTGCGACAGAAATTAAACTCAAGATAAATCTTTTCACAACAGAAACAGTGATCTGGAACTGGAATATATACGGATGGCCACTCGTATCCAAGGATAACTGTTTACTTGAGCGGCTGGCTAATCCCTGTTGCAGACACCTGCCCAGGCATATTTATGTTTGTTCAACACCCACAGATTTGCTGTGCAGAGATTAGTTACAGTTTCTGGGAGAAAGCGTGTTAATCGGCGTGAAAAACTGTCTGAACAACGACAGGGTTCTCAAATTCTCGGTCACAGTGACTTGTGACTTCGTGCTAACAGAACCACTGACGGCTCCCATAGTGTTCCATCTATCTCATTTCATTCACAAGGCTTTGATCAGCCTGTGGTTTGGTTTTCAGGCCCTTTCGAAAGATACCTCACGCTGGGATCGTTTCATCTAGACCAATAACATCAAGATGTCACCTTCCTGATAAATCAACAATTGTGAATGAAAATGCCTTGGTCTGTGTTTTTCCAAAGTGTTTTGAGTGGTTTTGATCCCTTTTTTGCAAGTGTGCAATTTTACTTTCTGCATTTTTGTTAATTGTTGAGTGATATAGGATTTGTATCCGATAGTTTCTCTCCTTAACATTAGCAATGCTGACAGAAGGTCTCTTTTATGGGACTAAGACTAAATCTTCTACAACTAAAAAGTAAATCAATTTGTTGTGTCGTGAAAATACGATACAAAACAAATGAGGGTTTAGTCCGTGTGGTAAAGACTTAGGTACACACGATGAAATCAACAATAAGGCTTATTGTACTAAAGGTACGAAAATTAAGAGTCCACACAAGAGTCACTATGTACCAAAATGGAGCGTCGAGTACTTCCGTTGGTTCCCGGTCGTCTTCCGGACATCAGCTCGCTTGTAATCTACTGCGTGGTGTATTTATAATGGGTGACAGTCCATTGCTAAGGGGAGACAGGTTTTTCCATTACAACACAATTCTTACTTCCTTTTTTTGTTACCGACATTCGTCATCATCGTCCTTCGAATGACAGCATCATCCATGGGTCGCCGGTCCTACATCCGAGAGTTTGAGAAACCATCTCAAAGAAAACTGCTAACCAAGGCTCAAGATTTCTTCCAGGCCATCGATAGCTCTCCCATTTGTCCCGTCTATTGTATTTCACAGACAAGCCTTGTGTCAACCCATAGTTTTCAGGCATTTTCCATAGGTACCGCACTATGTGGTCGCCTCTTCCAGCCCGACAGCATCAAAAAGTCACCTTCCCCACAAATCGACCATGGTGAGATTTGAACCCGGGCCTCAGGGTGAAAATGCGAACGTTTTAAACACTTGTCTACGAGCCTAAGGACAGTCTTCTTATATGTGATTAAGACGTAGTTGATTATGGTTCTCCACAACTTCCTGTGAATTGCACATTACCGGCCATAATTATTAGACCACCCCAGTTTTTTAAAAGAAATGATGTATTTTATACTATTTTTAGTATTTATTGCTAAATGAAAAGAATGATTTTTTTTTAAATATTACTTTTGTTAAATTTTACAAAGCAAGGAGGCAAAGATGAACACATCCGAATCACCCTAAATTTTCTTCATTTTTCATTGATGAAACTGCAATTATTAAATATTTATAAATTCATTTGAAGCACATGTTATTGTGCAGTATTAACGAAAGAACATAATCTATTTTCAATTATAATTATTCAATTGGAAATAAATACTAAAAAATAGTATAAAATACATCAGTCAGGCAGTTAAGTGCTATACGTGATACACGCTTGGGCGATCATATCTCGAAAGAGACATGACTGACTGGGCAGAAGATTATCCCGCAGTAGGTTGCCATTGCTTTCTGCGGTAGACTGGTTGCCGACCAAAGCTATATAACCCAATCTGTCCTGCTATTTAACCCATAACTGGAAGGAAGAGACGGATTAATACCTTTCCCAAGGGGATTTGCACGTAAGTGAAGGCAATGAATTCAGCTGGAATTCGAACTCGGCTCCCCGGTTTCTCGTTCCGAACCGATGAGTCAAATAATTCTGAAATTATGACCAGTAGAAGCCTTAATCATTATTCCAACTATTATATTCAGTCAGTCAGTTAAGTGCCATACGTGATACACGCTTGGGCGATCATGTCTCAAAATAGACATGACTGACTGGGCAGAAGATTATCCCGCAGTAGGTTGCCATTGCTTTCTGCGGTAGACTGGTTGCCGACAAAGGCTATAGAACCCAATCTGTCCTGTTATTTGACTCATAGCTAGAGGGAAAAGAAATGTATTATATTATTATGTAGTAATTAGTGGGGGATCGGTTTCCTATTTTTATGAAGTAATAAACTGATCCCCCACGTTATGACCAGTAGAAGCCTTAATCATTATTCCAACTATTATATTCAGTCAGTTAAGTGCCATATATGATACACGCTTGGGCGATCATGTCTCGAAAGAGACATAACTGACTGGGCAGAAGATTATCCCGCAGTAGGTTGCCATTGCTTTCTGCGGTAGACTGGTTGCCGACCAAAGCTATATAACCCAATCTGTTCTGCTATTTAACCCATAACTGGAACGAAGAGACGGATTAATACCTTTCCCAAGGGTATTTTTAATTTTTATTTTCTCCCAAACCCTCTTTCACTATTGACGTACACATGCTCATTCTTTTTCTTTTATGTGCCGTGCCCCTTTGGGGCATAGATAATTCATGGCAATCCACAGCCTCCTGTCCTTTCTAGTTCGTAGTAAATATTGTTTTATGTTATCGCTCCGAAATCCTGTTCTTCCATCTATTAACACAAATTCATTCTTCTTCTTCTACATTCGTGTCTCTTCATGTCTTAGAGATCATGGCTCTCCATAATTTTCTGTCCATTGTAGCTCTTAATAAATTTTGTTTTTTTTATTTTTCTCACAAACCCTGTTCCCCATTTACGTACACAAGCTCGTTCTTCTTATTCCATGTGACGCTTCTCTCAAGACATAGACAATTCATGGCTCTCCACATTTTCCTGTTCATTGAAAGGCCACCAACGCCTCCCCAATTTCATTCATAAGGCGTGGGTCAATCCGTGGTTTTGGTTTTCAGGCACTTTCGAAAGGTGTCGCTGTTAGCACGCCTTCTTCTAAAACGCAACACACTCCACCCACGTCTTTTGAACAGGTGAAGAGGCTCATCCCTTGTTTCCTGTTTAGGATGTGGTTCCCGGCTTTCTTTTTTTCAATCATTTTACTATTAAGTAGCACCATGCGCATCAGTGGTGTCACCGCCTTGCTTGGGGTGATATGATTAAAAAAAAAAAAAGAAAAGCAAACCCCGTTCTGTCATCCACCTGCTCAGGCACTTCAAATATGTTATCCGCTGCTTTCCTCTGTCTCTTTTTCCCTCTATCTGGCCTGTTAGTATCAGGTTCTCCAAGCCCCCCATCCTCATCGCATGTCCCAGGAACTTTAGTTGTCTCTTCCTGATGCTCAGCATTAAGTTTCTTTTCGTTTCCATATCTTCCAAAACCACATCATTGCTCACATACTCGGTCCATAACATGTTTCAAAAACTTCATCTCTCTTTTCCTGATGTTAAATATCAGATTTCTTCTTATAACCATCCTCTCCCTCAGGACATAGATGATTCATAGCTATCCACAATTTCTGTTCATTGTAGCTGGTAGTACCACTTTCGATACAGACGTGAATCGTCGGTCCTATATCGGGGTATTTTTATATACGTGATACCAGCTCAAGGAAGATTGCAAACAAAGATTCAAGACTTCTTCCAAGCCACTAAGCTCTCCCTAATTTTACTCATAAGGATTGGGTCATCCGTGGTTTGGTTTTCAGGCACTTTCGAAAGGTGTCGCACACTGGGATCGCCTCTTCCCGACCGATAATATCAAGAATTCATCTTCCTGACAAATCAACCATGACGAGAATCGAAACTAGGTTTCATGATAACTCAGGTTCAGAAACCCATCATTCTAACCACACGGCCAAACGCCTATTTGAAATTAGAATGGAACTCGCAATAACTTCTTCTTCTTCTTCTTCTTCTTCTTCTTTATATATATATATCTGTCAAGGCAAGTCTGTCCATTATCTGTATTCACCTACCACTATATTTCTCTATTTTTCTTAGTTCATTATCTATCTATCTATCTATCTATCTATCTATCTATCTATCTATCTATCTATCTATCTATCTATGTCTGTTCATATCTATCTATCTATCTATCTATCTATCTATCTCAATCTCTTCATTATCTATCTATCTATCTATCTATCTATCTATCTATCTATCTATCTATCTATCTATGTCTGTTCATATCTATCTATCTATCTATCTATCTATCTATCTATCTATCTCAATCTCTTCATTATCTATCTATCTATCTATCTATCTATCTATCTATCTATCTATCTATCTCAGTCTGTTCATATCTATCTATCTATCTATCTATCTATCTATCTATCTATCTATCTATCTATCAAGTTGTCGTGGACCCTGTTAAGAAGTCTATCAAGTCCAACAACCAAAATAGGAAATAACGATGTATATGTTAAGCACATCAAAATAAAAATACTTGGAACTCTGTTAGTAGAACAATAAAAATGGGTTAGGAAGTAATACTGTAATTGGGACTCGCAATAGTCGTACGGTAGCAGCCTTGGCTACCACTGCCTCTCGCTTTTCGCTGATCGGCTTATGCTAATCTCCTACGGATCTCTCTGATTTCTGATCTGCTCTCCTCTTGTGAGGGGAAGTATATGTAGTTGTAGGAAGAATTCAAACCGTTGTAATGGGTGATGCCACCATGACACAAGCAAAGTCTGTTCGTTGCCTATCCATCTGATTCTGTTCATATTTATTTTTCTATTTTAGTTTATTTGTATTCTTTGGGTGTTTTATATATATATATATATATATATATATATATATATCACTCCCTTACTCAATATCTATATCTACCTATCTGTCGCATTTTATTTACATCTATCTCACTTTGTTATCTATCTGTCTATCGATGTATCTAGCTAGCTAGCTCTATTTATGTATCTCTCTATCTAACCACGTTTGTTCATTATCTATCTATCTATCTATCTATCTATCTATCTATCTATCTATCTATCTATCTCAGTCTGTTCATATCTATCTATCTATTTATAAATCTATTCATCTGTCTAGCTGATTCAGTTCACTATCTATCTAGCTAGCTATCTAACTATCGAGCTAATTATCTATCTCAGTTTGTTCATATCTATCTATCTATCTATCTATCTATCTATCTATCTATCTATCTATTCAGTCTGTTCAAATTCTATCTATCTATCTATCTGTCTATCTATCTATCTATCTATCTATTCAGTCTGTTCAAATTCTATCTATCTATCTATCTATCTATCTATCTATCTATCTTCATTTTAATCGCTCTTCCTTTCAGTCAACCTCTTTCATATAAATTTTACTGCTTATTTTTTGTTTTCACTCACCCACAATTTCTCAGTCTCTCTCTCTCTCTCTCTCTTTCTCTTTCGCTTTCTTTCTCCTCCTGTGCATCTCATTTTCTTTAATTTTAATCTCTAGAGCTTTTTCTTTTTTTCTTCCTTTTTGACACCATTATGTTTTTCCTTTTTGACACCATTATGTTTTTCCTTTTTGACACCATTATCATCATCAACATAATCATATTCATCGCCATAATCATCATATTCATCAACACTCTCTCTTTTTTTCTCTCTTTCTCTCCCTCTCTTTCTCTCTCTCTCTTTCTCTCTCTCTTTCTCTCTCTATCTTGCTCTCTCTTTTTCTCTCTCTCTTGCTCTCTCTTTCTCTCTCTTCCCCTCTCTCTCTCTTTCTCTCTCTCTTGCTTTTCACTTTTATTCCTTATCCGTCTTTGTTTCTATCTTCCCTTCAGACTTTTATTTTCTTTTTTGTCCATATCTTCAACAATTTCCTAAGGTCTTTCTCTACAGTATCCCCTGTTTTCCTGACCCCCCACTGAAAGCAATGGAGGTCGGGCACAAGAAGGTCTTCGGCGGGCACCGACATGATGGAGCCTTACCTCAAAGACGGTCGGGGCGAAGACAAACATTCCAGTCAATTATCAGTCATGGCGGACATCGAGGTCTACAAGGCAAAATGAATGCAGCATGCAACGGCTTCGTCGCCGACGCCATTTCACTTCGCTTACCCAACATCTCCCCAGCATTTGCACCCCCTACTACGCAAATGCTTCTATTCCTTTTCACATTCTTTTCCCTTTTCGTTTGACGACCTGGATCTAAGCCATTTCTTAAATAGAAAGTCAAAACTGGTGATACTTGAAATGAAAGACGATAGTTGAAATCAAATTATGGCGTGTCTGTTTATGATGCGTTCCTATGAAAACAAGCCTGAATCTTAATAGGGGACAACAGGTATGACTATTGATTTAGCGTTGCTTAGTCTGACAAAAGGGCATAAATTTAAAGCGACAGAATACAGTTTACTAAAGACAATTCAGTCGGTCAGTGAAGTGATATACGTCATACACGGTTATGTGATCATATCTTGAAAGATACACGACTGACTGAGCAAAGATTTTCTCACAGTAGGTTGCCATTATTTTCTGTGGTTAAGTGATTGCCAACCAAGGCTACTGAACCCAATTTGTCTCGCTATTTGACCCATAGTTGGAGGGTAGAAGCGACGGATTAATACTTTTCCCAAGTGTATTTGCGCGTAATACCAACCAACAAGTTTCAATTAATTTTCTTTCTCCCTCACTCTCTCACTCTCTCGTTTTCTCTTTTACTCTCTCACTCTCTCTCTCACTTTCTCTTAAATATATATACATGAGTGTGTGTGTGTGTGTGTGTGTGTGTGTGTGTGTGTGTGTGTGTGTGTGTGTGTGTGTGTGTGATTTTTTAGAAAATTAGCAAATTTAAAGTTAATCTGATTTGCACAAGTATTTCTTGTTTATAGCATGAAATTTAGAATAAAAATATGTCTTAATTATGAATTTGTGAAATGATTGATGACGGCCTGATGTGGAGATAAGTTAAGTATGGTTGACCAGAATTGACATAATTGTCCATTTTTTCTTGTGAGTAGAACAAACCTTGAAAGGTTTGGCTTTTTAATGTAACACAGAAAATAAAATACTTCAAAGAAATTCTATATAGAAACAAAGAAAAATATTTTTAAAATATTTAGTTCGTAGATTTGTATTAAAGTCTTCAATTTTAGATTAGAGAATACAATCTTTATTTAATAACTTAATAACCTAACCGCGTCAAAAAACTGAATAATTTGTTAATTAAAAATTGATAAATTATTATAATTAAAAATTGAAAAAAGAAATCAATTTTTGTAATAAATCAGAATGTCTTTTTCTTTAGTCTAAAACTCCCTTAATATATATATATATATATATATATATATATATATATATCCACTCTGAAGAGTTAGAATTTTAAAGTTTCATTTCGCAATCACTACCATCACTTGATAAGACACATGAAGTGTCTAAAAAAATAGTTACCTTTATAATTCTATTATAACATACTTATAGCATAAATCTAAACTTATTTATAAATGGAACTTTGTGTGTGTGTCTGTGTGTGTGTTTGTGTCTGTGTTTGTGTCTGTGTGTGTGCGTGTGTCCGTTACCTATAGACTCCGAAACGGCTGAACCGAGTTTCTTCAAAATTTACACAGTTGTACTATAAGCGTCTGTCAGTGTTCTTAGCTAGCTTTTGTGTCGAGTTACCCCGATAAATATCGAAAATCGATAATGGAAAAAGTCGGGTTATAGAAGGAGTGCTACGGTTTCAATCAAATTTGATACACTCATAGACAAAGACATAAGAAACGATATTCAGATGTTTCAAGGTTGCAGTTCTATCCTTGGATGATATATTTGACTCCGATATTGGAAATCGATACCCGATATCCTACCGGGTCTGATCAAAATCAGTTTTTCAGCCTTTATATTTTAGTTTTTGCTTCGGGTTTGGCTCTAAGTTGGTATAATTGTTGTTCTTAGTCTGAGCCATAATACCATTTACTCAGAGGACTTATTTAGCCTTCAAAATTCAGTTTACGACGAAAAAAACTTATTTGATATCGATACCAGGAAATCAAAATTTGACTTATATCCATTCATTTTTCTTTCAGTCTACGGTTTCGCTTTAACTGGAAACAACTATTGCTTTTTAGTCTTTCGTGCCAACGTTTAAAAAGTCTGAGCTCCAGGACCATGGATTAGTTTTAAAGTTTTTATTACACACGAGCAACGCCGGGCTATACTGGTAGTACATATAAAAATATATATATATATATATATATATATATATAATTGTCGCCTTTATTTTATTATTTCAAATATTCTTTAGGCTGAGTTTGAGCTCCAGGACCATGGATGAGTTTTAAAGCTTTCATTACACCCGAGCAACGCCGAGCTATAATGTAAATAGAAATAACGAAGTTCTAACGGTACAGTTACGCTGCTTATTGCCTTACTAGTAGCTAGCTTATTATTTCAAATATTCTTTAGGCTGAGTTTGAGCTCCAGGACCATGGATGAGTTTTAAAGCTTTCATTACACCCGAGCAATGAAGGGCTATACTGCTAGTATATATATATATATATATATATATATATATATATATATATATATATGTGTGTGTGTGTGTGCGATTGATAAATTGTCGTAATTATTTTATTATTTTAAATATTCTTTAGGCTAAGTCTGAGCTCCAGGACCATGGATTAGTTTTAAAGCTTTTATTACACACGAGCAACGCCGGGCTATACTGGTAGTACATATAAAAATATATATATATATAATTGTCGCCTTTATTTTATTATTTCAAATATTCTTTAGGCTGAGTTTGAGCTCCAGGAACATGGATGAGTTTTAAAGTTTTCGTTACACCCGAACAACGCCGGGCTATGCTGCTAGTCAAGAATAAAGAAAAACAAAGAGAAATGATAAAGAATGAAATGAAGAAGTAAAGAAAGAATAACAACAAAGGATTCGACAAATAAGAAAAAAGCTGTAAATAAAGACCCTGAAAAAAAAAACTATTATTCAGAACGATTTTTGAACGAATTGATATGTATATATATATATATATATATATATATATATATATATATATATATATATGAAATGATAGCATATTTTACGACATACTTCATATTATTTTATGGAATTAAAATACCAGATTAAAAACACCGTAGAGAATTTTCTTTCAAACTACGATAAAAAAAAATAATGAAAGTGTACTAAACAGGGGGCGTAGTGGATTGGACTTGTGTGATTAAAATATCTCACTAACACCTGGAAGAATTTTTATAGATGTTAAAGGGCTTAACTCATCCCGGTATTTATTTTCATGAAAAGATTTTTAGGACCAGTCCAAACACGAAATATATTAACCATTTTATATACACTTAACTAGGACGTGTTGGTAAAACAAAAAATGTCGCAGCCACTCGTATGCGAGGATGCAAGTCTACTAGAGTGGCTAGCTAATCCCCGTCGCTGACGCCTGCTCAGACTTATTTGTGCTTGTTCCTACTCCTGCAGCTTCCTCTCTCGCACTTCCCGCCTGTGGAACTCGCTCCCGTATTCTTACTTTCCTGACGGCTACAACCTCCAGAAATTTAAATGCAAAGTCAATACTCATCTACTAACCACTGGACTCTAGCTCTCTCCCCTTCCCTGTATAAACTTCCCTTTCTCTCCACCTATGTATCTGTCATCGCACCTGCTTTCTCAGCTTTCTATTGTTCCTTTCTAACTAGTTTGTACTCCTCACTCTTTTCTAATTAATCTTTTTACATTTATGTAACCCCCTACACATCAGTGGCGTTTCCGCCTTGCTCGGGGTGAAATGATTAAAAAAAAATTACCCACAGAGGTCACCTGTGGTTTAAAGTGCAACTATGCTGAGCAGATCTTAGTGTTACGATGATGCATTTATATATAAATATAATATCAATAATGTATAAAAAGTTATAGTAATGGATTCTATTGAGTCCTAAGTGTTATTCCAAGAAAGTTCTAATTCATAAAATAGTCGTAAAAATAAGCAAATTAGGAATAAAACGTTTTGGAATATTGTAGAATGTTCCATTAGAATCTAGAGAATTCGAAATGTTCTAGAAGTATGCAAATTAGGTGTTAGCCCCTATAAAAATAGGCTTTGAGCACGGAGCAGTTAGTTGATAGCAGGATGGTTTGACCTCATCAGCTCCGGTTATGAGTCAAGGATGTATATCCAGCCGAAGAATCTCTCTGAGTAAAGTTGACGACAAACTAAAACTTGAAAGAGTTGTTAAAAGGATTTGCTCTTATATCAACTCCGGTTATGATTCAAGGATTTATATCCAGTCGAAAGAATCTCGCAGAAAAGTCCGAACAACTAAAATCTGAAAGGACGTCATGGAACTATTTGGGTAAATACATATTTTTGCCTCTTTCATTGACCAAGCCAATAATTAGTCGTTATATACGCATTTAAGGATTTCCAAAAAGTATAGCACTTAACTTCCTAGCCAATTTAACTGGGTAAAGATATTTGACACCTTCCCTCCCCTTCTCTTCCTCGTAAAGTTTCACCTGCCAGTAGTAAACTCTATGTTTCTATTTGAATGCAAAACGTGACATACTTCAAAGACTTGAGCAAATTGATATTTGTAAATATTTTTATCTAATGTTTTGTAAATTAGATATTTGTCTGTATTTTAACTCTGAGGTTTGGTCAATCATTTTTTTTTTCCTTTTGTTACGCTTAACACGTAACACATTTTCTAGGGGATTGCGCGTCATCTAACGCGGTCAAGAGTCTGAACACGGCCAGCACGCTCAAACCCGATGAATTATGACTTCGTGCTTAACGCAAGTGTCAAAAGCTCCCAATGGGGTACCGTCTACCCAATTTCATTGACGAGTCTGGGGTTAACCGGTTGTATTGTTTTCCAAACGGCCCGCACGCTGAGATCGCCTCCTCTGGACGGATAATATAAAGAATTCACCTTCCTGCCGAATCGACCATGATGAGATTTGAACCCGAGTTCCATGGTCAGTAAGCGAACTTTCTAACCATTCAGGCACGTTCCTATTGACAACGTTCCTAGATAGATAGATAGATAGATAGATAGATAGATAGATAGATAGATAGATAGATAGGAACAAAGTGAAATACATAGATAGATAGATAGATAGATAGATAGATAGATAGATAGATAGATAGATATAAACAGAATTAGATCGATCGATAGATAGATAGATAGATAGATAGATAGATAGATAGATGGATAGATAGATAGATAGATAGATAGAATCAAAATGAGATAGATAGATAGATAGATAGATAGATAGATAGATAGATATGAACAGAATGAGATAGATAGATAGATAGATAGATAGATAGAAACAGGCTGAGATAGATAGATAGATAGATAGATAGATAGATAGATAGATAGATAGATAGATAGAATCAAAATGAGATAGATAGATAGATAGATAGATAGATAGATAGATAGGAAAAAAGTGAAATAGATAGATAGATAGATAGATAGATAGATAGATAGATAGATAGATAGATAGATATAAACAGGCTGAGATAGATAGATAGATAGATAGATAGATAGATAGATAGATAGATAGATAGATAGATATAAACAGGCTGAGATAGATAGATAGATAGATAGATAGATAGATAGATAGGAACAAAGTCAAATAGATAGATAGATAGATAGATAGATAGATAGATAGATAGATATAAACAGAATGAGATCGATAGATAGATAGATAGATAGATAGATAGAATCAAAATGAGATAGATAGATAGATAGATAGATAGATAGATAGAAACAGGCTGAGATAGATAGATAGATAGATAGATAGATAGATAGATAGATATAAACAGGCTGAGATAGATAGATAGATAGATAGATAGATAGATAGATAGATAGATAGGAACAAAGTCAAATAGATAGATAGATAGATAGATAGATAGATAGATAGATAGATAGATAGATATAAACAGGCTAGATAGATAGATAGATAGATAGATAGATAGATAGATAGATAGATAGATAGATATAAACAGGCTGAGATAGATAGATAGATAGATAGATAGATAGATAGATAGATAGATAGGAACAAAGTCAAATAGATAGATAGATAAATAGATAGATAGATAGATAGATAGATAGATAGATAGATAGATACGAGGGTCATTCAATAAATAAGGTGAATTTTTTGGTGTAAGGACGTCCAATACAGATAGAAGATTACTTTTTTTATCTTTTCCTTTACTTCTTTTTCAAAGGGATTTAATTTATTGCAGATTAAAAAAATAACTTTGAGAGTTTTGGAGATTAACAAAGATGGGCGACCAAGAAGCCTGCTCCCGGATTTAATAGAGGACAGTTATCAAGATTTTGGTTGCTGAAGAGTGCAAACCAGTTGAAATTCATAGGAGAATGTCAACGGTGCATAGTGCCACATGTTTCAGCCAAAAAATGTCTAAAAGTGGGCTAAATTGCTTAAAGAAGTATGGAGCAGTGTTGAGAATGAAGACAGGCATGGGAGGCCTTCAGAAGTGAGGTCTCCTGAGGTGATCGAATCAGTCAATGACCTCATTCAGTCTAACAGAAGGGTGACAGTAGATGACATTGCAAGGACTTCGAGCCTATCTGTTGGGACAGTACACAAAATTGTCTATGATGACCTTGCCGAAACGAAGGTCACCTGCCGGTGGGTGCCAAAGATGCTTATTGCAGAGCACAAACAGAAGAGGGTCGTGTTGTCCAAGAAGTGTCTCTCAACCTACGAGAGGCTTGCCCCTTCAGACTTTCACTTGTTTGATTCCTTGAAAGCGTTCCCGAGAGGCACGAAGTTTGAAAGTGAGGATGAAGTCAAAAGTGCTGGAGCGATTGACTGAGACATCAGTCGAAAAATTTTTACGCTGAGGGAATACGGAAGCTTGTGCACAGATGGGAAAAGTGTGTGACACTACTGGGAGACTACGTTCAAAAATAACAAAAAGTAAGCTTCTATCTGTATTAGAAGTCCTTATACGGAAAACTCACCTTATTTAAGTCCTTCTACCGAAAAATTCACCTCATTTATTGAATGACCCTCGTAGAAGTCCTTATACCGAAAAATTCACCTCATTTATTGAATGACCCTCGTAGAAGTCATTATACCGAAAAATTCACCTCATTTATTGAATGACCCTCGTAGAAGTCCTTATACCGAAAAATTCACCTCATTTATTGAATGACCCTCGTAGAAGTCATTATACCGAAAAATACACCTCATTTATTGAATGACCCTCGTAGAAGTCCTTCTACCGAAAAATTCACCTCATTTATTGAATGACCCTCGTAGAAGTTCTTATACCGAAAAATTCACCTCATTTATTGAATGACCCTCGTATATAGATAGATAGATAGATAGATAGATAGATAGATAGATAGATAGATAGATAGATTACATGGAAGAAAGTAAATTGTTTCTCTCTGAGGGAAGGTAGGAAGTTTTTTTCTGTCTTCGTTAAAGAAGAGCAGTTTCGTTTTTGTAAGCATTAGAATTTACGAGCCATTTTCTACACCAATTCATCACATATTAAAGGTCTTTTTCAAGAGCAGCAACGAGGTTTGTTTTGTCAGCCTTAGCAGATTTCTTATTGAGACACGTTCGTATGAAAAGATCTGGAAGCATGTCCGTTCAAAATGACCTTCATTACGCGATTATCGATAATCGTCCAGTTATACCATAATCATATAGCTTGCACAAAAGGTCAGTATATCAAATCCCGTAAAACGCGGTTGAGGTATTCAGGGTATTCGTCGTCCTTATCAAGAGCCTGGTATATATATATTCGGTGATTGTCGATAGCATATAGCGAAAAGTTTTACAGTTTGTTAGTGAATAGTTTGTGGGATGATGAACCATTTCAGCATTGATTTCAGCTTCGAACATTTTGCCAAAAATCGGTAAGAGACTGATAGGGCGATAATTAGAGGGCTCAGAGAGCTGCCCAGAATTTTTAAAAACAGGAAACTCAAATTAGAATTTCCAACAAGCAGGAATTCGTTATACGAATAATTGCTAAACGCCATATTTGTGCTGTAATTCTTGAAAAACATTTAAATTTATGGAATACTACAGAAAATAGAAGACCTTAAACCTTATTCTCGACAAGATAATTGCATTTTTTCGGTCCAATTTCGGTCTTGTTATGAGAATAAATATGCATTGCTTTCGAAATGAAAACTCGGAAGGCCGAGTTCGAATTCCAGTCGACTCCTTCACTTGTGCACAAATACCCTTGCAAAAGGTATTAATCAATATTGTTTCCCTCTAGCTATGGCTTGACTAGCAAGACAGATTAGGTTCTATAGCCTTGGTTGCCTACCGGTCTACCGCAGAAAGTAATGGCACCCTACTGCAGGAAGATCTTCCGCCTAGTCAGTCATGTTTCGAAAAAGACATGATCTCCGAAGCGTGTCACGCATATGGCACTAAACTGACTAACTTAATATAATAGTTAGAAACATAATTACAGTTTCTATTGGGCATAAAGTGGGGGATCGGTTTTCTACTGTCATAGAGTAATAAACTGATCCCCTACTAATTACTACTTAATAATATAATGGATCTCTTTTCCACTCTAGTTATGAGTCAAATAACAGGTTAGATTGGGTTCTTTAGCCTTGGATGGCAACCAATCTACCGCAGAAAGTAATGGCAACCTACTGCGGAATAATCTTCTGCCCAGTCAACCATGTCTCTTTCGAGACATGATCTCCCAAAGCGTGTATCACGTATGGCACTTAACTGAGTGACTGAATATAATAGTTGGAAACATGATTAAGGCTTCTACTGGGCATAAAGTGGGGGCTCGGTTTTCCATTGCTATGAAGTAATAAACTGATCCCCCACTAATTACTGCTGATTAATGCAATACATCTCTTCTTCCATTCAGCTATAGTTTACAGAGCAGGATAGAAAATCTTCTGCCCAGTCAGTCATGTCTCGAAAGAGACATGATCTCCCAAAGCGTGTATCACGTATGGCACATAACTGACTGACTAAATATAATAGTTTGAAGCATAAATATTCTTAAACCGTATATTAGTCTGTCTACTTTCCTCCCCTTTGCCGGCCGTCATGCTTCTATCTTGGGTCTCTCACTGGCCATTTTGCTGTAACCAAAATATAATATCCCTCGTGTCGAGTTGGGAATCTGTTTTGTTTGAAATTTTCTTAAATTAAGTCTTTTTTTTCTGCCTAATTTTAAATTTTAAACTTTTCATGTTTAATTGGTTTTCTTTAATTTTTTGGTTTTAGCAGAAATCTCTTGACTGGACTTTTACTAAGTTAAACTTAGTAATCCACCAACATGTCTTTTTTTTTTAATTGGAGTAGATAGATCTATCTATTGCCCTGTTCACACTCCACCCACATCTATTGAACAGGTTAAGAGGCTCATCCCTTGTTCCCAGTTTAGAATGTGGTTTCCGGCTTTCTCTTTTCCAATCTTCTCACTTTGTGTTTTTTTCAATTGGAGTAGATAGATCTATCTATCGCCCGGTTCACACTCCACCCACGTCTATTGAACAGGTTAAGAGGCTCATCCCTTGTTCCCAGTTTAGGATGTGGTTTCCGGCTTTCTCTTTTCCAATTTTCTCACTATTACGTAGCCCCCTGCACATCAGTGGCGTTATCGCCTTGCTCGGGGTGATAAGATTAAAAAAGTAAATAAATAAAATAATTAAAGTTTATTTTGGGCATAAAGTGGAGGATCCGTTTTCTATTGTCATGAAGTAATAAACTGATCCCCTACTACTTAATAACATAATACATCTCTTTCACCTCTAGTTATGAGTCAAATAACAGGTTAGATTGGGTTCTTTAGCCTTTGGCAACCTACTGCGGAATAATCTTCTGCTCAGTCAGTCATGTCACTTTCTAGACATGATCGCCTAAGCGTGCCTCACATATAGCACTTAAATGACTGACTGAATATAATAGTTGGAAATATAATAAAGGCTTCTACTGGGCATAAAATGGGGGACCGGTTTTCTATTGTTATGAAATAATAAACTTGTCCGCCTATAGTCAGTACAAATTAATATAATTAGAAACGAATACAACTAAAGATTTTTGTTTAACTTAAAATGTGGGGGTCTGTTTTCTATTGTTATAAAGTAATAGACTGATGTCCCACTAATTGCTACTTATTAATATAATAATGTAAAATAAACCACCGCACCTGTCTCCAGCTATGGGTTAAATAGCAGAACCGATTGAGGTCTATAGCCTTGATTGGCAATCAGTCTACCGCAGAAAATAATCCCAACCTACAGCAGGAAAATCTTCTGCTTAGTCAGTCAAATCTAAAAAAAGACATGATCGTCCAAGCACGTATAGACAATTAACTGAAAGAGAAATAATGACATGAGGAATTAAATATTTCCTGAGAAGATAGTAGGAATCGCGATAGGCTGCTTTTTCCAGTATGTCTTCATGTTTGTTTCTCATAAGAACTTTGATCTAAACTTATTTATAAATGAAACTGTGTTCGTTACCTATAGACTCCGAAACGGCTGGACCGATTTTCTTGAAAATTTACACAGTTGTACTATAAGTGTCTGCGAGTGTTCTTAGCTAGATTTTGTGTCGAGGTACCCCTCCCCGATAAATATCGAAAATCGATAATCGAAAAAATTGGGTTATAGAAGAAGTTGTCCGATTTTAATCAAATTTGATACACACATAGACAAAGACATAAGAAACGATATTCATAAGTTTCAAGGTTGCAGTTCTTACAATAGTGAAGAAAACTTTATATCGATACCAGGAAATCAAAATTTGACTTACATCCATTCATTTTTCTTTCAGTCTACGGTTTCGCTTTAACTGGAAACAACTATTGTTTTTTAGTCTTTCGTGCCAAAGTCCAAAGAGTCTGAGCTCCAGGTCCATGGATTAGTTTTAAAGCTTTCATTAAAGCCGAGCAACACCGGGCTATACTGCGAGTTATCAATAAGGTTAAAAACACGGCCTTATCACCGGATGTGTTTTCACAGTTTGCAGTCGGTGTTCGAACCTGAGTACTGATGAATATTGAAAAATATTGACCGCCAAGAGCGCCGACTGAGTCAAATGCGAACACATCGAGGTATTTGAAGATTTCTCGAGAATATTAATGGCTAAAAAAAAAGAAAGAAGTTTTTCTTGATCAATATGTCATTTTTAAATAAGCGAATCAGAAACTTAGTGCCTCACGTCTGCCAAGACCGGGCAGACAAGGGCAATTCTATAAAAATAATATAAGGACAAATGTCGGATATAACCCTTCATCAAGGATCACGTCAGTTCGTTGGTATGCCAGACGGTCACTTGTTTTTACCCCCAACTTTCTCAGCTCTTTCCACCCCAGGAGGTTCTTTACAAGACTTTATGAAGAAGCCGTGTTAATGGCAAGATGAAAATGACATATGGTTGTTTCAGAAATCCTGGTTAAGACAAAGAGATTTCGGGGTGGGGTTACTAAAGTGTTGGTATTAATGTAAATAAAAAAAAAACTAAATATATAGTAACTTACTAGAGAAAATAAAGACATTTAGTCAAAAGAGAGGAACGAGTAAGTGAAGGAAAGAGCAAAAGTATTAGAAAGAGAAAGAAGTAAAGAAATTTAGAGTGATTAGGAAGAAGAGAAGGAAAGAGAAAGGAAAACAGAAAAGAGAGCAAGATGGAAAAAAACTCTTACAATAAAAAAAAACTTTAGGATGAATGAAAGCAATGCGATTAATAAAAAAAGAAAGAGAGAGAAAGAAAGAGAAATAAGAAGAAAATGAACAAAAAAAAAGAAAAAATGAGAAAAAAGAAAAAATAGTAAAAGGGATTAGCAATTAAAGAAGATAAAAAGAAAACAGAAATAAAAGGAAAAAATTAAAAGAAAGAAAGAAAGAGAAAAATAGAAAGAAAGAAAGACAGAAAGAAAATAGGGGTGAAAAGAAAAAGTAAATATGAAAGAGAGAACGAAACCAAAAGTAATTCACATTAGAACGAACGAACGGACGAAAGAAAGAAAGAAAGAATAAAGGAAAATAACATAAAAAAGGAAGAAATAAAAAAGTAAAAAGAAACGGAGAGAGAAAGAAAATGTAAATATAAGAGAAAGAAAAAACCGAGAAGTAATTAAAAACCTAAGAAAGAAAGAAAGAAAGAAAGAAAGAAAGAAAGAAAGAAAGAAAGAAAGAAAAATGTAAATATAATATAGAGGGAAAGAGAAAAAGTAATTCATAAAAGAAAGAAAGAAAGAAAGAAAGAAAGAAAGAAAGAAAGAAAGAAAAATGTAAATATAAGATAGAGGGAAAGAGAAAAAGTAATTCATAAAAGAAAGAAAGAAAGAAAGAAAGAAAGAAAGAAATATGAGAGAGGGAAAGAAACCAAAAGTAATTCATATAAGAAAGAAAGAAAGAAAGAAAGAAAGAAAGAAAGAAAAATGTAAATATAAGAGAGAGGGAAAGGGAAAAAGTAATTCATAAAAGAAAGAAAGAAAGAAAGAAAACCGAGAAAAAATGTAAATATCAGAGGGAAAGAAACCAAAAGTAATTTATATAAGAAAGAAAGAAAGAAAGAAAGAAAGAAAGAAAGAATGAGAAGAAAGAAAAATGAGAAGAAACAGAGTGAAAAAAATAAAGGTAACTATGAGAAATACTTCGGTTAGTGTTCTCTCAGCTAAAGCACCTTCACCGTAAACAGCACTTTTTCTTTTTGCTTTTTTGTCTTTTTTATGCTTCCGAAGCATTGAACCCATAGAATAGCACTTTATAATCTAAAAAATATTAAATGTCTAAAAAAAAAAAAAACTTATGATATCTATTTTTATAGGGAAGCAAAATTGACACGAATTAAGTAATTTTAAACTTTCTTTCTCAACAGCGGGATTGAAGTGTTCTCTAATCGAAAATGTATACATATTATGTCTGCTACTATATATAGTCAAGTTTTGTAATTTGCTTGAAGCGTTGTGTATATTAGGTATATGGTTATGTCCTGAATGGTGTCACAATGCGTTGAGTAAAATAAAGGAAGGTAAAGAAGTTTTTGGGTATTACCTATTTATTAAACATAATATTTCGAGATTAAAATCTCATCTTCAGAATGGCAGAGAAGCGTGTGTCTGTCCGATAGACACACCCAAAAACTTCTTTACCTTCCTTTATTTTACTCATCTATTAACCAATTGACTCTAGTTCTTTCCCCCACCCCGTATATCCTTTCATTTCTCTCCACCTTTGAAACCCTCATCACACCTGCATTCTCATCTTTCTATTGCTCCTTTCTAACTGGTTCGTCTTCCTCTTCACTCTCGTCTAATTAATCTTTTTACACTTATGTAGCCCCTTGCACATCAGTGGCATTACCGCCTTGCTCGGGGTGAAACGATTAAAAACCATATATATATATATATATATATATATATATATATATATATATATATATATATATCAGGTCGGTGCAAAAGTTTTTGCCGGTTTTTAAAACGTGCATTTTAAATCATTGTAATTTGTTTTATACATATTGTTATGAAATGTTTTGTTTGAACATTATTTGTGATCGATACTCATATTTAAGTAGATATTCTGTTTTTAATTAAACAGTATTATATATTTATAGCAACTGGCCTGATTATTTACGATAAATTTTTATTGCAAAAATGTGTGTCATTCGTAATAAAAGTTTATCGTAAATAAACAGGCCAGTAGATATAAATATATAATACTATTTAATTAAAAACAGAATATCTACTTAAATATGAGTATCGATCAATAATAATGTTCGAACAAATCATTTCAAATTGTCGGTTGTTTATAACCATCTTTTGTTAATCTTCGTTAATTTCCGTAACATATTGTTATTAATTAAACATATCACCATGACTGATTTATAACTTTTTCTTTCAGATTATTAAATATTTATATTTTCAGATTATTAATATTTTTCTGCAATATTCTCACCCATGTTCTCCAAAGAACCTGCGACAACGTGTTTCTTGTTGTGAACCTTTGCTTTCAAGAGTCCTTCAGACACCATTTTTGGGGTAGGCTTGTCATAGGTGATGAGAAGTAGCATCTTGCCCCATCCTGCATATTCTCCTGACTTAGCTTCATCGGATTATCTCTTATTTCTCTGATTACAAAACCATTTAGATGGCCTAAGTTAAACATCACGAGAACAGATTGAACATGAGGTAGATTCATATTTCACATCAAAACCGAAAGAATTTTACAAGCGAGGCATTTATAAGCTCGTTGACGGATGGAATCAAGATATAGTGTGGAAAGGTCTTTATAATTATGAATAAAGGCTTTCAGAAACACAGTTTTTTTTATTTTCAAGATGAAATTTTAAATCGGCAGAAACTTTGGCATCGACGTGATATATATATATATATATATATATATACATAGTCATCCACAGACAGATGTGTTTCGCTGTATCACTGCTCATCAGTACTGTTAGACATCCGATTTTACCCAGGATTGAAACCCGACCGAATTGGCGTCAGTCGGCGATTCTACCTCTGAGCTATGGTGGGGGGGGGGTCAGTAGAAGGAGGCATACTTTTAGCGTCTGTGATATACCATGTATACATACGCCAGTAGTTAGAGTATTCTAATTCATTCACACACCCGCACACCCGCACACACACACACACACACACACACACACATAAATTACTGGCGTATGACACACTATACGCTAAAAATTCTGCCTTCTTCTACCGAGCGCCCATAGCTCAAATGTAGAATCACCGACTGACGCCAATTCGGTCGGGTTTCTGTTCTGAGTCGAAGCATTCGGATGTCTAACCGTTCTGATGAACTGTGATACAGCGAAACAGATCTGTCAGCGGATGAATATATATATATATATATATATATATATATATATATATATAGTGTGTATCGAGGCAGAAAATAATTTTTTAAACATATACTGTTAAATATGAGAGACAATGAATGTCTATTATGTTTAATCATGAGCCGTTCTAAACGTCGTATTTTGGCTTTAATTTCAGGTGAGCCGAAAGCTTAGAACCAAATTAATAAAAAAATTATCCAAATGTTGGAGAATTTTTGTCTTTATTTTCACCTGAAATTAAAGCCAAAATACGATGTTTAGAACGGCTCATGATTAAACATAATAGACATTCATTGTCTCTTATATTTAACAGTATATGTTTAGAAAAATATATATATATATATATACCACGAGGATGGAAGTGGTAAGCTACAAATAATTTACCGGAAGTTCCAAATTCTCCTGCTCGTCTTATTTGGAAAGTAATATAAGACAAACAAGATAACGTTTGTAACAAATGATTTTTTATTTTCAATAGAATTTGATACGCTTTTTGTCAGTAAAGTAAAATGGATAAGCAGTTGGGGACGAGGAAAGCAGAACACGGATTCCTTTGACAACTTAACTAACTCACCCAGAGATTCCTCTCGTTCCCCATGATCTTCTGAGGCCGTAATTGTTTCGCTCCACAAATTTTGGGTAGATTTAAACGCGTATTAGACGTGTGCAATGTTAGACTATTTTCAGTCGGAAAAGTTTGGGGTTTATCAAAAAAAAAAAAATAAAAAAATAAAAAAACAAATTAAAAAAAATGGAGTTACTACCTCCAAAAAGAATAATATAGCCGTCTGCGTTAACGATTTTGACATTTGACTAGTTCTTCCTTCAAGTTGAAAAAAATTGTTTATATTACCAAGTTAAACTGTTCCTTCTCTTGGCCAAAAAGAACTCCACTTTGTTGATGGCAGTCGCTACTTTGTTTCGATCTTGTACTTCTTCTTCTTCTATCTGCCCTATCCTTTCAGGACGTTGGCGAGCATGACCTTCCACGTCTCCCTATCCCTGATGGCTCTTAGCATCCTTTCTCCTCTTACACCACACAAACCCCGCTCTGCCATCCACATATCTCATGCCCATAAATCTAGAATATAAATGTATAGAAACTAGCGTGGCCACAAAATGAGGGATCAGTTTATTTATTGATTATAATATAGAATTGAACCCCCATTTTATATCCATATTATAATTTCTTATAAACAGCATATATTCTTTTTCTATGTGCTCTATCCTTTCAGGACGTAGGCGATCATGGCCTTCCACATCTCCCTATTCCTGGTGGCTCTTAGCACGCTTTCTCCTGCTACACCGCACAAACCTCGCTCTGCCATCCACATATCTCATGCCCATAAATCTAGAATATAAATGTATAGAAACTAGCGTGGCCACAAAATGAGGGATCAGTTTATTTATTGATTATAATATAAAATTGATCCCACATTTTATATCCACATTATAATTTTTTATAAACAGTTGGCATATATATTCTTTTTCTATGTGCCCAGCCCTTTCAGGACGTAGGCGATCATGGCCTTCCACGTCTCCCTATCCCTGGCGGCTCTTAGCATCCTTTCTCCTGTTACACCACCCAAACCCCGTTCTGCCATCCACTAGCTCATGCCAATAAATTTAGGCCCTTCAAATATGCAATCTGCTGCCTTCCTCTCTCTCGTTTTTCTTCTATCTGTCCTGTCAGTATCAGGTACTTCAAGTCCTCCGTTCTCATTGCATATCACAGGAACTTTAGCTGTCTCTTCCTGATGCTCAATATTAGTTTTCTTTTCAATGCCATTCTTTCCAAAACCTCATCATTGCTTACATGTTCGGTCCATGATATCCGCAGCATCCTTTTGTAGAACCACATTTCCGCTGCTTCAAGTTTTTTCCTCATCTTCGATGATATTGTCCAGCATTCACTGCTGTATTGAAGAGCTGACAACACGTAGCAATCTAGTACACTCTTCTTTGTTTCTAGTGAAATTTTCCTGTGTCTTAGTACTTTACTCAGCTTCTGTCATCCACCTGCTCAGGCCCTTCAAATATGTTATCCTCTGTTTTCCCCTGTCTCTTTTGCCCTCTATCTGGCCTGTTAGTATCAGGTTCCCTCAGCCCTTCTTCCTCATTGCATGTCCTAGGAACTTTAGTTGTCTCTTCCTGATGATCAATATTAATTTCCTTTTCGTTTTCATCATAACCAAAACCTCATCATTGCTCACATGCTTGGTCCATGATATCAGCAGTATTCTTCTCTAGAGTCACATTTCAGTTGCTTTAAGTCTTTCCTTCATCTTTGATGATATTGTCCAACATTCACTGCCATGACATAGCAATCTAGTACTCTCTTCTTTGTTTCTAGGGAATACTTAATACTTTACTCAGCTTCTGGAACGCATCATTCGCCTTTTCTGTGTCACACTTTTCTTCTTCTGTTAGAACACTTTGCAGTGATTTCAATTTTTATACCTGCTTGATTTTAGTATCCCCTACCTGCATTTTGGACTGCTCTTTTTGCTGATGACAATGCATTCGTTTTTCTTGCAGTCTATTTGTAGTCCTTTCTTTTCACTCTCTTCAGCTACCTTCTGTAAGAGCTCTTGTAGTTTCCATTTTGTGTCTGCTATCGGCACTGTATCATCTGCATAGCTTATATTGTTAAAATTGTGGCCTCCGATGACAAATCCTGGCATAAAATCTAGGGTCTTCAAAATAGTCTCGATGTACAAGTTGAATATTTTATAAAAATCAATCAATAAATTCACTGGCTGCTCTGTCAATGGATGGCAAATGTTTCCTTATGAGGAAAGGTCTAATATTCACATTATCAACATTGTGAACAAATTATAATCCTATTAAAAATGTGCTTGTCCCTCGATCCGTTTGTTTTCGCACGACCGTTACGCCTTGCCAATACCTAATAAATAATGGATTATTTAGTTTTAATCGCGTGGAAAGAAGGGAAAAGTTTCTTCAGTGTTAAAAATTGAAATAGAACGAAAGGAA
The DNA here is from genome assembly GCA_037127315.1 of Ascarosepion bandense. Taxonomy (NCBI): domain Eukaryota; kingdom Metazoa; phylum Mollusca; class Cephalopoda; order Sepiida; family Sepiidae; genus Ascarosepion; species Ascarosepion bandense. Next base: position 483,029 of record JBBBDQ010030175.1, read on the forward strand.
ATAAAGGATAAAAAGAATAATAAAAAAAGAAAAGATAAATGTGTCAAACGTCTTCTGGCTAATAACTCATAAGTAATGGAATATTCCATTTTGATTGAATGCTGTAAGAGGAAGGGCACTAGATGCTTTCAGATAGAACATGAAAATAGAAAGAAAGAAAGAAAGAAAGGAAAAGAAAGGAAAAGAAAGAAAGAGGAAGAGAGAATGAATGAAAGGAAGGAAAAGAAAGAAAGAAAGAAAGAATGAAAGGAAGGAAAAGAAAGAAAGAAACAAACAAACAAAGAAAGCTTTAAAGACTTCCTGTCAATACCTTAGAAGTAATGGACTATTATGTTTTGATCGCTGAAAAGACGGAAAAGACACTACTTGTTTTCAGTGAGAAATTGAAAGAAAAAAGAAAGAAAAAGAAAGAAAAAGAAAGAAAGAAAGAAGGAAAAAAGAAAAAGAAAGAAATAAAATAGAAAAGACAGAAAGAAAAAAGAAAGAGAAAGAAAGAGAAAAGAAAGAGAGAGAAAGAAAGAAAGAAAATAGAAAAAGACCGAAAGAAAAAAGAAAGAAAAACGACAAAGAAAGAAAGAAAGAAAGAAAGAACGCGTTAAACATTTCCTGTCAAGAACTCATAAGTAATGGACTATTCTGTTATGATCGCATGGAAAGACAGAAAAGACACTACTTGTTTTCAGTGAGAAAGAAAGAACGAAAGAAAGAAAGAAAGAGAAAGAAAGAAAGAAAGAAAGAAAGAAAAAGACGGAAAGAAAGAAACAAACAAACAAACAAGAAAGAAAGAAAGAAGGGCAGCTAGAAATGTTTAATATGTGGTTCAATGAAATGACAAAAGGAGATTTCAGTTTTTTCCTTTGTATCCTCTTCTTAAAATAACGAACAATCATTGATATTTATGACTGTGATTGCAATATTTTGTTAAAACTGTCAAACTGAAATATGTAACGATGCAACAGGTGAATTCCAATGGATATTTTATTGCCGTAGAACTGGCCATGAGCTTACTCATTCATTAACTTAACAACTAAGATTCATCAAGATATTAAAATCGAAAAACTATGAATTTTTCAGTAGTTAAAACTAGAAAATACTAATTATAATAAAATGATACTATCCTAAACGCTCAATGCCATATCAAACATTTCAGATCTAACAGACCAAAAGTCAAAAGAAATGAATAATTGGAAAATAATGCTAAAGTTTTAATCACATACTGAAAAAACCGATGAACACGAGAGAAAAGGATGTTACTGCTCAGTTAATACAAGCCTCAAGAATCAGTCAAGGTAGAGTATTACTTCTTGTAGTTGTGTATGGAGGTAAGAATTGTAGATTTGTATGTAGCCCCAGCGAAGCTCGTAGTATGCAGCTAACGAAAAGATAACGAAGTTTACAGTGACTCTATGATCCTGACGGCTTTCCTGTCCATGCAATTGTAGATTATGAGATTTTATAACAAAGATGACGGTTGATTGTAGACTTGAAGATATTAAAATTATAGCAATCTGGGAAGCATCCTCTCGGGAGTTTGAATGGCACGTCATTTGTTTTTTTTCAAATGGAACACAAATTGAACAATTATACTGTGGAACATGAATTTTTGTCCTTGCGTAGCAATTGTTATTTCTTATGTTCTTACCACTAAAAGTATTTTTTTATCATTGCTTTACCGCAAGTATTACCACTGGTGCGAAAGGGTTACATGAAAGGAGAGCGAAAAAAGAAGGGGGTTGTCGGAGAAAAAGATAAGAGGAAGACGGAAATCAAGGAGAGAAAAGATGGCAATTGACGTTTCACTTAAACTCTTGGAGATTATAGCTACAAAGGAAGCAAGTATACGGAAGGGAGTTCCAAATGCGGGAAGCATGCGAAAAGAAGCTGACAGAGTAGAAGTGAGTGTTACATTTCACTGTTTTGACTGTAAAAAGATGGGACCTAGTTGCCAGTCTAGTAGCAAATTCGTGGAGAGGGGACACTAGGGAGATAAACTCATCAGAGCAGGTGCTGTGAAAATATTTATAGAAAAGACAGAATGAAGCCACACGCGCCAATGTTCTCCAGAGAACCGGCGACAACGTGTTTCTTGTTGCGAATTTTTGCTTTCACGACACCTTTAGACACCATTTTTGTGTAGGCTTATACAGGTGAAGTACCATCTTGCATGTTCTTCTGACCTAGCTCTCTCGGATTATCACTTATTTCTAGGATTACAAAACGATTTAGATGGCCTTACGAGAGGAGATTGAACATGAGTTTTAGTCATATTTCACATCAAAACCGAAAGAATTTTACAAGCGAGGCATTTATAAGCTCGTTGACAGATAAAATCATGTTACAGAGAACAAGGTCGTTATTGTTATGAATAACGAGAAAAGAGGCTGGGGGAGTAGAAGTGCTGTTACATTTCACTGTTTTGACTGTAAAAAGTATGGGACCTAATTGCCAGTCAAGTAGCTCGAGTAAATTCGTGGAGAGCGGACACTAGGGAGATAAACACGTCAGAGCAGGTGCCATGAAAATGTTTATAGAAAAGACAGAAGGAAGCCACATCCCGTCGGTGTTAAAGTAACTGTTGTGGCCTTGTTAGCGCCTGGAAGTAAGACACGGAAACAAGAAGGTAGGTTTAAACGGTGTATTAGAATAACAGAACACTGACTGCCTCACAACTGGCACACGACTGCCTCACAGCTGCGCCCGCGGAAGTCACAAAGGTTAGTATTATATAAAGGGTGAAGAATCCATTCACTGCAGAATAGAGCACAATGATATTAACTGAAGTAAGGCTGCCAACTCGGAATCGATTACATTAAAAATCCTTCTTCGGATTTTGTCAAGAACTCCGAGGTCAATAGTAGAAGCATAGGAGATATGGCAACAGTATTCAATGCACTAACAAATGGTAGATTTATTCAAGTATAATATGGATTTTGACGATAAAAACTTCCCGCTTGAATCAGTGACCCGACCTTTCTAGCAATAGCTGTAGCTATTGATTCGATGTAGTCGTTCCGCTCGAGGTCGGCAGTGAGAGTGAGCTCGAGCAGGCACAGTGTATTACTTTTTGAGGGACTAGCGTTAATCATAATGATGAAAGGTAGGAGAGTTCATCCATTGTGATTAAAGAAAAGCAGATTTTTAAAAAAGCATTAAATTTTAAGTCATCCAGAATTCATTTCTGCAATGTAATTTTTTTTTTTTACAACTGCCTCTTTCAGATTGTTGGTGAATTCCTTGCATTCACTTACGCGCAAATACCCTTGGGAAAGGTACTATTCCGTCTATTCCCTCTAGCTATGAGTAAAATAGCAGGACAGATTGGGTTCTATAGCGTTAGTCGGCAACCAGTCTACCGCAGAAAGCAATGGCAACCTCCTGCGGTAACCTTCTGCCCAGTCAGTCATGTCTCTTTCGACCGCCCAAGCGTGTATCACGTATGGCACTTAACTGACTGAATATAATAGTTGGAATAATGATTAAGACTTCTAATGGTCATAAAGTGGGGGATCAGTTTATTACTTCATAACAATAGGAAAACGATCCCCCACTAATTACTACATAATAATATAATACATTTTTTCCCATCTAGTTATGAGTCAAATAGCAGGACAGATTGGATTCTATAGCCTTGGTCGGCAACCAGTTTACCACAGAAAGTAATGGCAATCTACTGCGGGATAATCTTCTGCCCAGTCAGTCATGTCTCTTTCGAGACATGATCGCCCAAGCGTGTATAACGTATGACACTTAACTGACTGATATGTGGGTTGTGGTGCAATGGATATCGGCTCTGAATGAGAAAGCAAAGAGAAATGGCAAGCTATTGCGGGAAAATCTTCTAACGTCATTGATTGATCATCACCCAAGCGTATATCTGACTGACGATTCCTGTAATGTGTAGTAAATAATTCCAGTTACTTTTCTAGAGTTTTGTACGGAGCTTCCTCAATTTTTTCAGCGTCCTTAGATATGGATTGTATATATGTGTTTCCTCTGAAGTATGGCGTGAACCTTAGTCCTAGTAGAGGCGTAAAGCAGTAAGCTTCTTTGAGAATGCAACTACTGATCGTGGCCGACGAGACAATGCTAATACTATGAGGCTCAAGATAATATGCAATAAAAGTGATTTTATCGGATGACTCCTAATTCTGAATTTCAGGAATTGTTAGAATTTAAAGGGATTATCTAACTCCTTCAAATTTTAACAATTCTTTAACGATTTAACATGTAGTGCCGACATCGGAGCCAGTGTAAAATACCACCGAACAACCCGCTGGGATTGTCAGTAAGCCTCATTGGGGAATCCAGACGGTGTTTCGTTAACCTCACTACCCTATCAAGGTTTTCTTGTGTTTTTTTTTAAATAAACATATTTGTCCATATTTCTGTATATGAAGTAGTATTTACAATATATACATTATCTGGATTATTGTCCTCATCTTTGTTGCCATTTGTACGACGTTTCGGCCGTTGTACGCTCCGGCCTTCTTCAGCTGCTAGGAATTTCGAGCCAAACCCTTTGTCTATATTTCTGAGATGAGGTTGTATTTACAGTATTTACATTGTTAGGACGGTTGTTCTCATCTTTGTTGCTATTTGTACTACGTTTGGGCCGTTGTACGCTCCGGCCTTCTTTAGGTGCTAGGAATTTCGAACCGAAACCTTCATCTATATTTCTAAAATCAAGTTGTATTTACAGTATTTATATTATTCGGACTATTGTCCTCATCTTTGTAGCCATTTGTACTAAGTTTCGACCGTTGTACACCCCAGCCTTCTTCAGGTGCTAAGAATTTCGAACCGAAACCTTTATCTGTATTTCTGAGATGAGGTAGTATTTACAGTATTTACATTATTCGGACTATTATCCTCATATTTGATGCCATTTGTACGAAGTTTCGGCCGTTGTACACTCCGTCTTCTTCAAGAAGAAACGTTGTACAAATGGCAACAAAGATGAGGACAATAACCCGAATAATGTAAATACTGTAAGCTATAAGTTACAAACTAAACTAAGCCCGATTAACTGTTAAAGGATGAGGAATTTTCACGGGCGACCATGTCTCGAAAGAGACATGACTGACTGGACAGAAGATTATCCTGCATTAGGTTGCCATTACTTTCTGCGGTAGATTGGTTACCAGCCAAGGCTATAGAACCCAATCTAACTTGTTATTTGACTCATAGCTAGAGGGGGAAGAGATGCATGTTATTATAAAGTCGTAATTAGTAGGGGATCAGTTTATTACTTCATAACAATAGAAAACCAGTCCCCCACTTTATGTCCAGTAGAAGCCTAAATTATGTTTCCAAATATTATATTCAGTCAGTCTGTTAAGTGCCATACGTGATACACGCTTTGGGCTATCATTTCACTTTCTAGACATGACTGACTGGACAGAAGATTATCCCGCAATAGGCTGCCATTACTTTCTGCGGTTGACTGGTTGCCAGCCAAGGCTATAGAACCCAATTTCTGCTGTTATTTAGCCCATAACTGCAGGGAAGTGACGGATTAATTTTTTTTTTTAATCATATCACCCCAAGCAAGGCAGTAACGCCACTGATGTGCAGGGGGCTACGTGAGAGTGAAAAGATTTCGAAAAGAGAAAGCCGGAAGCCACATCCTGAACAGGGAACAAGGGATGAGCCTCTACACCTGTACAATAGACGTGGGTGGAATGTGAACCGGGCGATAGTTTAGTCGATCTACTCCAATTAAATACCTTTCCCAAGGATATTTCTGCGTACGTGATATTTTTTTCAAAAATAGATAATCATTAAACTGTTTTTTTTTTTAATTATCTAACTGACGCTAGTTTTAAGATGGTTATGAAAGGAATACGGCATGTTCGTTATGGTGCAGTGGATATCGGTTCAGAACTAGAAATCAGAGAACCGAATTCAAATCCCAATTGAATTTATTGCATTCAGCTATACGCAAATATCGTTGTGAAAGGTTTTAATTCAGCACTTACCCCTCTAGCTATGAAATATATAGCTAGACAGATTTGGTTCTATAGCCTTGGCTGGCAACCAGTCTACCACAGAAAGTAATGGCAACCTACTGCAGCAAAAGCTTCTGCCTAGTTAGTCATGTCTACTTCGAGACATGATCAACCAAGCGTGTATCACGTATGGCACTGAATGAAAGAAAAATGCTTTGTGCCTTCGATCATGATTCTCCACATCTTCTTTTATTTTTTTAAATGCTGTTTAGTTTACTCAAAAATTTATTAAAATATAATTTTTTGTGAATTGCCAAATTTTCTTGGGAAAGATAGTCCAGTGGCTTAACGTTGACTACCGTTTAGATTTTAGTCTTTTTCTTCTCGTAGACTGGATGCCAACCAAGGGTAGGATGCTCTGACTACTCAGTTATTTAACCCATAACTGGTAAGATGTTTATGCCGTTCTTAAGAACATTTATGCGGATGTGGATGGAACAGACCAGTCTGGATTTTCAATTCGACTGACGGTATCAGTTTCCGCGCCAACATCAACCGGGCATCTTCATGATAAATAGGTTTATTTACTGAAGGTTTCTAAATGAAAAAAAATACTTTCTCGTTCTTTTCTCCTTTTTTATTCATCATCGCTCATGTTTTACTATTCATCATCGTTGCCTGGCTTTTTGACAAGGATCAACCCTAGTTTCGTCATTAGGCGTGACAGCACAAATTAACTGGAACTTTCCAACGTCCCTGGAGGTTTCAATATCCAGGCCGTATCTCCCAATTGTACCAAAATGGATAGGATCATTGAACCTACACTTAGCTCGAGGCAATGACCGTAGGTTTTGAGTTAATTTTATAAAAACAAGCGAGCGAAAAGCCACATTTAACGGATACCGTGTCACAATTGGTCAGCATAGAAGTAAACAAAAATTGCAATCCTCAGGCAGGTTAATGGACTTCTTGACCATTAAAGCAAAGTAAAAACAACGATTAAAATAATGGTTCACGTTAGGGAAACAGTCAGTCAGTTAAGTGCCATACGTGATACACGCTTAGGCGATCATGTCTCAAAAGAGACATGACTGACTGGGCAGAAGATTTTCTATCCTGCTCTTTAAACTATAACTGAATGGAAGAAGAGATGCATTGTATTAATCAGTAGTAATTAGTGGGGGATCAGTTTATTACTTCATAACAATGGAAAACCAATCCCCTAATTTATGCCCAGTAGAAGAGTTAAATCATGTTTCCAACAATTATGTTCAGTCAGTCAGTTAAGTGCCATACGTGATACACGTTTGGGCGATCATGTCTCGAAAGAGACATGATTGACTGGGCAGAAGTAGGTTGCCATTGCTTTCTGCGGTAAACTGGTTGCCGACCAAGGCTATAGAACGCAATCTGTCCTGTTATTTGACTCATAGCTTGAGGGGAAAGAAATGTATCATATTATTATGTAGTAATTAGTGGGGGATAGCTTGTCTATTGTTATGAAGTAATAAACCGATCCCCCACTTTATGACCAGTAGAAGCCTTAATCATTATTCCAACTATTATATTTAGTCAGTTAAGTGCCATACGTGATACACGCTTGGGCGATCATATCTCGAAAGAGACATGACGGACTGGGCAGAAGATTATCCCGCAGTAGGTTGCCATTGCTTTCTGCGGTAGACTGGTTGCCGACCAAGGCTATAGAACCTAATCTGTCCTGTTATTTAACCCATAACTGGAAGGAAGAGATGGATTAATACCTTTCCCAAGGGTATTTGCGCGTAAGTGAATACAATGTATTCAACTGGAATTCGAACTCGGCTACCCGGTTTCGCGTTCCGAGCCGATATCCACTGTATCACAACGCACATCCTCAGGGAAATGTGGTAGGAAAACAGTAGAAAACAGTAGAATTGCATTCAAAATCATTGCAGAACCTTTATTCTACGATATGCTGATCTACGATGACCCCCTAGAATGTACAGGGTTCGTTTTCAGTTAATTGCAAAACACACTTTGCACTCAGAGCTTAAAAATTTGGGCGAAACAGTGAATTAACTTGAAAGATTATCTTCTAGCCACCTAGTGCGGATCTATAGAATACAAATTCTATATCATCCAACAATTAACTTAAACGCAAAAAGTAAAATTGCACATCCGCAATAGAGGATCAAAACGACTAAAAACATTTTGGAAAAACCCAGACCAAGACAAATTTCACAAATCAATGTGAATATTAAAATTCTACATTCTGATTGAATAGGAAATAGCAAATTGAACTATGACCCCAGTCAATTTTTTTTCACACCTAGAAAATGGCTATGCTGTTCGGAGTTGATCACATCAGTAAAATCCAGTACTTATTCACGTCAGTCCGATATGAATGACCTCGTCGTATGGTGGCTAAAGAAAATTTAATTTGCCGATCCGGACGTAAAGGCGCGTCACAGATTCGTTTTTCCTCTCCTTCTAATTTTCCTTTCTTCTTCTTCACTAACACACCGTCAAAGAAAACAACAAAAAGATACTTCAACTGACTTCGATAAGCAAAATCTCCTTTATTGCTTGATTTTCTTTTTCACTTTTTCACCGGCCATGAAAAGGAAAAGAACACAGACTTTATTAGCAACATTTTTTATCTTTTTACATTCTGCTACTATCAACTATAAACTCTGAATTTATGTGAAACATTTAAATACTTACATTTTGTCTTTGAACAATTGTTACGAGGATGCATTTTTAAATAAAAATAATATTAATAATCTATAAAAAATTATAGCAATGGATTCTATTGAGTCCTAAGTGTTATTCCCAAACAGGTTTTAATTCATGAAGTAGTCGTAAAAATAAGGAAATTAGAAATAGAACGTTTGGAAGATTCCAGAATGTTCCAGTAATATCGAGAGAGCTCTAAAAGTTCTAAAATTATGTAAATTAGGTGTTAGCCCCTATAAAAATAGGTTTGGGGCAGTGAGTAGTCAGTTGTTACCAGGGTTTGCTGTTGTTATCAACTCCGGTTGTGATTCAAGGATTTATATCCAGCCGAAAGAATCTGTAAGAAAAGTTGCCAACCAACTAAAACCTGAAAGAGAACCTCATGGAACTATATGGGTAAATACATATTTTTGACTCTTTCATTGACCGAACTAATAATTATTCCTTGTATACACATTTAAAGATTTCCAAAAAGTATAGCGCTTAACTTCCACGCCAACTTAACTGGGTAAAGATACTTGACACCTTACCTTCCCTTTCTCTCCTCGTAACACTCGCCAGTAGTAAACTCTATGTTTCTTGTTTTGAATGCAACAAAATTTGTATGTTTGTTTGGTTTTTTTTTAATCATTTCACCCCAAGCAAGGCATTCCACTGCCACTATTGCGCTTGGGGCTACATGGGGGAAGGTAAATAGAAAGAGTGGTTAGATATAGGAAATGTCAGAAGGTGGGTGATAGATAGTTGGGTGGGTGGGTGTAGTGTTTGAAAGAATGGAAGCGAGTTAGTTTGTTAGGAGGTGTCTATTGACCTTACATTTAAACTCCTGGAGATTGTAGCCGTCGGGGAAGCAGTCTTGTGGAAGGGTATTCCACAGTCGAGAAGTGCGAGAAAAGAAACTTTTGGAGCAGAAGTTGTGGTTGCATTTTATCGGTTTCACTGTAAAAGGGTGGGATCTAGTTGCTAATCTAGTATCTCGTGCAAATTCGAACCTAGTGGGCACTAGTGATCTAAGTTCATCGGAGCAGAAGCCGTGAAAGTATATATAGAAGTGACACAGGGAAGCCACGTCGCGCCGGTGAGAGAGAGCCGGTCGCATTAGTTATATTAACTATTTAGTGTGTTTTGTAAATTAAATATTTGTTTGTGATTTATCTCTGAGTTTTGGTCAATCATTTTTTTTTCTTTTGTTACAATTAACACGTAACACAATTAACTGCATGCATTTTCTCTGGGAACATTTTATTTTTCTTCTTACAAATTTTTATTCTGTTAATAAAAATTTTACTTTTTTGTACAAACGAAATATTTTATCCTTCCACATTTTAACATCCAACCTTCAACCTTCGGATATTTTAAATTGTGGGGACTTCGGTTGTGTTTGGCACAAGGCCAAGTTTGTCAAGCATCACCGAGGTCCTTCAGGATGTTTCAAACTAAATTTCAGGATGTATCTCACTGTATTTCTGAAAGGAGTTATTGTAAATATTTTAACTATTTACTTTGTTCGAACTGTTTTCATCTTCAGTGACATATTCACGAGGTTTCATGCATTGTACGCTCCATCCTTCTTCAGGATCTGTCTATATTTGTGAGAGGAAGTATTGTAAATATTTTAACTATTTAATTTGTTCGGAACTGTTTTCATCTTCGTAGTGTCATATTCACGAGGTTTCAGGCATTGTACGCTCCATCCTTCTTCAGGATCTGTCTATATTTGTGAGTGGAAGTATTGTAAATATTTTAACTATTTAATTTGTTCGAACTGTTTTCATCTTCAGTGTCATATTCACGAGGTTTCAGGTATTGTACGCTCCATCCTTCTTCAGATCTGTCTATATTTGTGAGAGGTATTGTAAATATTTTAACTATTTACTTTGTTCGAACTGTTTTCATCTTCAGTGACATATTCACGAGGTTTCATGCATTGTACGCTCCATCCTTCTTCAGGATCTGTCTATATTTGTGAGAGGAAGTATTGTAAATATTTTAACTATTTAATTTGTTCGAACTGTTTTCATCTTCAGTGTCATATTCACGAGGTTTCAGGCATTGTACGCTCCATCCTTCTTCAGGATCTGTCTATATTTGTGAGTGGAAGTATTGTAAAATATTTTAACTATTTAATTTGTTCGAACTGTTTTCATCTTCAGTGTCATATTCACGAGGTTTCAGGCATTGTACGCTCCATCCTTTCAGGATCTGTCTATATTTGTGAGTGGAAGTATTGTAAATATTTTAACTATTTAATTTGTTCGAACTGTTTTCATCTTCAGTGTCATATTCAATGAGGTTTCAGGCATTGTACGCTCCATCCTCCTTCTGCGGATCTGTCTATATTTGTGAGAGGAAGTATTGTAAATATTTTAACTATTTACTTTGTTCGAACTGTTTTCATCTTCAGTGACATATTCTACTATGTTTCATGCATTGTACGCTCCATCCTTCTTCAGGATCTGTCTATATTTGTGAGAGGGGAAGTATTGTAAATATTAACTATTTACTTGTTCGGAACTGTTTTCATCTTCAGTGTCATATTCACGAGGTTTCAGGCATTGTACGCTCCATCCTTCTTCAGGATCGCTCATATTTGTGAGAGGAAGCATTGTAAATGTTTTAAATCATTTAATTTGTTCGAACTGTTTTCATATTCACGAGGTTTCAGGCATTGTACGCTCCATCCTTCTTCAGGATCTGTCTATATTTGTGAGAGGGAAGTATTGTAAATGCTTTAACTATTTAATTTGTTCGAACTGTTTTCATCTTCAGTGTCATATTCACGAGGTTTTGTGCATTGTACGTCCTTCTTCAGGATCTGTCTATATTTGTGAGGAAGTATTGTAACAACTATTTAATTTGTTCGAACTGTTTTCATCTTCAGTGTCATATTCAATATGCTCAGGCATTGCGCTCCATCCTTCTTCAGGATCTGCTAAGTCTATATTTGTGAGAGTAAATATTTTAACTATTTACTTTGTTCGAACTGTTTTCATCTTCAGTGTCATATTCACGAGGTTTCGGACATCGTGCGCTCCGTCCTTCTTCAGGATCTGTTTATATTTCTGAGATGAGGTACTGAAACTATTTACATTATTTGCATTTTTCGGACTGTTGTCCTTATCCTTATTGTTATATTCACTCATTCAACATCTGTCTATTCATCTGAAAATTGTTGTCCTCAACATTATTGACATATTAACGACTGGTTCCTAAAGACACGTTGCCCAGTAAATAAAAGCTTAAGTTTACGTAATCCAACAAGTTCTGAGTTCAATACCTGGCCACAGCAGAGTTGAACAAAACTTGCAGAGTTGTGTTTTAGAAAAGAGAAATGATTTAAACTGAGATCTTTAGAAATGTTATAGGTGGAACTAGAAAAATCTACCACTACAATGTATATTACCTGGAGAAGACCGGAGCAAAAAAATGGCCGAAACATCGTGAATAAGACAACAAAGATGAGAACAACATTTCGAACAATTTAAATTAGGTAAACAGCTTGTGTATGTATATTGATCTGGTGACCTCCAGTTTAGGACAGTTTGCGAGCTCTCCAGATCAATATGCACCCGAAGAAGACCTGAGAGCACAACAGCCGAAACGAACGATTATAAATAACGTAAATAAACACAGTATGATGATTATTTGAAGATGCTATTCGTTCAGTTTGTGTTGTGGTGCAGTGGATATCGGCTCAGAACGAGAAATCGGGGAGCCGTGTTCGAATTCTAATTGAATTCTTTGCATTCACTTACGCGCAAATACCCTTGGGAAAGGTATTAATCTGTCTCTTCCCTCCAGTTATGGGTTAAATAAAAGGACAGATTGGGTTCTATAGCCTTATCTGGCAACCAGTCTACTGCAGAAAGCAATGGCAACCTACTGCGGGATAATCTTCTGCCCAGTCAGTCATGTCTCTTTTGAGACATGATCGCCCAAAGCGTGTATTACGTATGGCACTTAACTGAGTGACAATAACCCATTCTTATATTAAATGAACTTAAATTAACTTTTTTTAAAATACTGATTCATTTTACATATAGGGAGATGTGAAAGGCCATGATCACCCACGTCCTGAAGGAACACGGCACATAGAAGAAGAAAAAGATGGGAGAATTGCTTCAAAAACACCAAACTAGAAGAGACGAATTGATTAAGGCCAGTGTCTATATTCGATAAACTACCATAGCCTATTCGTATATTAAATGAACTAAATTGAACCGTTTCAAAATATCGATTCATTTTATATACTCCAGTTTTTAAAAGAAATTAAACTATTTTCAAAAATATTATTGAAAGAAAAAGATAACTAATAGCAGTTTTACTGTGTAAAATAAATTTTGTGGGTGTTTAGATACAAGATTTTATTTCGAAAAATATAAATTTCAGAATTATTTGACTCATCGGCTCGGAACGAGAAACCGGGGAGCCGAGTTTGAATTTCAGCTGAATCCATTGCATTCACTTACGCACAAATACCCTTGGGAAAGGTATTAATCCGTCTCTTCCCTCCAGTTATGGGTTAAATAGTAGGACAGATTGGGTTCTATAGCCTTGGTCGGCAACTAGTCTACCGCAGAAAGCAATGGCAACCTACTGCGGGATAATCTTCTGCCCAGTCAGTCATGTCTCGAAAAAGACATGATCGCCCAAGCGTGTTTCACGTATGGCACTTAACTGACTGAGTTGACATGCGGTAAAAGAATCTAGAAGAAACTTAAATTTTGTGGGCATTCTATGAGGAAAGATGTCTCGAAAACTTGAATACTCACAGAATTTATTGAGATAAATAAATCTGAAAAGTACTGTAGAGGATGTTGTGGATAATCGTGAACACCTACACCCTGAATGGACACGGCACATGAATGATAATTATTGTGCTTCCGGCTGGAGTTAAGTTCGCATTTTGGTAAATTTTCGTTTTAGGCCCCGAAGGCGTTTCCCCCTTCAAATTTATCTAAAATAGCATTATTTCTGTGCAAATGTATATGCTGAACTCAAATCAACAATGAGTTATTGAAGAAACCTACCTTTTTTGGTTTGAAAGTCCATAAAAAACGACCTATATCTCGCACTTTTTCTCTCCCGTAACTCTCACGAAGTCATGTAATTAACTGCAGAATGACGTACTGCGTAGGACAAATTTCGGTCGATTTTCAGTCGATTTTCTTCCTTTACTGAAACTTCCGGCGATTTACTTCCTGTAATGAAAGTCATAAGCGTAGAAATACAATAGCCTATTACTTTCATTACAGGAAGGAAATCGCTGGAAGTTTCAGTAAAGGAAGAAAATCGACCGAAAATAGACCGAAATTTGTTGTCCTACGTAGAAAGACATTCAGCAGTTAATTACATGACTGCGTTAGAGTTACGAGAGAGAAAAATTGCGAGATATAGCTGGTTTTTTTTATGAAATTTCAAATAAAAAAAGGTAGGTTTCTTCAATAACTAATTGTTGATTTGAGTTCAGCATATACATTTGCACAGAAATAATGCTATTTTAGATAAATTTGAAGGGGGAAAAGCCTTCGGGACCTAAAACGAAAATTTACTCGCATTTTTTCGAAACTTTAAAAATAGTTTTATTTGTCATATTTTTTGTATAAAGATTCCGAAATTGTCTAACCAGCAAGTTTGATTTTTGATATCATTTGACCTCAAGTTCTATTCTCTAACCTTTTAGCTATCACCTTGGGACCTTTAGTAGTGGCAAGTTGTTGATGTAAAAGTGGTTGCGACTGAGTGTCACTTACATTCACAACGCCATTCTAATCAAAATGGCCGATTGTCTATTCCCGTGCCAATTCTCAAAGCTACAGGGAAGTGAAGCGTCGACATCGACACCGAAAGTTGAGAAGAGAAAGACTGCTTAATGGCGGGGAATGTAGACCCCTTGAAAGCCACCCTCGAACGATCGCGCCATTCTTTCGCTTACTGATGTATTTTTTAAATGCTTTTATTTATAATTTACTGAAATTTAACCTTTTTGTTTAACATTTCTTTTTATTGTTCATTCTAATTTTTTTTTTAAATTAAAACTTTAATTATTTCAATCCATCATTTTCTTTCCTTTATTTTCTTTCTGTTTTTCAGTTCATATTTTAAAATATGTTCATCCCAATTGCATGGTTTTGAAAATATCCTTTTTAAAATTACATTTATTTTACTTAAAATTACTTTAAATTTTATTTTAAATTAATTTATATGTAAATTTAATCCAATTTGAATTTTTAAAAAATACTTAATTTTTTTTCTTATTTAAAATTAAACGACGTTTAGGCCATTATGCACTCTGATCTACCATCAGGTAACTGGAATTTTGAACCGAACACTTTATTTCAATCTCTGAAGTACATTGTTCTCGTTCCAAGAATCATGCCACTTCTGGATGTTATTTCTATTTAACTCAGTTCTCTAAGATTTTGCTTGCTACTACTGTCGCCAGGTATTGAAACCACAAATATTTGGGTAAAGTAGGGAAAGACATTAGAGTAATCAAGAATCTCTACTGACAGCAAACTGTCTGCATACGGACAGGCTACGATTTCAGAAGATATACAAATATAGAAAGGGCGTAAGACAAGGGTGTGTCTTTTCACCGGATCTATTTAACTTGTACAGCGAGAATATTCTGAGAAACCCAGATGTTATGCAATGATTTGTCATCGGAAGCCATAATTTGAACAACATAACGTATGCAGATGATACAGTGCTGATAGCAGACACGAAAAGGAAACTAAAAGACCTCCTACCGAAGGTAACTGAAGAGAGTGACAAAAAATGACTACAAATAAACTGCAAGAAAACCGAATGCATGGCCATCAGCAAAAAGAACAGCCAAAAGTACCAAATACAGGTGTTGGATACTGAAATCAAGCAGGTACAAAAATTTAAATACCTGGGAAGTGTTCAAACAAGACGAAAGGTGCGACACAGAGATCCGAAGGCGAATTATAATGACAAACGGCACATTCCAGAAGCTGAGTAATGTATTAAGACACAGGAAACTCTCGCTAGGAACAAAGAAGAGAGTACTAGATTGAAACGAAAATGAAATTAATACTGAGCATCAGGAAGAGACAGCTAAAGTTCCTGGGACATGCAATGAGGAAGAAGGACTTTTCGATTCTACGCAAATAACCATCTGCGCTGAAATGTATCGTAATGTCAACAAATGTAAACATACAATGTTACGGAAAATTCCGAAGATTAATGGTTTTAACAACCGATATATTTAATTTATTTGTTTGAAGATTATTTATAATCGATACCCATATTTGAGTAGATATTCTATTTTTTAATCATACAGTATGTTTATACATTTATTTCTACCGACCTGGTTATTTACGATAAATTTTGTTAGATTCGAACCTGCGACCCCTATCTACACAGGGAAAGTCACCAATTGATCTGGCGTGTCTTATACTGCTTGAACATGCATGATTCCACAGTCTAATCGAAGCTAAATCAAGCCTTATATAACACAATTTTCGATTCTACGTAAATAATCATTTCTGCTCTGAAAATTTATCGTAAATAATCAGGCCGATAGAAATAAATTTACAAATATACTGTTTGATTAAAAACAGAATATCTACTCAAATACGTGTGTCAGTTAAAAATAATATTCAAACAAATGAATAAAATAGTCTGTTGTTAAATCCATTTCGTTAATCTTTGGGACTTTCCGTAATATATTATACATATATTCTAAAAAACAGCAGAAAAATTATTAAAAAGTTGTGAGTTTAAAAATGTATTATTATGACAGTAATTGTTTATTTCTATTATTATATTTTATATTTCAGACCGTCCTCGGTCCTTCATCAGAAACAAATGATTTTAAAATTCAAATTAGAAACGTATTTCGCGAGAGCGTCTGTGAAGAGAGTTTGTTTACATCAAGTGACGCAGAAACCGACAGATTTTTTAAAAACTATTTGTAAACGTATATATATATATATATATATATAAAGTAAAATTTAAAATACCCCATATATAATATAAATTGATCTTATTCATTCTAGGTGAAAGTAAAAAAGTTTTCAGTAATGATCAAGAATCTAATTTTATCCAGATATTTCCTCAATTCATTCATTTGATTCGTCTCCGTCTTGACCATTTTCTGTTTTCGTTCAAATATTGGGGGCGCTTCCCAAAAGGTTACACGTTTTATTGGTCAATAACTCAGAACGGTTCTTCCTTTTTTGTGTTGGGAAATTGGTTTTTGGAAACATATTATAACAGAATGAACAATGCGAATTTCGACAGTAGTCGTATTGCAATGATGAAAGTGTAAATGAAGTCCTGAAGCGACCATATTGCGGAGACAACCCGGATGCTGCATATCGATATATTTTCATCGGCCACATCATGTTGAAACACTACTTGGGAATGCCAGGTGTTGTAAGACTGAATATACAGATGGTGTAAAGGGTTTATGGTCATATCACCTTATCACATCAGTTCCAGTGCAATCACCGAAGTTAAGCAATGTCGAGGATTTTATTCATTAAATAAGGATATATGCTCATGAAATAATGATCTACATTCATTAAATAAGTATCTTTATACATCAAATAAGTACCTTCATTCATTAAATAATGATCTACGTTCATTAAATAAGTATCTTTATACATAAAATAAGTATCTTCGTTCATTAAATAATGATCTACATTCATGAAATAAGTTACTTTCTACATAAAATAAGTATCTTCATTCATTAAATGATTTATATTCATTATATAAGTACCTTTATACATAAAATAATTACCTTCGTTCATTAAATAATGATCTACATTCATTAAATAAGTATCTTTATAGATAAAATATCTTCGTTCATTCATTAAATAATGATTTACATTCATTAAATAAGTACCTTTATACAAAATAAGTATCTTTATTCATTAAATAATGATCTACATTCATTAAATAAGTATCTTTATACATAAAATATCTTCGTTCATTAAATAATAATCTACATTAAATAAGTATATACATAAAATAAGTATCTTTATTTATTAAATAATGATCTATATTCATTAAATAATGATCTACATTCATTAAATAAGTACCTTTATACAAAATAAGTATCTTTATTCATTAAATAATGATCTACATTCTTTAAATAATGATCTACAATCATTAAATAAGTATCTTTATACAGAAAATAAGTATCTTTATACATAAAATAAGTATCTTCATTCATTAAATAATGATCTACATTCATTAAATAAGTATCTTTATACATAAAATATCTTCGTTCATTAAATAATGATCTACATTAAATAAGTATATACATAAAATAAGTATCTTTATTTATTAAATAATGATCTATATTCATTAAATAATGATCTACATTCATTAAATAAGTAGCTTTATACAAAATAAGTATCTTTATTCATTAAATAATGATCTACATTCATTAAATAATGATCTACAATCATTAAATAAGTATCTTTATACAGAAAATAAGTATCTTTATACATAAAATAAGTATCTTAATTCATTAAATAATGATCTACATTCATTAAATAAGTATCTTTATACATAAAATATCTTCGTTCATTAAATAATGATCTACATTAAATAAGTATATACATAAAATAAGTATCTTTATTTATTAAATAATGATCTATATTCATTAAATAATGATCTACATTCATTAAATAAGTAGCTTTATACAAAATAAGTATCTTTATTCATTAAATAATGATCTACATTCATTAAATAATGATCTACAATCATTAAATAAGTATCTTTATACAGAAAATAAGTATCTTTATACATAAAATAAGTATCTTAATTCATTAAATAATGATCTACATTCATTAAATAAGTATCTTTATACATAAAATATCTTCGTTCATTAAATAATGATCTACATTAAATAAGTATATACATAAAATAAGTATCTTTATTTATTAAATAATGATCTATATTCATTAAATAATGATCTACATTCATTAAATAAGTAGCTTTATACATAAAATAAGTATCTTCATTCATTAAATAATGATCTACATTCATTAAATAAGTACCTTTGTACATAAAATAAGTATCTTCCTTCATTAAATAATGATCAACATTCATTAAATATCTTTATACATAAAATAAGTATCTTTATTCATTAAATAATGATCTACATTCATTAAATAATGATCTACATTCATTAAATAATGATCAACATTCATTAAATAAGTATCTTTATACAGAAAATAAGTATCTTTATACATAAAATAAGTATCTTCATTCATTAAATAATGATCTACATTCATTAAATAAGTATCTTTATACAGAAAATAAGTATCTTCGTTCATTAAATAATGATCTTCATTCTCAAAATAAGTATCCATTCATTAAAGACGTTGACATGACGCTAAACATAATTAACCAAAATATATTAAGTGTTGTATCGCTGAAGTGGCAGATGTGTACTGAGTATCTACATCCGGGCTAATTGATAATAATACAAATAAGACAAAAACCAGAAGACCGAAAAAACATAGTAGAAGAGAGGAGAGGTCAAGTCGTTAGAATTGCGGAGAGCACAGTAATCGTCAATGACACTGCAAATATACTGCTATTAGTCTTTTTTTATATAGTTACCTCAGTCCATAGACCATTTCATCTTTGAGAGTTGTATTTAAGAATGTTAAATGCTCAAAAACATTAAGATATACTAACCAAATATTTCATTTAGAATTACCAACAATACATTTTATCTGTAGTTGAAGAATTACAATTGCGTTTAAAAGTATATAATTAAAGCCATAAAAAAAACAGCTGACGTTTTTAGGACATGTAATGAGGAAGGATGTGCGTTGTGGTGCATTGGATATCGACTCGGAATGAGAAATCGGGGAGCCGAGTTCGAATTCCAGCTGAATTCATTGCATTCACTTACACGCAAGAAAGGTATTAATCCGTCTCTTCCTTCCAGTTATGGGTTAAATAGCAGGACAGATTGGGTTCTATAGCCTTGGTCGGCAACCAGTCTACTGCAGAAAGCAATGGCAACCTAATGCGGGATAATCTTCTGCCCAGTCAATCATGTCTCTTTTGAACGCCCAAGCGTGTATTACGTATGGCACTTAACTGACTGAATGAAGAAGGACACAGGCATCGGAAGGCGAATTGGCATGGCGAAGGACATGTTCCAGAAGCTGAGTAAAGTATTAAGAGATAGGAAAATCTCACTAGAAACAATGAAGAGCTTACTAGATTGCTATGTGCTGTCCGTCCTTCAATATGACAGTGAATGCTGGACAATATCATCAAAGATGAAGGAAAAACTTGAAGCAACTGAAATGTGGTTCTACAGAAGGATGCTGCGAATATCATGGACCGAACATGTGAGCAATGATGAGGTTTTAGAAAGAAAGGAAATTAAAACATCCGGAAGAGACAACTAAAGTTCCTGGGAAATGCAGTGAGGAAGGAGGGCTTGGAGAACCTGATACTAACAGGCCAGATAACGGGAAAAAGAGACAGAGGAAAGCAGCTGATAAGATATTTGAAGGGCCTGAGCAAGTGGACGACAGAACGAGGGGTGCGAGATGTTACAAGAAAAAAACGTGCTAAGAGCCACCAGGGATAGGGAGACGTGAAAAGCCACGATCGCCTACTTCTTGAAAGGACAAAGCACATAGAAAAAGTATATATATATGCCAACTGTTTATAAGAAATAATAATGTGGATATAAAATGGGGGATCAATTATATATTATAATCAATATATAAACTGATCCCTCATTTTGTGGCCATGCTAGTTTCTATACATTTATATTCTCGATTTATGGGCTTGAGCTAGTGGATGGCAGAACGGGGTTGCATGGTGTAACAAGAGAAAGCGCGCCAAGAGCTGCCTGGGATAGGGAGACGTGGAAGGCCATGATCACCTACGTCCTGAAGAAGATTAAAGAAGCTTGTAAAAGCTGATAACCTTGTGAGAAATAAAAGGCAAGGAGGACAAAGAAAGCAACGCATGATATACGTAATGAATTAAATGGATGGCGGAACAGATAACAAAAAAACAAAATTTACTATGAGCTAAAAAGAGAGGAACTTGTGGAGATCCATGATCGCCTACCTTCTGAAGGGGGACAGCACATAGAAAATAACTGAACTTTAGTAAATGAATAGCGGGACCGGGTTTAGTTTAGGAGCAATAACAAAAAGAAAAAAATATTAAGAGCTACAACAGATAGGAAATTGTGGAGAGCCATGATCGCCTACGTTCTGAAGGACGAGAGCATGTAGAAGTAGAGACTTAGCTGGAGTAAATGGATGGCGAGACAAGATTTAGGAGAATAAACAGAAAGAAAAAGTTTTTTAAGAGTTACAAGGGACAGGAAAGTGTGGAGAGCCATGATCGTCTACTTCCTGATTAGGCACAGCAGATAAAGAAATAACTAAGCCAATTATGTTCATATAAACCATTTATTTGCAGTTGCTCTTTGACTTGAATAAGTTTAGATTGTCGTGATCAGGGAAGCATCCTCTCGGGTGTCTGTTGCACAAAATAGTCGCTCTTCAAAAAAAGTGTCTGTATTGACCTCACTTCTCAGTGATATAAATACGGGGGAGATAAAGGTGATTTGACCCTGTGTACGTGATATGGTTAGTTTTAGATGCAAAGAAATTATTGTGAGTAGACAATGTAGTTTGTCAGTATATTTTTCTTGCAAATAGGGATTCGTTCGCGTTGTTACGCCCGTTGGAAAGCCGTTGTTGGATGGAAAATAAATAATCTCCCACAGGGTTGCTTAAACGCTTTCTGAATTCTCTGGAGACCGGAAGATGATTGTGCAACTCCCGCCGAGATATGGCACTATATATATTAATGCGCAAGGTAGCGTAAAAGGTTGGTAGTGATTAACAAGTTAATTTTGTCGATATAGGGGAAAACATGCTTTCTTTTTGCTTCGTTGATTTGTCGAGTGCAAGAACTTTTATCCATGTTTATCATTCTATAAAATTGGCCGTCACTCACAAAGGAAAAACATTTTCTCCTTCTTCCTTCTTTCTTCATTTCGTCTTCTTTAGAACAACATGTCTGTTTCTTTAAGAAGAACGAATATGTGAAATTTAAATTCCTGGGGGAAAAAAAAAAAAAAAAGAATTCAATGCGCCGTGTCCATTCAGAACTTTGGCAATCATGATGCTACACAATCTTCCTTTGTCTTTGATAAATCTTAAATTTTGTCTTTTGTTATCTCTCTCAAATCATGCTTATTGAAACTAACTAGGTAGGTTATAAGTTGTTTTCCTCTGCCCCCCTTGCTTTCAATCTCTCTTGTGAGTATCAGATTTTCCAAGCCCTCTTTTCTCATTAGGTGCCCAAGAAATTTCAAGTGTCTCTTTCTTATTTTATGTAGGTTATGAGTTGTTTTCCTCTGTTCCTCTTGCCTTCAATCTGCCCTGTGAGTATCAGATTTTCCAAGCCTTCTTTTCTCATTATATGCCGTAGAAATTTCAACTGTCTCTTTTTTATTTTATGTAAATTATGCGTCGTTTTCCTCTGTCTTTCTTGACTTCAATCTGTCCTGTGAGTATTAAATTTTCCGAGCCCTCTTTCCTCATTATGAGCCCTAGAAATTTCAAATGTCTCTTTCTTATTTTATGTAGGTTATGAGTTGTTTTCCTCTGTTCCTCTTGCCTTCAATCTGCCCTGTGAGTATCAGATTTTCCAAGCCTTCTTTTCTCATTATATGCCGTAGAAATTTCAACTGTCTCTTTTTTATTTTATGTAAATTATGCGTCGTTTTCCTCTGTCTTTCTTGACTTCAATCTGTCCTGTGAGTATTAAATTTTCCGAGTCGTCTTTCCTCATTATGATCCCTAGAAATTTCAAATGTCTCTTTCTTATTTTAAGTAGGCTATGCGTTGTTTTCCTCTGTCCCTCTTGCCTTCAATCTGTCCTGTGAGTATCAGATTTTCCAAGCCCTCTTTCCTTATTATATACCCTAGAAGTTTCAACCAGCTCTTCCTTTCTTGTTTTAAGTAGGTTATGTTTTTTTTCTTATGTTCTTCTTGCCTGCAATCTGTCCTGTGAGTATCAGATTTTCCAAGCCCTCTTTCCTCATTATGTAACCGAGTAACTTCAACTGTCTCTTTGTAATTTTAAGTTTCCTTCTTGTTTCTATTTTCTCTAAAACTTTCTCGTTGCTCACATGTTCGGTCCGTGATAAATATCATTTTCTATGAAAATCGCCTCACGGTGAAGGGGGATATGTCCGGCGAGAAGACACGTCATTGTCTTACACCTCTTACTCGTTATATATAATATTTGACGCGGTGTCGACGAGGAGACGCTGTTCCCACGGTTTCTGTTTCTGCTTATAATCCAGCAAAAGCGTTTTCCTCGTTCTGCTTTCAACAAGTTCTGCCTTATTCTAAAGTCGGGCAAAGGGCGCGGTCATTAAGCGCTAAGCGAGTGTAAAAGAACTGTAGTCAACAAAGGACTTGTAATTCTTACGAAAATATGCTTAGGATTTCATGGCGAATTAATATATTTACCAGATATTATTTTCATCTGTCTCTCTCTCTCTCTCTTTCTATATATATATATATATATATATATATAATCCTATTTTTTTACATTCATTTTTATAAATACATTCATGACCTCCTGTTAATATACAAACATAAACACTCGTTTCGACGTCACTGTGCACATATATATATATATGTATATATATATATATATATATATATATATATATATGTGTGTGTGTGTGTGTGTGTGTGTGTGTGTGTAAACATGTTACGGAAATTAACGAAATTTAACGAAACTTGGTTAGAACCAACCGACAATTTGTAATGAATTATTTTGAACATTATTTTTACCGATACTCGTATTTAAGTAGATATTCTGTTTTTAATTAAACAGTATTTTTATATTTATATGTACCGGCCTGATTATTTTACGATAAATTTTTATTACGCAAAGTAAAGCAAGACACACAACAACATGCACACAGAAACGCGCACACCAACAGTTGTAAAAATATACGCACGCACACACACAGAGACACACACACAGAGACACACACATATCTACATACAATATACACACACAAATAGGCACATACACTCTCACACACGCATAAACACACGTATATATGTATATACATGTATACGTATATATGGACAAACATCTTTCAGTAAACACTAAAGACAGAGTAAAACACCCTTAAAAATGGCTAAAACAGAGACCGAAAGCGCTTGGGATACTAAAAACTATAGATACTTTATATATTCCTCATACAAAATAAAGAAAATTTTAGGATGTTGGAAAAACTCATCTTTCCCAAACATATTTAAAGAAAAGAGATTGAAAGATAGCTTTTTGTTCAAGTATGAATTAATGTAAAACCGTACACATTTATATATAAATGTGTGTGTGTGTGTGTGTGTGTGTGTGTGTGTGTGTGACAGGAATACCCAACATATATATATATATATATATATATATATATATATATATGTGCAAAAGCAGTAGGACAGGAACTATTTTATATTTTATAAGGCATCAAAATAAAGTTTACAATCACCCCTGTCCTAACTCTTTTGCACACAACCGGTAGTGTGCAAAAATATTAGTACAGGGGTGATTTTCCTAAAAACCTCACTGAAATTCAACTATGGGGTGAAAAGCCAAGTAAATTGCTAATAAATATTGATTATTTAAAACTAGGCGTAAAAGAAATATATTAAAAGGAAGTTATAATTAATTTTTCCTATTTTCTATTAAACAAGTTACTTTGAAAATACTCATTATTCTATTATCCTTGGATGTGGCCGCCATTTTTCTTATCCCCCCTCTCGAATTGATAAATCTAATGCTGCTTCGCAAGACACACTTTAAGAGCAAATACAGGCTGCTTGGCAGGAGATACTATTAGATACATTAAAGAAGCATGTGATGTCAGTGCCTGACAGAATGAAGGCTGTGATCAAAGCAAAAGGCTATGATACTAAATATTAAATTCATTTTGTAACAAGTATTTTTTCTTGTTAAAGCATTTGTTGAGAAACTCAAATAAATTGACTTTAATTAAATTGTTTATTTTTTGTCAATATACCTCATAAAAGATAAAATAGTTCCCTAATACTTTTGCATATGTAGGTGTTTATAAAGTTCGTGGGCACTTTAAAAATTTATAACTTTATTTGTATTTGCAATAGAAATAATTTGTAAAAAGGATTAGAAAGAGGTAAATTTATATTTTTTAAGGTTTTATTGAAATTTTATTTAAGTTTCCACGTGTCCTCTGTCATTAGCAATACAAAGGGTAATACGATTTTGTAGTTTATGGAAAACATTTGTCAACTGATTTACAGTAATTACATTAGTTACTTTAGCTTTCAAATCTTCTAATGAACTACGTTTGGTTGCATACACAATTGTTTTCACATGACCCCCATAAAAAAATCTAATGGAGTCAAATCTGACGAATGTGGAGGCCAATAAAATGGTCCACGCCTTCCAATCCATCCGTTTACTTTTCTAAAAGGTGTTGCCAATTTTATGGTCAAGAGTTATTCAATAACTATACTTAAAACTGGGTACAGTAAACTTGATAACATTTTTTACAGATTTTTTTGTATCTCAAATACAAATAAAGTTATAATGTTTTTTAAGTACAGACGCACTTCATGGACACCCCGTATACGCATCGCTCATTCAGTGAAATGAATTAGAGCGCTCTGGCTATTGGGCGCGTATAATGATATGCGCTAAAAAGTCTGCCTACTTCCACCGAACGCCCAGGGGTAGAGTCGCCAACTGATCAAGGGATTAGGGGTTTTCATAAGCGTGGAATCAGCATTTAACTGGTTTTGCTCCAAGGTTCACCCTGACTCGGGCTGGTAGAACCTGTTATGGACCCAGCTATGGGCAAATAGCGAGCCCTTTAAAATATTTATAACTTTATTTGTATTTGTGATAGAAATAATTTGTAAAAAGGGTTAGAAAGAAGTAAATCTATATTTTTTAAGGTTTTATCGAAATTTTATTTAAGTTTCAAAATGTTTTTCATCATTAGGAATAAAAAGGGTAATACGATTTTGCAGTTTACGGAAAACATTTGTCAACTGATTTACAGTAATTACTTAGTTATTTTAGCATTCAAATCTTCTAATGAACTACGTTTGGTTGCATACACAATTATTTTCACATGTCCCAATAAAAAAATCTAATGGACTCAAATCTGGCGAATATGGAGACCAATAAAATGGTCATTCACTTTCGATCCATTTGTTAGGAAATTCCTGACTTAGAAACTGTCTAACACTCAGAGAAATGTTTCAAGGAGCTCCATCTTGTTGAATTATAATATTTTTTACAGATTATTTCTATCACAAATACAAATAAAGTTGTAATTTTCTTTAAAGTGCACACAAACTTTATGGACACCTTGTATATATGTAATATAACAATCTGGCCCCACCCGAGGAAGGCTGATGCAAGCGAGGGTGTTTCCGGTCGTTGAAAGGAACGGATGTCGTTTGACCTTATTTCCGGCAGCAGCGGAAATAACTACAGAGGCAAACAGAACAGGTGTCTCTGAGAATTACGTGGGCGTGCGTGGGCGAGGCAAAACCGGAAGAAAAAGTCCCGGTTTTGGAAGATTATAAAAAGACCTCGGCACACGGATTCGCCAGGAGCAGAGGAGCAACAGAGATAGGCCGGTGAAGAGAGAGACACAACAGATAAGACTACACTCCCGTCAACCCATTAGAAGCGCGCTCTCTCAATTCTCTGTTCCCTATGCTACACGGTTCATCGTCATTAATAAAAATATAACTTTATATTTTTATATATATGCGTGTTTGTTGTTTGTCGATATATAACATATAGATGATGAGAATATATTTTCTCCAAAAGATCTAAACTTATTTATAAATGGAACATTGTCTATGTGTGTGTGTATTTGTGTGTGTGTCTGTGTGTGTGCATCCGTTACCTATAGACTCCGAAATGGCTGAACCGATTTTCTTGAAAATTTAAACAGTTGTATTAAAAGCGTCTGCGAGTGTTCATACAGTATTTGCTCTTGTTTAAGTCATCTCAAACATTTTCTGTCGTGATAAGCAAACTCTACGTTTCGTTCAATAAAAAAGAAATTTATACTAAGCTAAACACCTTGGACAAAAACACCTGTACTTTGCAATGTCTCACATGTTTGCCCTTCTCGCAAAAAATTGATTTCGATCGGTCGAAAAAAAATGTAAGTCATAATTTCATATATAGAGGATGTCTATAAAGTTCGTGTGCACTTAAAAAAAATATAACTTTATTTGCATTTATATTAGAAATAATTTTTAAAAAGTACTAGAAAGAAGAAAATCTTTATTTTTTAAGATTTATTGAAATTTTATTTAAGTTTCCATATGTCCTCCATCATTAGCCATACAAAGGGTAATACGCTTTTGCAGTTCACGGAAAACATTTGCCAACTGATTTACAGTAATGCCTGAAATCACATTAGTTATTTTGCTTTCAAATCTAATAAACTAGGTTTGGTTGCATACACAATTCTTTTCACATGTCCCCAGAAAAAAATGTAATGGAGTCAAATATGGCGGACCTGGAGGCTAATAAAATGTTCATTCCCTTCCGATCCATTTCTTAGGAAATTCCTGACTTAGAAACTGTCTAACACTAAGAGTGATGCGAGAGAGAAAGGGTTTGCGATAGAAATAATTTGTAAAAACGATTATAAAAAAGTAAATCTATGATTTTTAAGGTTTTATTGAAATTCTATTTTTCTACATGTTCTTTATCATTAGCAATACAAAGGGTAATACGATTTTGCAGTTCACGGAAAACATTTGCCAACAGATTTACAGTAATGCCTGAAATCACATCAGTTATTTCAGCTTTCAAATCTTCTAATGAACTAGGTTTAGTTGCATACACAAATGTTTTCACATGTTCCCAGAAAAAATGTAATGGAGTCAAATATGGCGGATCTGGGAGCTAATAAAATGGTCATTCCCTTCCGATCCATTTCTTAGGGAATTCCTGACTTAGAAACTGTCTAACACTAAGAGTGATGCGAGAGAGAAAGGGTTTGCGATAGAAATAATTTGTAAAAAGGATTAGAAAGAAGTAAATCTATATATTTTAAAGAATTTAATCAAATTTTATTTAAGTTTATTCATGTCCTCTATCATTAGCAATACAAAATGTAATACGCTTTTGCAGTTCACGGAAAACATTTGCCAACTTGTTTACAGTAATGCCTGAAATCACATTAGTTATTTTGCTTTCAAATCTAATAAACTAGGTTTGGTTGCATACACAATCATTTTCACATGTCCCCAGAAAAAAATCTAATGGAGTCAAATATGGCGAATGTGGACGCCAATAAAATGGTCCCCGACTTCCGATCCATTTGTTTACTTATCTAAAAAGTGTTGCACATTTTGTGGTAAAGTATGATTCAATAACTATACTTAAAACTGATTAACTTCATTAAACTTTATAATATTTTTTACAGATTATTTCTATCACAAATACAAGTTATCATTTTTTAAAGTGCACACGGACTTTATGGACACTCTGTAGATATATATTTTTATTTTTTTTAATCATATCACCCCAAGGAAAGCGGTAACGCCACTGATGTGCAGGGGGTTACATACGAGTAAAAGCACTAGATAGAAGAGAGTGAAGAGAAGGACAAACCATTTAGAAAGGAGCAAGAGAAGGAAGGGAATACAGGTGTGATGACAGTTGCAGAGGTGGAGAGAAAGGAAAGGATATACAGGGTGATGTAGAAAGAACAAGGGTCAAATGGTTGAGAGACGAGTATTGACCTTGCATTTGAATTCCTGGAGGTTGTAGCCGTCAGGAAAGCAAGTATATGGAAGTTGATTTCCACAGGCGGAAAGTGCGAGAAAAGAAGCTGCAGAAGTAGAATTATCGTCTGCATTTGGTTAATCTCACTGTGAATGGGTGAGACCCAGTTGACAGTTTGGCTGCACGAGTAAACACCTGTTGCAAAGGCACCGGTGACTTAAGTTCGTTGGAGCAGACGCCATGGAAGTATATATATATATATATATATATATATATATATATATATATATATATATAAGTATTGTTTGAATAATATTTCTTGTCAAAAGAAACACTATTTTTAAGAAAGTGCTCAATAGAAAAGTAGAGCTAATAATATTATTTATTCATAAATATATATATATATACATATATATTTGCTTAAACATTTTTTGAATAGATACTCGGATTTGAGTAGATACTCTGATTTTTGTTTTATAATTAAACAGTGTATTTCTATATGTCCACGGCCTGAATATCCGATAACCCTTGTTAGGAAAAAACGCGTTCCTCGGTAAGATTCCAACATGCTACCTTAGGACTAAGCGAAACCACCATTAGATCCGGAGTGTGTCTTTAACCGAGGTACCACGAAAGAAATTTCAGTTACAATGAGCGCCTCTTAAGCCTTATAAACACATCACTTGCTGATTTTTCGTAAAATTCATATCTGGTCTGTTGTCCTATCGCTATGTAAACAGATACAATTTAATTTTACAAAATGGATTAACATCAACATATTTTTAGTTTATTTGTTTAAACATTATTTTTAATGGTTTCTTTTTTAATCATATCCCCCCGAGCAAGGCGGTAACGCCACTGATGAGCAGGGGGCTACGTAAGAATGAAAAGATTGGAAAAGAGAAAGCCGGAAACCCCATCCTAAACAGGAAACAAGGGATGAGCCTCTACACCTGTTCAATAGACGTGGGTGGAGTGTGAACCGGGAGATAGT